>CM025790.1:96728470-96757613 GCA_014635995.1 Sarcophaga peregrina
AACTCGTTTCTTTACCGTTCGCATCTTCCCTTTTTTCACCTTACTTAACCTGCACAATGCAATGCATGAGTAGGGGTCATCCCCTGAGTGCTGGTTTAATAAACAAAAAAAAAAGTGAAATAATATTGCTACGAAAAGTTTCCTAAAAATTTGTCTTTAGAATTCGATCTTAAAGTTTAGGTTCCTCCCCCTTATATATAAAATTAGTTGTGAGAAGCTAGGTTGTAGTCTTCACTAAATGGTTGAATTAAAGCTTCAAATCTCAGGTCATAGTTCTCCAACAAAATGAAATACGAAAAAATATTTCTTTAGCCAACATCCTCTTAGAAGATTTCTGGCAAAAACTCTGGGAATAAATAAAAACCTCTCATGAAAATGTTTCTCAAAATTCTGTCGCTCGGAGTTGACTTTAAAGAGAAAGTCGCCGAAGAAATATTTTCATATCCAATGCCTTATTTTCATGCATTCATTGCCTTTTTTTTGTTATACCTCTGTGTATATCTTTTAAATAAACAATAATAATTACTAGACAATTGTTATCTTCAAACTACGATTACACTCTTCAAACACACCGCTTCTTCACACAAGACTGACGGAACTTTTACTAATTCAGTTGCCCGCCTTTGCCTTGGCTTGCCTTTTATGTGGCAACCTAAACAGTCTTCTCGAAATCTCTATTAATGTAAACATCACTGTTGCTCGTTGTTGTTGTTTGAGCATTTTGTTTACATTTATTCTTGTAGTGATTGTTGTCGTATTTTTGTTTACTTGTTTACCATCTTTTTTAAACAGTACGATAAATAGTAAACAGGTTTGACCTGGGGTTTGAACTCGGGCCTTCAGTTTAATAAGCCAACACACTACCTAACTAGACTACGGCGACTTCAACTTTCCAAGTCAGTCGATTAAAATTAATCCAAGCAACATGGGTAACGTAAAATGCCAGATCGTAATCCCAACTAAGGAGTTGTAATGATGTAAAGAGTAAATCTTTACATGAGTAAATGAAAGTAAATCTTATATGATCGAGAATGAACCTCAAGATAATGTTCAGGGAAATTCCAACTTCAAAATGATTCATTATCTCCACCCACCTGGAAAGTCTAATGTTTGAGACAGCAAGGCCTCAAAATACTCTTTCCAACAATATAGAGCCGATTAAGACACTGCAGGCTATCTTCATAGACTGTTTACTGCGTTTTAAAAACGGTCAAAGGCGAGCCCTTATCAGATTTGGGGTGTACTTATTAAGTGTTCTGATATAAAACTTTCTAGCTAGCTGACAGGCTGACTGAACTTCTGAAGTATTTTCCAAGTGGAAATTCCAAATGAAATGGCGGAATGCTTGTATGGTGGGATTTTTCTTGAAAATCTTTTGATTTACTAAGACAAAGTCCTTTGAGGTCGCCGTGGTCTAGCAGGTAGTGTGTTGGCTTATTAGACAAAAAGACCAGAATTCGAATCCCAGATAAGAAATCAAAACGAAAATTTGAAAATAATTTTTCGGTGACTTCCTCTCTCAGCAGTTTTTTGGCAAAAACTCTGAGAGTAAAAAATTGCCATGGAATGCTTCTCAAAAAATCAAAGTCGTTCAGAGTCGACTTTAAACTGTAGGTCCCGCCACTCATGTATACAATTAACGCACACAACATAAGTGGTGTGAGAGGCTAGGGCGTAGTACAATGGGTCAATTCGACCATCGAGTACTGTACTTGTCAGAATTGACAAGTACACGTCCTCTAACCTAACCTAACCTAAGACAAAGTCCGTCATTGTCCATAAATATTGAACATTTCTTAGGGAAATTTCTCTTTTGGATCGTAAAAAATTGTATTGCCGATTAGCTGACTGGAGCAGAGATTGCAATCTCTGAATCCTTTTTACAGGAAGTCTTAATCTCATTGAAAGCAGAAGAGGACCTATACTTTTCTGTTGCTAAATCGCTTGGCCATCCATCACACAATAGGGATCTCATGTAGCCACAAACCTTTTGGCACATGCCGAAAGACTTAGCAGTTCAGCGGCCTAGATCTATGGTGGAGGAAGAGACCATATTTCGCCTCATGGGCCCCAGGGCACTGATTTTGTTATGAGAAGACTTTTTCACATCCTTCATTGAGCTCACTACTACTCGTATAATGATTGCTAAAATAAAAAAAATTATTTTAAATTCACATTGAGTTTCTTTTGGAAATGTTTGACCCCAGATTAAAGATTATTTTTGATATTCACAATGTGGACCTAAATACCGGTTCCTTTTTCTTTTCTAACCACAAATTTGAAAGAATCGTTTGAGGCATATTCAAAAAGAACTCTAAAAACTTTCTGTTCTTCTCTGTTAATTAAATGTAATTTTAACGGCCCTCGTATATTTAAATTACTTCTGTACTTGTATCCACAACTACTTTTACTGCTGCAACCACTGCTATTCAAGTAAAATTTGTCGTTACGCAAGTGTGTGTTTCTCAATTTTCAGAAATACACGCACACTTACACTTGAAATCCTTTTTCTTTCTCTCTTTACTTTTAAACACTCAGGCACACACACACCCAGGCTCACATTCATACCACATTGTACTTGGAAAAACGGAATTAAGAGAAGAGAAAATTGTCTGTAACTTTAAAGATTTCCATAACGGTAAAGATGTAGGTAGACTTATAAAGTTCAGAGTGTAAAATCTTGCTTAAGCCGTTAACTGTAAATTTAATTCAATTTGTGTGTGTGTGTGTGTGTTGTGTGTGAATTTTTACTTTCATTTCCTTCCTATATAAATGGCTGGCAATGGAGTGCGGGTTTGTATGAATATTTCTTCTCTTCTCCGTTATGCTCGTAACAAATGTCTGGCAATTAATTTTTGTTCTTTTTATTATAATTTTTCGTGATTTCTTCTGTTGGTTTTACAATTTTTGTTGTTTTTTTTTCAACGCCATTTCGAAAACATTTGGTGTCCAGCATTACATTTTCTTTTTCTGTCTTTGGTAATTATTCCTTGACTGTCTTAAGGTCCTTTAAATCAAAGGAATAAGAAAAAAAACCGTATTCAATTACCATCGTTGTCCTTTTTTTGTTGTATTTCGTGGATGTTTTTTTTTTAAATATTTTTTGTTTAATTGTTAAACTTTTTTAATCGGAAAATTTTGTTTTTGAAATGGGTTTTTGGCTTTTGTGTTAAGACCGAACAAAAAAAAAACAGAAAAGAAATAAAGCCACTGACAGTTCATTGATTTAAAAAAAAAAATTCAATTGTAATGGCAATATTATTTGAAATCAATTCAGACAGGATCTTTCAAAATGACAAACATTTTCAGCATACATTTGAACATACATTTTGAATACAAAGCCCAGGCGATATCGTACAAAGTCCCTACACTTATTACAAACTCCTTGACTTCCTATGTTTGCTCTAAACGGTAGCATTGACATACGACATGTATTTTCATTAACCTATCGAGAGTTAAGTTTGATGAGAAATTCATTTTGTGTACATTGACAGCCACATTGGCCATGAGTTTGAACTCCAGTAAGCTATTTTTTGTGGAAATCCGTGAATCCGAACATGTACATTAACAATCCAGTCATTGGTGAAATACATACATACATAATTGGCCATTACAACCCTTCAGTCAGGAATACGACCTAGCTTCTCACACCACTTATGTTGTGTGCATTAATTTTTTATACATAAGTGGCGGGACCTACAGTTTAAAGTCGACTCCGAACGACAGATTTTTGAGAAGCTTTTCATGGCAATTTTTACTCTCAAAGTCTTTGCCAGAAATCTGCTGAGAGGAAGTCGCCGAAGAAATATTTTTCGTTTTGATGTCTGACCTGGTATTCGAACCCGGGCCTTTTGTCTAATAAGCCAACACACTACCCACTATACCAAGGCGACTTCATTGGTAAAATACCGTCCAGAAAAGTATGTCAAAATTTGAGCTCAAGTAAGCATGGTTAGGTCGGTCCCACTTACTCCTTCATTTAGGCACATTGTGATACCAAAATCAATATTCAATACACAGATTAAGAAACCAAACGGAGTCCAAAATAAGTTGTACTATTGCAGCAAGTCTAGTAGGCGGCTAGACATCTTAACAGATTTTTTGGTAAAAAACATTAAGAATTAATAAAAAAAATTGCGACTGTGTTCCACCGGTCCACAACTTGTTTTTTTTTTTATAAAACCATTACTCAGGGGAGGGCCCCTACTTATGCAGTGCATTGTGCAGGTTTTAGGAAAGGTGGAAAGAGGAAAGAAGATGCGAACGGTAAGGAAACGAGTTGCTGCTGGTGACTATAAAATGGCCAGTGCTATACCTTTACCATTAGACAGTCTACAGCAAGAAGTCCCCAAGAAGCCCGCTGTTTCTCACACGACTTTTGTTGTGTGTGTGTTAATTTTATATTATTGCTCGTATTTGGACCCATATTTGCGGTGAATTGGCAGAAGGACGTTAATTGTTTTAAAGAATATTAAGTTTTAAAATTAAGTACTTAAGCCAGTTGGTCCTGTAGTACTGAGAATGTTTAAAGATGGCCTTGTCTACTACCGGCCTTTATTAAGGGTCACATAAAACTATAATTAAATTTTTTTGCTTCATGAGTGGATGAAATTCACGTATTTGCAGCCTTAATAGCAGTGAATAGACAGGATATTGAACATATAATTTGTATAACTGAGAGACAGAGATACGTTCGAAAAAGCTTTGCTTATAAGAGCGTATTAAAATTATGTCTCTTCTATCCTCGAAAAAGAACTTGTGAATCAGAAAAGTTGTTTGAATTGGGTTTTCATCTATAGTCGTAGTGCTACCAGCTTTTTTGTAGAAGAGGTCAAACAGAGTTGGGAATCTTTGGCTTAGTGATACTTTGGGGCATTTCAGAACGTTTCTAATTACTATTAGAACGTCATCTTTAGCATAAGTTGTTACAGTGTAAAGCTAAAGTCTTCTCTGGGCTTATGGCCATTTTTATGGGCATTACGACACCATTTTAAAGCTCCTTTTATGAGCCGGAAAAATGAGGTCAATGAAATTTTCATGGGGAAAACGAAGTTAGAAGGTCGCCGTGTTCTAGTTAGTTGGTGGCTTATTAGAAGTAAAGCCCTAGTTTAAATTCCAGGTCAGACCACAAAACGAAAATATGAAAATATTTCTTCGGCGACTTCCACTCTGCAGCATATTTCGGGCTTTAAACTGTAGGTCCCACCATTTATGTATAAAATTTAACACACACACAATAAGTGTTGTGGGAAGCTAGGTCGTAATCCGAACTAAAAAGTTGTAATGACCAATTATGTATGTAAGTAAGGTTGTTTACACCCAGCAAAGTCTACGCAGAAGAATTCTGAATCGATTGTTAGTCATCATCTTAGCTATTGTTTGTCTTCTCCTGAAATCAGGGAAATTTTCATAAGAAAAACAACTTCGTATGGCCGTTGGCAAACTGTTTAAGACATCGGATGAGCCTGTATCGATATTGGAGTCAATGATTATTCACATTCTAGCCAATGTCCTAAATCTACTAAAATTGGAATTGGAAATTTTTCACGCCACTTATATTGTGTGCGTTAATTTTATAAACAACAACAATTGCCTTTTTTGTTATACCTCTGTGTATATCTTTTAAATAAACAGTAACAATTACTAGACAATTATTCGACAGATCTTTGTAACGGAAATTACTACAAACTAAGATTACTCTCTTTAAACACACCGCGTCTTCACGCAAAATTGACTGAACTTTTACTAACTCAGTTGCCTGCCTTTGCCTTGCCTTGCGATTTATGTGGCAACCTAAAAAGTCTTTTCGAAATCTCTATAAATATAAACATCGTTGTTTATTGTTGTTGTTTATGTAATTTGTTTACATTTATTCTTGTAGTGATTGTTGTTGTATTTTTGTTTACTTATTTACCATTTTTTTTTAAACTGGTGTTTGCTGTTAGGTTAGGTTAGGTTAGAGGACGTGTACTTGTCAATTCTAACAAGTACAGTACTCGGTGGTCGAATTGACCCATTGTACTACGTCCTAGCTTTTCACACCATTAAGCATACATTAAGCAGTTCTGTAATTTGTAAACAGGTATGTTTACTGCATTGCTTTGTTTTTGTATCGTTTGTTTATAATTTTAATGTTAAACAATGTAAACGGGGAATGTCAGTATCTAGATTTATTTCATTTTCGTAACAATTTTATTTCAAATTTCGTTTTATTGGAGATTTTAAGATCCTGGCTACCTCTTGCATTTTCATATTAAATATCTTAAAAGTTGAAAAATCTTTGTTCTTTTATGTACCACCCTAATGTAAGTATGTATGTATACGTATGTATGTACATTCAAACGGAGCAAAAGGTCATGTTGATGATTTCAAAATGTACAAATAAAATGTCAACAGAAAACTAACGACATTGAGTGCTGGTTCAACCAGTAAACTAATGCAAACACAACACACAAACACACACACTGTATTTCAAGTATATTTGCACAATCTTATAACTTAAATGTGAGTATGTGTTGGTATTTTGTATGCATGTGTGCATACATGTTTGTATGTGTATTTGTTTAGTTACAAACGATAGTGAATTTGTAAGATAAACAATACAACACAGTACTTGGAAAGCAATCCACTAACATTATATTATGCTAAATCCATACCCCCCCTGCCCCTCCCTCTCTTCTCCTCTTTCACTTAGTTTAAATACGAGTATATCAACAAGGATCACAGGATTACAAGCAAAAACAATTGAAAGAAGAAAAAAATTATTTTAAAAGAATATAAATTTCTAGAGAGCAAAGGGAAATCAAAAGTATTCTTAACAAAAATATTTCGAAAATATTTCTCGTTTTTTGTCTTCTTTTTTTTTTGTTAAAATGCAGTTGTAAACAATGCACAGATTGACAAACAACATCGAAATAAACTAGAAACATAAACACAAACAACAACAATAAAAAAAGGAAAAACATACATGAACAGATTTCTTAACAACATCACACTAACGAACGAATACAGATTTTATAACAAAACAGGATGCAAAACTTTTCCTTCTGTGTTTTCAAGACAGAGAGAGAGAGAGAGAGGGGGAGATATAGGGAAAGAAAAACTGAATGTCTGTTAGGGCCAAGATAAAATAATTAAAAAATTGAAAAATAAATTAAATTCTAAAAGAAAACTTTAAATGCCCATTTAAATAAATATGCATTCATTCATTCATTCAATCACTCATTTATGTTAAATGCATTAGTCGTAGATTATGCAATTCAAAACAGAAAAAATTCTTTCTTCTTATGACACTAAATAAACCGATATTAAGGTTAATAATCAGTCAGTAATGGCCTCTTAAAGTCTTGACAATGCCCACAACAATAATGGTGAACACCATTCCAACCTTTCAGTCAGGATTACAAGGTTTCTTCTCACATCACTTACGTTGTGGGTGTTAATTTTATACAGGAGTATGGCAGGACCTGAAGTCGCCTTAGTCTAGTAGGTAGTGTGTTAAGTTGTTAAACGTAAAGCCAGGATTCGAGCCCCAGGCCAGACATCAAAATAAAATGCAAAAAGAGTATTTCTTCGCCAATTTCCTTTCAGCAGATTTCTACCAAAAACTCTGAGAGAGTAAATAAAATTGCCTTGAAAAATTTCTCAAATAAAATTTACACACACAACATAAGTGGTGTGAGAAAGTAGGTCCATAACTTTAACTGAAGGGTTGTAATATCCAATTATGTAGGTTAGGTTAGGTTAGGTTAGGTTAGAGGACGTGTACTTGTCAGTCCTGACAAGTACAGTACCCGGTGTTAGAATTGACCCATTGTACTACGTCCTAGCTTCTCACACCACTTATGTTGTGTGCGTTAATTTTATACATGAGTGGCGGGACCTACAGTTTAAAGTCGACTCCGAACGACACATTTGTTGAGAAGCATTCCATGGCAATTTTTTACTCTCAGAGTTTTTGCCAGAAATCTGCGGAGAGGAAGTCACCAAAAAATTGTTTTAAAATTTTCGTTTTGATGTCTGACCTGGGATTCGAACTCGGGCCTTTCGTCTAATAAGCCAACACCCTACCTACTAGACCACGGCGACTTCAATCACTTCACTTTCGTTTTTTTTTCATTATTTCATTGACTCCTTAGGGATCATCTTTGGTGTCAAAATGATCAAAAATATGGCTGCGAGAATTGAGGCTTCTAAGCTACGGATAAGAACGGGAACTTTTCTGTTCAGTGTGGGGGTAGATATTTGAAAACTTTTACCGAATAGAAGCGAAGATAAAGAGACTCAAAAACTCTTTTCCATTCAAATGGATTTGAGACAACGACGTTGGATTTTACATGGGTACCTGTCCGTGTAGACCTAATCCCATAAAGCTCTTCGTACAGGGTGAAATGCAATAAGTCTTCTAACGCACCCAGATGTAACAGACTGCTACACGTGAGTACCAATTCGAAACCATGTATTTGGACATGACTTTCACCTTGGTTAGGGGCGGAGCCTATCTAAAACTCCTTCAGATCTTTGGATTACGGCCACCCGGTTGAGAATGCAACTCCACACCGAACTTAACTAGATTCTTCTCACGATTTGGGTCCCAACCATAGTCACCACGATGCTCTCAAAAGACCAACAGCCAGGCTGGAGTCGAGGTTCCAAGGGCTCCTGACTACCGTGGTACTAGAATTTAATCTCCGGTCAGACCTCGTAATCAAATCGATTAATACCAGTTAAACTCCAAACAATTCGGGACTGGTGGCCCATAGCAACAACAATAAACATACATTGACATAAAGAACAGCACTTAGAGTACTAACATTAAGCAGCATTCTCACGGACGAAGATTTGGCCACATTGTGTGGCACTAGGAGTGGACATAGCGAACGTAACAGGAAGACATACAACAATGCAGTAGACTAGGAGAGAGGAGCAAATTGGGCAAGCACATAAACAATGGATTTGAGACAATAAAAAGGTTACAAATAAAATGAGGTGTTATGCATCACACTATCCAGGAATAAACTGTGATTGGTATCACATCAGTTGGAGCCATGGCCTTACATATATCTAATGATGAATGTCATGTTGAATTTTGAATGTAACATAATCGTTGAGCTGAATAGTTCGTATGCTAACACACTGATGGTGATACTATTTGATCTTTATTAGGCGCTTCCCATCTTCAAGTTTAAATGGAACAAAATGTGAGTGAGATGCTATAAACGCAATAGACGCAACGCAGCAAGTACAACAGTTTTTCAATTTCAGCATAAAAACTGCAAAAAATGCAAAGCGGCAACATCTTTACTTATTGTCGTACTGCCTTTATATTCATACTCACCCATATATTCTATATATGAGGGACTATCGCGTTTGCTGCGTTGCTTTTATTGTGTTTAGAGCAAGATGTCGAATACAGTCGGACTTCTATAAATTGAATCCCAATTATCCAGAAAAAAACTTCAACTTGTAGAAACTTTAAATCAAAGAAGAAAAACCTAATAGAATTTCTCTTCAAGATTCTGTTGCTGTGCTTTAAATTATAGAAAGTTTAAGTACTAGAAGTTCAAATTATAGAGGTTCGACTGTATTTTTACTCTTTGGAAAGATCTATTAATGCAATTATGTATTGAGATATAAGATTACATTACCGCCACAGGTTCTCTGTATAGAATGAAAAGTCAATTTCTAGAATGGAATGTGAAATCTATTGTCCTTGTATTCTCCTGCACACTTTGACGAACAGTGGCAAGGTTTTTTAGCTTATCTTGGATTTGTCACGTACGAGTGTTGGTCGATAGTTTACTTAATAATAGACCGGAATTTATCCATCATACATACATACATAATTGACCATTACAACCCTTCAGTCAGGATTACGACCTAGCTTCTCACACCACTTATGTTGTGTGCGTTAATTTTATACATGAGTGGCGGGACCTACAGTTTAAAGTCGACTTCGAACGACAGATTTTTGAGAAGCTTTTCATGGCAATTTTTACTCTCAGAGTCTTTGCCAGAAATCTGCTCAGAGGAAGTCGCCGAAGAAATATTTTTTCGTTTTGATGTCTGACCAGGGATTCGAACGCGGGTCTTTTGTCTAATAAGCCAACACACTACCCACTAGACCACAGCGAATTTATTCATCACATTGCGAATAATATGCTCTCGTTAGGATGAGTAAATTTTTTTATGCCAAGTAAGGTTAAATGTACCTAACCGTACCATAGAGAAAGTCGTCACATCCTCCGTGTGTAGGGTCCTCACACACACTAAATCCCCCCTCGTCTCGTGGACTGTTGTGACCACTCCGGAACTATTGTGGCATAACTTCAGAGTGTAGTCTTTTTGGCCCTTTGTTCAGTGTCCGGATTGCGTATCAGAAGTTGAAGGGACATCTAATTGTCTCCACTATTCCTTTCTTCTAGATCCCTGTTTGGAATTTCGTTTGATATGTGTGCTATTGTCATCTATGCCGGCTTACCTACATGTTCTGCTGCCTCAAGATCTCTCTTTTTTAGACTTAGAATGCACTTCACGTAATTCGCCACTAAGGCCCAATTTTATCTACTCGCAATCAAAACCCAATGTTAAAAGGCGTGATCGTTCCAAGTATTGATGTCAGTATAGAGCGATAACTCTGCCAGCGTGCACGTTCGACAACAGTTTGCTCTGCATCATCAATTACTTCCCCTTCCTCTCGTAAAGACAGTAAGGGGAGCCGGTTTTGCCTATTCTGTACAGATTTTTCTTAAAATATCCGTGAGCCGATAGCATTTGTGTAACGTAGTAATTTACCTTTCCAAATTTCCAACCAATAAGTCTTAGGACGTGTATGACGATCTTAAAATGTATAGTACGCTGGCTGAACAGAATACTCACTTATATGGATGAAAATATTTTATTCTTTGCGCTCATGCCTGTGGTTTGCCTCTGATATACTATGGTGACGCCTCTGGCCTAGAAGGAAGTCATGACCAAATGCATGACATCTTATTGGAAGTTAGGCACGGTGATGCCTTAAGCTGCATAATTATTCGTGGGGAGCGTTGTTTTCACTCTTACTTAGAGGTGATACTCAAGTTAAGCCACGGATTAATATAAGCTCATGGTAATCTGTCAAAACAAAATGATTAAATGACAATTACTTCGGCAAATGGAGCCTCAACCCGGTTGTGTAAAGCTACCGAAGTCCTGACATTTCATAATCCATGTGACAATAGCATGGGATGATCAATTCTTCTATAATGAGAGTGTGTTCATACTGTGTGCAATATTTATGTCCCTTCTAAGTACATTAAACTTGTATTTAAAACATGTTTTTTTTTCACTTGTTCTTAGGAAAACCAAAATAAAAAGTTCTCTTCACTTGTTCAAGGTAAAGTTCATTTATAAACATTGAAGTCTTCCGCTTGTTTTTTTTTTACTTCCTCATACAAATCTTGGCACATACTCTAGAGTGCAGCCAACAGAAACATAAACTGTCATTAATCGTATAAAACACTATAAATCATCACAATTTTTCTTTTTTTTTTGGTCAATTGAATCAAATTTTTTCCCGGGAAAAATTGAATTTCACGCGAGTAAAAAAAACTACACAAAGTATACGGCAAGTGGAAAGCAAAAAAAGAAAAGAAGGGAAAAAAAATTATCGACGTCTCTATAAATATTTAAGTAAATGGAAAATGAAGTTTTTTCTTTGTATATGCAAAAAAAAAATTAGCATTTTCCGATTACTCATTCATTGTAAATCGATTCAAGGAATATCTACTACACCCTGGATGTTATAACATTCATGGGGGAAAAAAAGTTTCAATATTCCCCCTGGTTTTTTTTTTCTTTTTGTCTATTGAAACAATGTTTTTTGGCGGTTACAAAACTAAATGCAAATAAAGTTTAATAAGTGGTGAAAAAAAAGGATAAAAAAAAACACAAAAAACTATCCTGCCTGCCTGCCTTAAGGGTGTTATGAACTCTAGATACATGGTGATGATATGGCGATAGTAAATTATTTATGTTTGCTTGGGAAACTTCTTCTACTCCATGTGTACACAGTCAGTCTGCCAACAATATTTCATTGAAAATTGTTTTTCGTTCACCCCCCGTCCCCCTTTTTTTTAATAGAAAATCAATAGAAAAAAGTTTATTTTTTGGTGTGATTTTGCGGTTGTGAATTCTTAATAGTTTAAAATTTTCATTGAAGTTTTACTTTTAGTTCTGATTTTTTTAATTTAATTAAATTTTTCCTTAAGAAATTAATAAAAATTTAAAAAGATTTTGTTGTCATTTGCTCAAGAATTCATAATAGCAGCTGGTATTCCGGTTGCAACAGCTGGAGCTTGTAACCAAGAATAATAAATTTCAGTAGTTAGATGAGGAGAACTGTAAGATTCCGATATCTTAACCCTTCGTGACACACACTTTTAGCTTTTCACATTAGTACCACACTGGGCCTGACCAGACCCCATATAAATGTTAGTGTATATGCATAAGTTAACATTATTTTTTATGTAGATAATTTTAAAAACGGTTTAAATTGCATCAAATTATAACTCAAACTTCAGGTGGTTCATTAATTTAATTTCTTATTTTAATATTATAAAGTTTTTAATTCATAAAGAAATATAATTAGAGTACATTAGAGTCAAAATTTGTCATGTTGTCAATCTAAACAACTGAAACACTATATTCTACTTTAGAATGTTGCTGACATACAGCATTTGAACATTTTGAACAGAAGAATCGAGTCTCTCAGCGAATTTTTTCACTTCCGGTTGCGAGTTCTATACAAGATTTCTTTACCTCTAGGGTATAAGCACCTCTTTTGGCAGTTAATATTTTGTTTATATGAAATGAAAACAGAAATTCACAGAGTGTATGTAGTAGAACCAAAATGGAATAAATTCGTTTATATTATTCAACTTACTTTTATGGGCTTTCCAAGAACAGATTCTATAGCCGAACGAGTACTAAATTGACCAATAACATAAGTGTTACTCATTCGGTTTTCGATATTTGGGAAAACTAAAGAATTACACAACGTGTTCAAAAAATTGCGTATATATTGTGTAAATTTAGTTTTCCCCCGGTATAGAAACAATTCCTCGCCAGTGGTTATACTCTTATGCGGACTATAATTCTTCGCAAGAAAATTCCATATATCTCGAATAGGAGCAGCTATGTCCTCTAGTAATCGAAATGATCGTGTTCTTCCGTCGTCAAACCGAATGTATCTGGTCAGGGACATAAATCGATGAAGAGAGATTGCGGGCCTGAATATAGGTAAATTGTCAGTAAGCCACAAAACCCGTGGGTTTTGAATGTTATTATGTGAAACTCCCATTGCTAAAAGAATGCCGATGAAAGCGTATAATACATCTACTTTTAGATCCTTCCAAACATTTGGTTTTTTATTTACATTTGCAGTATTCCATTTATTGACTGCGTCCTATGATGTCCGTAATATTTGGTTGTAAAAATTTTTTGAAAAGTGGAGTAGAGGTTTGTTCTTTAGGTCCAGCTCGAAAACGCATCACATTATGTTGGCGAGTACGGACACCACTGGTCGGCTGGTTTTTATTCCATATGGTGTCATATTTTCCAATGAAACAATTATTATTCTCTTCACCTATTTCAGAACCGCAGTCTTCCTTTTCTTCATCACTGCCGTTTTCTACATTTGGTTCAATTACCAAATCATTTTCAATGTCCGATGCGTCATCTTCGTATAGCAAGTGATCTTCATAATTTTCATCCAAAAATTGATTATCTTCTTCATGCTGTCCGGCTTCCTCACTAGCTCTTTCACGCTCCAAGTCATTTGCCAAAGCCTCGGCAATTCTGGTGTACAAATCCGTATCGAAGTTACTAGAACATCGCGTATTGAAAATAAATTCTAATTCATCATTCATTTTTTAAAAATTTCCAATTTTAACACTTTTTTAGAAAAAATTTCTCATAAACACTTTGAAAGCTCACGTCAAAAAAAGTGGGTCTGGCCAGACCCACTGTGGTGCTAATATGACATAGGTTTCAAAATATCCTTCTAACTCCTTTGTAAATTACTTTATTCGCCCCATTTTTTCACCACCAGAAAGCCAAGAAAATTTCAGAAGGGTACCTGAAAATTCAAATGTCTAGCCATATTGCAAACACGCTTAAAATGCAAAATAAATTGGAAATGGTCTGGCCAGATCCATGACTGTGACGAAGGGTTCAGTAATTTGAGAAATAATCACTTTGTCTATCTATTGTTCAATACGGCCAGCAATCATCATGAATGATTACAACTTTCAACAACACAAGTTAATAACAAAATTATTCCATTAACACTTTCGCTGCCAAGCCTAAATTATAAGAAGTCATTCCCATTGCCGATTATATTTTAAGTGTTATCGTTTATCAAAACCCTGTTATTTCTTGGTAAAAGCACATATCTTATCACACATAATCATTTACAAGCAGAAAATCAAAGACGAGTATAATCGTCGTTACCAATAGGAAGGCAGGACGCGATATCCTTTTACGTATTTGCGTACATTGAAGTCGCCGTGGTCTAGTGGGTAGTGTGTTGGCTTATTAGAAAAAAGGCCCGGGTTCGAATCCCAGGTTAGAAATCAAAACGAAAAAATATTTCTTCGGTGACTTCCTCTCAGCAGATTTCTGGCAAAGACTCTGGGAGTAAAAATTGCCATGAAAAGCTTCTCAAAAATCTGTCGTTCGGAGTCGACTTTAAACTGTAGGTCCCGCCACTCACGTACAAAAATTAACGCACACAACATAAGTGGTGTGAGAAGTTAGGTCGTAATCCTGACTGAAGGGTTGTAATGGCCAATTATGTATGTATGTGTACATTTTAGTAGAAAAGCAAATAATAAATCACCCAGATGGATAAAATAAGGAAAATGGAATAAAACGAGAAACACTTAGAAATTCACTATTGCCGATTGGCAAAAAAAATTTGCTAATTCAAAATAGAACGAACGGTGGCAATATTTCCTGATTTTAAAAGAGTTTTAGGAGACTATTGACAAGGATATCAAACGAAAGATCAGCATTGAATCGTTTTTTCGCTCCTCATATCTCCTCATAACATTTTGTGTAAGAGTGAGTCAATAGTATGAGTATGAAATTCAACTACTCTGATTCATTCATGTTGACATCAAACTTACAAACATCCGAAATATGTTTAATTCATACGCCTACTAATTCAGATCAGAGTCGACTGCATAGCTATGATCTCAAGGATTTCAAAATAGGTTATCTTATGGCCGGGTGTCACTTGGAACCGCAAATATAGGCGATAAAGCAAAAATAAGTAATATTCCCAGCTTTAATAGGCCAAAATCGTAAAAAATGGACCTAGTAGGGCAATGGACCTTATCGATCAGCATAGCCATGACCTCAATGATTCCAAAACAGGTTTTCTTATTGTCAAACGTTACTTGGGACCAAAAATATAGGCGGGGAAGCTAATTTTAAAAATGGAATTGTAGGTTTTTAAGTTCAAAACTAAAAAATTTGAGTAATTCGCATTTAGTTCATATGCATTTATTCAATATATATCCAACAAAATGTCGAATTTTTGCAAGTTGCATTTCTTCTGGTTGATGACTTGCATTTTTTTTTTTTTGGGTAGGTGACTTGCATTTTTTTTTGGGAAGATGACTGGCAGTTTTTTTGGATAGATGACTTACATTTTTTTGGGTAGATGACTTGCATTTTTTTAACGAAGACTTGCATGTTTTTGGGTAGATGACTTGCATTTTTTTGGGTAGATGACTTGCATTTTTTGGATGGGTGACTGGCATTTTTTTTTTGGATAGATGACTTGCATTTTTTTGGGTAGATGACTTGCATTTTTTGGATGGGTGACTGGCATTTTTTTTTTGGATAGATGACTTGCATTTTTTTGTGTAGATGACTTGCATTTTTTTAAATATTTTATTTTGTTTTTTTTGGTAGAAGACTTGCATTTTTAGGGTAAATGGCTTGCATTTTTTTTTGGTTAATGAGTGGTGTGAGAAGCTTAACCGTAATCCTGACTGAAGGGTTAAAAATAGGTACCTATTCGGGCATATTAAATATGTGTGACAAAGCCAACTACACATACAGACGACTTTCGAATTCTAAGAGTAAAGTCAACCCAGATGCAGAAAATGTTGTTTTATAAAGGTCAGGATTATTGACCTAGTTTTTCACATTACTTTGTATGTTGTGTGGCGGGACCTACAATTTAAAGTCGACTCCGAACGACAGATTTTTGGAGAAATTTTTCATGACAATTATATTTACTCTCAGACCTTTTGTCAGAAATCTGCTGGGAGGAAATCGCCCTAGAAATACTTTTTGTACTTTATATTTTGATGTCTGGCCTGGGACTTGAACCCGGGTTTTTCGTCTAATAAGCCAACACACTACCTGCTAGACTGCGGCGACTACACATACTCCAAGAGTTTTTCCACTACTGCCTTCTGCGTCTAATAAACCAACACTCTACCTACATGACTACGACTACTACGATCAGTTGTTTATTTTTACGGAAACCGCAAGGATAATCTCTGGTAAAATCTTAAATGCTACATTCAGATCATTACAATCCTTTAGTCAAGACTACAACCTAGCTTCTTGCAGTAACCATGTTGTGTGTGATCATTTTATTCAGTCTGAGGGACAGAACAGGAAAACTTTTCATGGCAATTTTACTAGTTCTAAGGGTTTCTGACAAAACACTGCTGAGAAGGAGACGCTAAAAATATTTGTTTTTTTTAAGATGTCTGAGCTGAATTTGAATCACGGGTTCTTGTCTAGTAAGCCAAAACGCATCCTTCAAGACCATGGCCGCTAATGCAATCATATTGGTGATATTTTCTTAACACCCTTCATAACATACTTCTAGTGACAGTTTTGTTTTATAAAGCTTTTAAACTATTGCGATTTTTTTTTTAATTTTTATTTTAAAAATAGAAATTCCAATTTAAATGACGGGTAAATATTTAATTTCGTTTTTCTTTTTTCGGAATATTTTTAGAAATTTCAACATTTCAACCCGAATTTGTTGAAAGCATATCGAATGTCTCAGTGCCCGTGGGACGTGATGCCACATTTACATGTCACGTACGACATTTGGGAGGTTATCGGGTAAGTAACAATGCAATATTGTATGCATTTATACGTACAGCGTATATATTTTAAACCAAAAAAATCATAAAATATTCATATGCACACTCACTCTATCTCACACTTTTTCCTTAATGAATAATTGCCTTTACTATGACATTTCTACATACACATACACACATACGTACATGCATACATATCAACATTATACAGCCGCAGTAACAAAAAAGTACTTAATAACACATCAATTATAACACACAAAACACAAATACATTAACACGAACACACATACACACACACGCACAAATATTCGTAAATAATAAATAAACAAAAAAACAGAAGGAAAAATAAATTCACATTCACTGACACAGACACACTCTCATTCGTTCTTTCGCTCTTAAGCAAGCACATATACATTGACAAATACACGCACAATGTACCCTGTAGGAAATCAAATAATTTGAAAGTAACTTGAAACTGGTTTTTTAATAAGCACAACTAGTTGATTAAGTGACTTTTTTCCTTGTTGCCGACTCATCATTTTAACATAGGCATGTCCTAGGCGGTAGTCAATTGGTCATCTCTGCATGACTATTAAATTGAGTACAAATTACTTATTTTTCAATCAATTTGTAGTTAAATGAAATATAGTTAATTTAAATATTAGTTTACACTAAATTATTTAAAAACCACTTTTATTTAAATTCAATTTTAAACAATTTTATTTATATTATCATATATATTATTTCTAAAGTACTTTTTTTTTTGTCGGTTGCAAATATCTGCCATACCACCGCATCAAATTTAATGAACGATAGCTTATTTTAAAGCTTATATCTAACACTAATGGCAAAAAATAATTAAAAATTGAAAAATTAATTTTTTCATTGACAAAAATTATATTTTATATAGAACTGCATGATAATACTGTTTTGTTTAAGTGTGCTAATACAGGGACGTTTAATAGTAATGCAGTTCATAGTTGTTAGATCAAGTGCGATAAACAGGGTCGCTTAATTGTAATGCTATTCCCCATAATAATATATAAAGTTGTATAAGCCATTTTGGTAATGTCGTTATTGTAATGGCATTGTTTGTTTTATGAAGTGTAGTAATACGGGTTAATAAATGGTACCAGGCTAATCATAACAAACTTGGGAGAGCACATCACATATACTGTACCGATAAAACTGTACTCATACACCGAATCAAGCTTACACCTTCTGATCCAACTGTGCCTTTCCAAATGACATGAAAACAATTCCCTGTGAAAGTTGCTTTTGCTGAGACGATAAACAAAGCACAAGGTCAAACTCTTCAAAAGCTAGGGTTGTATTTACCAGAACCGGTCTTTTCATATGGGCAGTTATACGTGGCATTTTCTCGAGTGCGTACGTTTAAAGATATTTTTGTTTGTATTAAGGATTCGTACGGGCAAAAAGTTAACGATGATCATGTCATTACCTCTAACATTGTATTCAAAGAAGTATTATAAAAGCATTTAAACATATCGCTCCTTTATGGCAACATAGTCAGATCTCAAGAAATTAAAAATTTGTAGTTACTTAAGCAAAACTGCTCTTTTAGACCTTCAGTATATGTTGAAAAAAAAATCAGTTTTATATCCCAAGCTGAACCGAAGTTATAGCAAGAAGTGTTTGCGGTAATTAGATCATAGGACTTATGTCTTGAAAACTTAAATCGCATTTTGCCAAGTTCAAGTTTTTTTGAGATATGACTATGTTGCAATAAAGGAGCGATATGTATTTATGTATGTAAATATATGTATGATGATATTATGATTTCTAATATTTTTATACTTTTAATAAAATTTCTATTAATTATTTTCATTTTATCTTACAAAAATGACAACTAACGGTGCGAAATATTCGCACGGGTCATCTAGTTAGTAAGTAATATTATTAAGTTTTTTTTCCAACACAAACGTGATAAAAATGCCGTTTTTTAATAACGGCTAAGGCGTTGCGTAATTCTTGGTTTGGTTCATTACAGAGAGGCCGAAGTGCATCCATTAATGCATCAAAATATTTTTTGTAATCCTTCAAGCTTTTTTTGCCATGAGTGCCATCAATATTTATAGCAAAATTCAATTGCAGAGATAAAATTGTCGTTAAAGTTTTTGGCATTTTCCCTTTCAGTGAAAAATTTCATGGCATTGGTCTGCAAAAATGCACAAAAATTTGGAAAATGATAAAAGAAGAGACGAGTAAAAACTCACGTAAATTTGCTGATTTTCATCGATTATGTTATCATTGAGCGCTTTCAGCTCCTCAAGGGTGTTTATTGTAAAAGTAGTCTTGTCACATTGCGTTTTTTCTGTCGAACAAGGCTTGCGGTCACTACTTTTTGGGCAGACAATGCTGCCATTATAATCTCATTTTGAGTTCTGTTTGAGCTCCATAATTTCGCCTTGAAATATAAATATTTATCAGAAAATCATGATATTTTGATAGACAAAATATATTTTCATTTTACCAGTTATTTCTGATAATTTGGCATTCATTTCAGAAAATTTCACATCAAATTGGGGAACATTGGCATCATCATTTTCTGTACCTTTATCTGTTAAAATACAACATAAATAATAAGACATACTTGATAACCCGTGCGAATATTTCGCTCCGTTAGGTGTCATTTTTGTAACATAAAATGAAAATAATTAATATATAAATATTAGAAATTATAATATATCAACACCATATTACTATACTTCATAAAACAAACAATACCATGACAATAACGACATTACCAAAATGGCTTTTCAAACTTTATATATTATTATGTGGAATAGCATTACAATTAAGGGACCCTGTTTATCGCACTTGATCTAACAACTACTGCAAAGTATTGCCAAAACAGCTTTTTACAACCTAATATGCATATTATATATTACTGAATTAGTAATAAATGGCATTATAGTAAATAGCGGTATTGCCAGAATGTACTTTATTACATACTATATTATTCAGAACTGCATTACTATTAAGCGCCCCGGAACACTTGAACAAAAACATATAATCATAATGATAACAGTATTATTATGCAGTTCTATATAAAATATAATTTTTATTAATGAAAATACTAATTTTTCAATTTCTAATTATTTTTCGCCATTAGTGTTAGATATAAGCTTTAAAATGAGATATCATTCATTATATTTGATGCGGTGGTATGGGGAGATATTTGCAACCGACAAAAAAGATTGCTTTAGAAATAATATATATGATTTTTACTATTCTACAAGATACTTACCAGCAGTGCTCAGATAAAATACGCTTCATAATTACTATTACAAGTATAGATTTGTTATATACACATTGTTTTATTTTGATTTTTAATGAACTATTTTATTTCACTATCCCTTCAATATCACTTTTATAGATTCTATTATAAATATGCAATATTTACATGGGTTTTTCCCTTTCTTTTAATAAAATTGGGCACCACCTAAAAACCGCATTTGCTGTGATTGACATTTGATTTACCGACATGCTTCCTTTGTTTTATTATTGTTGTCTTACATTTTCTTATTTTGCTTTTTTCATTCTTACTTTTGTTTCTATTCAATATGTATGGTTGATATCTGCATGAGATTTAAACCAATTTGTTGTCAATTGTAAAATAGTTAATTTATAATTTGCCTTTTTTGGTAGCGTGTTGGCTTATTAGACAAAAGGCCCGGGTTCGTATCACAGGTCAGACATCAAAACGAAAAATATTTCTTCGGCGACTTCCTCTCAGCAGATTTCTGGCAAAGACTCTGAGAGTAAAAATTGCCATGAGAAGCTTCTCAAAAATCTGTCGTTCGGAGTCGACTTTAAACTGTAGGTCCCGCCACACATGTATAAAATTAACGCGGACAACATAAGTGGTGTGAGAAGCTAGGTCGTAATCCTGACTGAAGGGTTGTAATGGCCAATTATGTATGTTATGTATGTTTTTATCAACCGACTACTTTATTTACTACAGGGTTCTTTCGCTTTCAAGCAAGCACATATTCATTGACAAATACACACACAATGTATTGAGAGCAGAGAGCGAGAGAGAAAAAAATAGTCTCCACAACATGTTGTAGCAGTAAATCATTTTTGAACATTTTTCAAACAAAAAAAGAGGGAAAAAATATATTTTTAACAACAACAACAATAATAATAACACACACACACACACACACAAACATATGTTTGCAATGGTGTTTGTTGGTTGATTGTTGTGTTTATAGTCAATGTGTTTATCACACTGATTTTTTTAAATTTTTTTTTGTTTCTTTTTCTTAATTTTTCATTTTTCATTGTGGAAAATATTTTTCTGTTAAGTTCAACACTCTCATTTGCTTGTATTTAAATCCTATACGATTTGTTGTTGTTTCTTATTTATAAAAATAATTATTTGCCTATGAATTTGTATTTAATTTTTCCATGTTAATTTCGTTTCTCTTTCAGGTTGGTTGGCTTAAGGCCGATACAAAAGCCATTCAGGCCATACATGAAAACGTCATAACGCATAATCATCGGGTGACGGTTAGCCATTTAGATCAGAACACTTGGAATTTACATATACGTGCGGTTACAGAAGAAGATCGCGGTGGCTATATGTGCCAGCTGAATACGGATCCCATGAAGAGTCAGGTAAGCTACATAATTCCAATAATTTTTAAAACAAAAAATTTTCTTTCTTTAATATTTATTTATTGATTATCAAATGTTGAATTCTAAAAAAAAAAGAAAAATGTGTTGAAATTGCTTTTCAATTGAATTTCTAACGGAAGTTGATTCCATGAACGTGTAGCATTAATATAAGAGAACCTTTCAGGCACCTGTTTTCTGTACCTTACGGCGTTTATCCTATAGCCTCTATTAGTTCTAGAGAATTGTAGTCTGGTAAATAGATAATCTGATTCCTTTGTACAACTAATCTTGTGTAAGAAAACTAGAATACGACATTTTAAAAGGCTTCCCAGAGTCATATTATAGATTTTGTAGGAAAAAATGCAAGATACTACTATATCTACTGCGTGCAAAAATAAATCCTGCTATGCAGTTATGCGTTATGTTAAGTATATTCCTGCTAACAGAGTCCAAGCCCGCAAAAAGCTAACATCCGTACAAGAGAATTGGATTTTGGTATGTCCTCGCTAAGAGCATACGTATGTATATTGAAAGATGTAAAGTATCCAGGCCCACAGAGGTTCCTCAGCATAGCGTATGTTTTTCCACAAATTATATTATCAAGATTAGTCCAGCAGACTTGGCTATTTAAAGTACTGCCTAAGTTCTTGACACATTGAACTATTTCTATGGGCAAGTCCCCAACGACTAATGATGTCAGTAAATTCGCTAAAAAGCCAATTTTTCCAATTATGAGAGCCTTTGATTTATTAGCGTTTAAGCAAAAACCATTTGCAGTAGTCCATTTATATATATTGTCAAGGTCCTAGTTCATTCTCAATACATACATAATTGATCATTAGAACCCATCAGTCAGGATTATTGACCCAGTTTCTCACACCACTTATGTTGTGTGTGTTAATTTTATACATGACATGGGCAGGACCTACAGTTTAAAGCCGATTCCGAATGACAGATTTTATGAGAAACTTTTCATGGCTATTTTATTTACTCTCAGAGTTTTTGCCAGAAATCTGCTGAGAGGAAATCGCCGAAAAAATATTATTTTTTTGTATTTTGTTTTGATGTCTGGCCTGGGTCTCGAACCCTGGCTTTTACGTCTAATAAGCCAACACACTACCTACCAGACCACGGCGACTTCAATACACTATCGTCAATGTTGGTTCTAAAACAGCTAACGAAGAGTTGAACTTCATCAGCATACACTCGAATTTTGTAGTGAGTAATACGAGAAGGTAGGTCATTTGAATACATTACGTATACCAAAGGGCCGAGAATTGAACGCTGTCGAACACATCTTCGTACCACGCTGTTAAATGATTTTACATCACCATAGTGCACTGGCTGGCTTCGATTATACAGGTATTGTACGTAAAGGTCAGACATCAAAACGAAAAATATTTCTTCGGCGACTTCCTCTCAGCAGATTTCTGGCAAAGACTCTGAGAGTAAAAATTGCCATGAAAAGCTTCTCAAAAACTGTCGTTCGGAGTCGACTTTAAACTGTAGGTCCCGCCACTCATGTATAAAATTAACGCACACAACATAAATGGTGTGAGAAGCTAGGTCATAATCCTGACTGAAGGGTTGTAGTGGCCAATTATGTATGTATGTTCGTAAAGGTATTTATCAACTTGTGACAAAGAATGTCATGATCAACAGTAGCGAAAGTTTTCGAGTAATCTAGAAATACCAGAAAAGACACCATGTTCTGAACCATTTTATCATTAAAAGTACAGTAATCCCTTCAAATAAACATAAATCGACACAACAATTCATTTAAATTTGAATTATAATCAACAAAGTTTCTTATTGAGCTTTGTCTCAGCAATAATGATTATAAACATGCAACAAAATCTACATTAACTAAGCAATTAAGTTCCAACAAACATGTTGAATCTTCCAATCACCAATGTTTCTTATTTAGATTTGTCTCAGCAATAATGATGATAAATATGTAAGAACAACTTTATTAACCGAACAATTAAGTTCCAACAAACATGTTGAATCTTCCAATCACCAATGTTTCTTCTTTAGATTTGTCTCAGCAATAATGATTATAAACATGTAGGAAAAACTTTATTAACCGAACAATTAAGTTCGAACAAACATGCTCGTTCTTATAATCAGCAATGTTTCAATGTTTCTTATTGACCTTTGTCTCAGCAACAATGATTATAACCATGCAACAGAACCTACATTAACTAAGCAATTAAGTTGTAGCATACATGTTCAGTGTGTTCCATATTTAGCTTTGTCTCAGCACTAATGATTGTAAACATTCAACAAAATCTCTACTACCTATTAAGTTCGATGAAACATGTTCGATTTTATAATCATCCAAGTCTCTTATTTAGTTTTGTCTTAGCAATAATGATTATAAGCATGCAACAAAATCTATATTAACTAAGCAATTAAGTTCGAACAAACATTCTCGTTCTTATAATCAGCAATATTTCAATGTTTCTTATTGACCTTTGTCTCAGCAACAATGATTAGAAATATGTAAGAAAATCTACATTAACTAATTAATTAAGTTTGATTAAACATGTTCGATCTCATAATCACCACCGTTTCCTATTTAGCTCTGTCTCAGCAATAATGTTTCTAAACATGCAACAAAATCTACATTCAATTAAACATGTTTGATCTTAATATCTGAAAAAAAATCATATTGCATCATATCCTAAAACATTCATGTTGGTATACTTTATACATTATAAACATGTTCATTGGCTACATATATATTTGTATTAGCAACATGTTGACAAGAATAAGTATTTAATAGTTTTTGATGGGCAATTTGAAAGTTTCAATTTAAAAATGCAATAATTTGAAATTTTGCCAAATTTATTATTTTTATTGTAAAGTGCAATTGTTCCGGTTAGAAATGAAATATTATTTAATGCATATGGTTGTCAAGGCTGTTGTCATAGTACCTTTTGCAATAGGACTAATTTTTGTTTACTTTTTCGAGTATAATGGGGTCGTATCTCGCCAAAGGCATCATGAATGTTTTTGGTTTGTCAGCATGGCACTTATGTATAATGGCAGCCCACGGGAAATAGCCCAACGATGTCAAAAGGCAGCTTTTTTGGCGACCAATTGACATCAACATTTTGGTCATCAAACGTTTGACACTAAGCAAGTTAAACCGTACCTGTTGAAACCAAACATTGTTCACATCAATACCGTGAAGAGTGGGTTATCATCAGTGATGTTGTGCTAATTTTTTTTTGTATACCGGAACGAGTTCCGGATTCCATTTCACGGTTCAGTCAGGTTTTTGTTTTGGTTCGGGTTCAGTTCAAACCCTTGTTTATAAAAAACATATAAAAATTCATCAAAAATTAAAAAAAAAATCAGCAATTCTTTTTAACTTTTTTTTTCAAAACGTCAGCCAATCCTCATTATCAGAAATCATCTTTAGTTCCGGAACGCGTTACTGTCCAAAAAGGAAGTGCCGGAACAACGTTCCGGAGTTTTGCGGCTCAACAACACCACTGGTTATCGTGTTACAATAGGTGTCTCCATTGAAGGTATTGTTCGTACCGTCCTCACTTTTAAGGAAATATGGGTCTCCGCTCCACAAATCGCACCAAATAGCCACTCGTAATGGATGCATTAGCATCTGTAAGACCACGTGTAGGTTTTCTGATCCCCAATTAAGGCAATTTTGGTTATTAATGTAGCCACCAAAATTTCGTTTTCGGCAGAAAAATTTCTCAAAAATTTATCGTTCGGAGTCGACTGTAAACTGAGGGCCCCGAAGAGTTGTAATGCCCAATTATGTATGTACGAAGTCGCCATAATCTAGTAGGTAGTGTGAGGCTTCGGTTCAAACATCAGGAAAAAAAATATTTCTTTGGCAACTTCCTTTCAGCAGATTTCTAGCAAAAACTCTAAGAGTAAACCAAATTACCGCGAATACATAACATAATTGGCCATTACAACCCTTCAGTCAGGATTACGACCTAGCTTCTCACACCACTTATGTTGTGGGCGTTAGTTTTATACATGAGTGGCGGGACCTACAGTTTAAAGTCGACTCCGAACGACAGATTTTTTTTTGAGAAGCAATTTTTACTCTCAGAGTCTTTGCCAGAAATCTGCTGAGAGGAAGTCGCCGAAGAAATATTTTTCATTTTGAAGTCTGACCTGGGATTCGAACCCGGGTCTTTTGTATAATAAGCCAACATACTACCTACTAGACCACGGCGACCGCGAATAGCTTCTCAAAAATATGTCGTTCAGACACGACTTTAAACTGTAGGTCCCGCCGTTACTCTTGTATATAATTAACGCACACAATAAAAGTGATATAAGAATCTAGGTCGTAATCCTGTCTGAAGGATTGTAATAACCAATTAAGTGGGTTGATTAGACAACTGTGGTTCAAATCTTGGCTTAGACATCTTGAACAAAGTTAAATATGAAAAGAATATCTCACGACAAGTTCTTTTCAGAAGACTTCTATCCAAAAAAAAAAAAAATTCTAAAATCTGTACGTCCCATTACTCATGCTTAAGTAGTGAGAGAAACTGCGGGCTTCTTGGGGACGATTGCTGTAGACTGTCTAATGGTGAAGGTATAGCACTAGCCATTTTATAGTCACCTAGCAGCAACTCGTTTCCTTGCCGCTCGCATCTTTCCTGTCCCTTTCCACCTTTCCTAAAAAAGAAACAACCTGCACAATGCACTGCATGAGTAGGGGCCATCCCCTGAGTGCTGGTTTATATAAAAAAAATCAACACATGCAACATCAGTGAAGTGAGAAGCAAGGTTGTTGTCTTGGCTAAAACGATATTTATTACGAATACTAATTAACTTGAGACTTGAGTGTATGTATGCAGACCTGACGAACTAGGATTTGAACCGAGACTTCCCATCTAATTACAGATTAAATTTGTTGTACAGAAAAAAGTATTCAAAGCTTTAGAAAGATCATAGGACTAGTGGTTGCGGCCATAACCTTTAAACAAACTGATATTTGATGTAAATTAGGAAAGAAAAAATAAAAATATTTTGTGGCAATAATTTGTATTAAAAAAACCAGACAAAACAATAATACAAGACCATAACATTTTTATTATTATGGGCTCCATAAAGAAAAATAAAAGGAAATATCTGAGAAGGTACTAGGATACCTTTTCATAGAGTTGGATGCTTAAGGCCAACAAAAAACGAGGCATGTTTTGTACAAACACATGGATTTCGTTCCTGTAACAAATTATTGTTTGTTTGTGTGTGTGTTTATTTATTTACTTGTTGTTGTTGTGTTTCTGTTTTTTACATATCCTTTGCCATAAAAAAAGGTAACCAAATGAAATGTACGTACAGGCATCAATGGCAGTATTTTCTGTGTTTATTTGTTATTTGGTTTGTTAACTGGTCTACAAACAAACAAACAAAAAGAAAACGAAAAACAATGTAAACGAGATTCATTGAAACGTAAGCTTTACTATGCTGTCTGTCTGTCTGTTCTCTTCCTTGTCATCTCGAACACATTGTAAAACATTTCTATGGAATGGCACGGCACAATAACACTCCAAGTTGGTTATGTTGTAAACCAAATCAAGAGTGGAAGAAGAAAAAGAAAATTTGCTAGAGAGGAAGAGAAATATTTTGCAATTTCATTCCATTATGTTGATATAAAAATTAAGGAACCATGAAATACATTTTATTGGCGCCCATAAACTTCGCTTGGTTGGACATTGAAGTGTTTATGTTCATGTAAAGGACAAACTAATAGAAAAGGATACAAATGGATGAGGATATGCTAACACAAAAAGCATTAAATACATAGAATGTATTTATAGGATGTGTTCGAACGATATATTTATTTAAGATTATTGTTATCTTACTTTCGATTTGTTATTGTATTTGTTTTAATACAAAATACACTCAGGGGATGGCCCCTACTTTATGCAATGGAATTGGAATTAGGAAAATAGGTTATATAGGTTAAAGAGAGGACAGGGGCAGTATTGTTTTAAATTTTAATCTTATTATCGGGTCCGCCATCCAACATTTTTTATTTCGTAAAACTTAGCTCATATCCAATTTGACAGAAAATTAGTTTTATCCTTCCGCTGACTGAATATACGCGTTTTCGCTTCGCTAAGTGGGCTTGGCGTTGAAAATGAAAATTATTTGTGACATCCGTTTAAGCATTAAAGTTTCCTATTTATTTTGTAAATGTTTTAAAAGCAGCAATAAATCATTAATTTTCAGTTTCATTAGTAATGTTGCATGAGTAGGACATTAAATCCTTTTTTTTTTTGTATGAACTTCATAAATTCATAGAACCACGATCGAATGGTTTTTCTAAAGGGAACATTTCCATCCCATAAGATCTGGCAAGGCAAGCAAGACTTACTTCTTTCAGTCTGGATTACAATCTTACTCCTTATGCCACCCATTTGCCGTGAGTTAATTTTTTCCACGACTACCAGACCTACAATTTAAAGTCGACTCCGAACAACAGATTTCTGAGAAACTTTTCATAGATATATTAGGATTAATTATATAATTCCTTATAAATTTCTGAATAGAACGAACAATCATCTTCAGAATTCGAACAATGGACTTCTGGACTGATGATCCGGAAGTACTTAAAGAAACTCTTGATGTTTACCCTTCACTCTAAAATGAGTGACAATTTTGAAAGAGGCGCAATGCAAATTGAGTTGTAAGATTTTTTCTAAATATTTCATGACTTGATAGGATATCCAGACTACGTGTAAGTCCTTAAATGACGTATGTAATTATGAACAGGAGGTTATTAATTTTAAATTTTCAACTATTTTTGACTAAACTCTCTAATATCGGATTCGCCATCTAACTAGAGCTTATTTCGTAAATGGTAACACTTGGCTCATGTCTGATTTGACAGATAATTAGTTTTATCTCTCCGCCGAACGAATATTGACTGTCCCATGAATTTTTGCTTCGCTAAGTGGGCCTGCGATCGACTTACAGAAGATGCCGATTTTGACAAAAAAAAAATCACCTTTTCAGACGAAACTCATTTTGATCTTGACGGGTATGTAAACAAGCAAAATTGTCGTATTTGGGGACACAGAAAACCCGCACAAATACATTAAAAAGCTGATGCACCCAAAACGAGCCACTGTTTAGTGCGGATTTTGGTCCAGAGGCATAATTAGGCCATTTTTCTTCGAAAATGAGCAACGAGTGGCCGTTGCAGTCAATGGCAACCGTTAGCGGGCCATGTTGAACGAATTTTTGTTCACAAAAATTGAAGAGGAGGATATTGACAACATTTTCAACAGGACGGTACTAAGTGCCAGACAGCCGAAATTACACTTGATGTTTTGGGCCTTGTTGATCAAATATAATCGATAATAGTCAATTTC
>CM025790.1:96758113-97185368 GCA_014635995.1 Sarcophaga peregrina
AAGGTCCACGTCCAAGTCCAAGCCTAAGTCCAAATAGAACCCGAAAATTTAACCTGGAAATTGTAAAACAGGTTTTAGTCGGTAAATATAAATGTTTAACCTCCTATAACTCCGGATCCATGAGGCCTATTGAAGTGAAATGGGTGTCATCGGAAGGATCAGAAGTCGTACTTTAAGATCCATGTCCAAGTCCACGCGTAAGTCCCAGTAGGACCCGAAAATTTAACTTTAAAAGTGTAGAAAAGTGGAAAATAGTATTTATTCACCCACACATACAAACAGTTTTTCTATGCAAAATTCTCTCCAAAATTTTTTGAAATACCAGGCCAACAGAATCAAGCAGCAAGCAAATTTCGGAAAACAAAAATGTTTAAACGCTTATAACTCCCGATCCATGGGACCTATTGCAATGAAATGGGTATCATTGGAAAGGTCTGAGGCCATACTTTCAGATCGTGTCAAAATAATTTACTTGGCAACCCTAATCGTGCAGCAAGCACTTGTTGGTAAGTAGAAATGTTTAATCTGTAATAACTCCGGATCCATGGGACCTATTAAAGCGAAATGGGTGCCATCGGAAAGATCAGAAGTCGTACTTTAAGGTCCACGTCCAAGTCCAAGCCTAAGTCCAAATAGAACCCGAAAATTTAACCTTGAAATTGTAAAACAGGTTTTAGTCGGTAAATAGAAATGTTTAACCTCCTATAACTCCGGATCCATGGGACCTATTGAAGTGAAATGGGTGTCATCGGAAGGATCAGAAGTCGTACTTTAAGATCCATGTCCAAGTCCACGCGTAAAGTCCCAGTAGGACCCGAAAATTTAACTTTAAAAGTGTAGAAAAGTGGAAAATAGTATTTATTCACCCACACATACAAACAGTTTTTCTATGCAAAATTCTCTCCAAAATTTTTTGAAATACCAGGCCAACAGAATCAAGCAGCAAGCAAATTTCGGAAAACAAAAATGTTTAAACGCTTATAACTCCCGATCCATGGGACCTATTGCAATGAAATGGGTATCATTGGAAAGGTCTGAGGCCATACTTTCAGATCGTGTCAAAATAATTTACTTGGCAACCCTAATCGTGCAGCAAGCACTTGTTGGTAAGTAGAAATGTTTAATCTGTAATAACTCCGGATCCATGGGACCTATTAAAGCGAAATGTGTACCATCGGTAAGATCAGAAGTTGTACTTTAAGGTCCACGTCCAAGTCCAAGCCTAAGTCCAAATAGAACCCGAAAATTTAACCTTGAAATTGTAAAACAGGTTTTAGTCGGTAAATAGAAATGTTTAACCTCCTATAACTCCGGATCCATGGGACCTATTGAAGTGAAATGGGTGTCATCGGAAGGATCAGAAGTCGTACTTTAAGATCCATGTCCAAGTCCACGCGTAAGTCCCAGTAGGACCCGAAAATTTAACTTTAAAAGTGTAGAAAAGTGGAAAATAGTATTTATTCACCCACACATACAAACAGTTTTTCTATGCAAAATTCTCTCCAAAATTTTTTGAAATACCAGGCCAACAGAATCAAGCAGCAAGCAAATTTCGGAAAACAAAAATGTTTAAACGCTTATAACTCCCGATCCATGGGACCTATTGCAATGAAATGGGTATCATTGGAAAGGTCTGAGGCCATACTTTCAGATCGTGTCAAAATAATTTACTTGGCAACCCTAATCGTGCAGCAAGCACTTGTTGGTAAGTAGAAATGTTTAATCTGTAATAACTCCGGATCCATGGGACCTATTAAAGCGAAATGTGTGCCATCGGAAAGATCAGAAGTCGTACTTTAAGGTCCACGTCCAAGTCCAAGCCTAAGTCCAAATAGAACCCGAAAATTTAACCTTGAAATTGTAAAACAGGTTTTAGTCGGTAAATAGAAATGTTTAACCTCCTATAACTCCGGATCCATGGGACCTATTGAAGTGAAATGGGTGTCATCGGAAGGATCAGAAGTCGTACTTTAAGATCCATGTCCAAGTCCACGCGTAAAGTCCCAGTAGGACCCGAAAATTTAACTTTAAAAGTGTAGAAAAGTGGAAAATAGTATTTATTCACCCACACATACAAACAGTTTTTCTATGCAAAATTCTCTCCAAAATTTTTTGAAATACCAGGCCAACAGAATCAAGCAGCAAGCAAATTTCGGAAAACAAAAATGTTTAAACGCTTATAACTCCCGATCCATGGGACCTATTGCAATGAAATGGGTATCATTGGAAAGGTCTGAGGCCATACTTTCAGATCGTGTCAAAATAATTTACTTGGCAACCCTAATCGTGCAGCAAGCACTTGTTGGTAAGTAGAAATGTTTAATCTGTAATAACTCCGGATCCATGGGACCTATTAAAGCGAAATGTGTGCCATCGGTAAAGATCAGAAGTCGTACTTTAAGGTCCACGTCCAAGTCCAAGCCTAAGTCCAAATAGAACCCGAAAATTTAACCTTGAAATTGTAAAACAGGTTTTAGTCGGTAAATAGAAATGTTTAACCTCCTATAACTCCGGATCCATGGGACCTATTGAAGTGAAATGGGTGTCATCGGAAGGATCAGAAGTCGTACTTTAAGATCCATGTCCAAGTCCACGCGTAAGTCCCAGTAGGACCCGAAAATTTAACTTTAAAAGTGTAGAAAAGTGGAAAATAGTATTTATTCACCCACACATACAAACAGTTTTTCTATGCAAAATTCTCTCCAAAATTTTTTGAAATACCAGGCCAACAGAATCAAGCAGCAAGCAAATTTCGGAAAACAAAAATGTTTAAACGCTTATAACTCCCGATCCATGGGACCTATTGCAATGAAATGGGTATCATTGGAAAGGTCTGAGGCCATACTTTCAGATCGTGTCAAAATAATTTACTTGGCAACCCTAATCGTGCAGCAAGCACTTGTTGGTAAGTAGAAATGTTTAATCTGTAATAACTCCGGATCCATGGGACCTATTAAAGCGAAATGTGTGCCATCGGAAAGATCAGAAGTCGTACTTTAAGGTCCACGTCCAAGTCCAAGCCTAAGTCCAAATAGAACCCGAAAATTTAACCTTGAAATTGTAAAACAGGTTTTAGTCGGTAAATAGAAATGTTTAACCTCCTATAACTCCGGATCCATGGGACCTATTGAAGTGAAATGGGTGTCATCGGAAGGATCAGAAGTCGTACTTTAAGATCCATGTCCAAGTCCACGCGTAAGTCCCAGTAGGACCCGAAAATTTAACTTTAAAAGTGTAGAAAAGTGGAAAATAGTATTTATTCACCCACACATACAAACAGTTTTTCTATGCAAAATTCTCTCCAAAATTTTTTGAAATACCAGGCCAACAGAATCAAGCAGCAAGCAAATTTCGGAAAACAAAAATGTTTAAACGCTTATAACTCCCGATCCATGGGACCTATTGCAATGAAATGGGTATCATTGGAAAGGTCTGAGGCCATACTTTCAGATCGTGTCAAAATAATTTACTTGGCAACCCTAATCGTGCAGCAAGCACTTGTTGGTAAGTAGAAATGTTTAATCTGTAATAACTCCGGATCCATGGGACCTATTAAAGCGAAATGTGTACCATCGGTAAGATCAGAAGTTGTACTTTAAGGTCCACGTCCAAGTCCAAGCCTAAGTCCAAATAGAACCCGAAAATTTAACCTTGAAATTGTAAAACAGGTTTTAGTCGGTAAATAGAAATGTTTAACCTCCTATAACTCCGGATCCATGGGACCTATTGAAGTGAAATGGGTGTCATCGGAAGGATCAGAAGTCGTACTTTAAGATCCATGTCCAAGTCCACGCGTAAATCCCAGTATCGGAAGGATCAGAAGTCGTACTTTAAGATCCATGTCCAAGTCCACGCGTAAGTCCCAGTAGGACCCGAAAATTTAACTTTAAAAGTGTAGAAAAGTGGAAAATAGTATTTATTCACCCACACATACAAACAGTTTTTCTATGCAAAATTCTCTCCAAAATTTTTTGAAATACCAGGCCAACAGAATCAAGCAGCAAGCAAATTTCGGAAAACAAAAATGTTTAAACGCTTATAACTCCCGATCCATGGGACCTATTGCAATGAAATGGGTATCATTGGAAAGGTCTGAGGCCATACTTTCAGATCGTGTCAAAATAATTTACTTGGCAACCCTAATCGTGCAGCAAGCACTTGTTGGTAAGTAGAAATGTTTAATCTGTAATAACTCCGGATCCATGGGACCTATTAAAGCGAAATGTGTGCCATCGGAAAGATCAGAAGTCGTACTTTAAGGTCCACGTCCAAGTCCAAGCCTAAGTCCAAATAGAACCCGAAAATTTAACCTTGAAATTGTAAAACAGGTTTTAGTCGGTAAATAGAAATGTTTAACCTCCTATAACTCCGGATCCATGGGACCTATTGAAGTGAAATGGGTGTCATCGGAAGGATCAGAAGTCGTACTTTAAGATCCATGTCCAAGTCCACGCGTAAGTCCCAGTAGGACCCGAAAATTTAACTTTAAAAGTGTAGAAAAGTGGAAAATAGTATTTATTCACCCACACATACAAACAGTTTTTCTATGCAAAATTCTCTCCAAAATTTTTTGAAATACCAGGCCAACAGAATCAAGCAGCAAGCAAATTTCGGAAAACAAAAATGTTTAAACGCTTATAACTCCCGATCCATGGGACCTATTGCAATGAAATGGGTATCATTGGAAAGGTCTGAGGCCATACTTTCAGATCGTGTCAAAATAATTTACTTGGCAACCCTAATCGTGCAGCAAGCACTTGTTGGTAAGTAGAAATGTTTAATCTGTAATAACTCCGGATCCATGGGACCTATTAAAGCGAAATGTGTGCCATCGGTAAAGATCAGAAGTCGTACTTTAAGGTCCACGTCCAAGTCCAAGCCTAAGTCCAAATAGAACCCGAAAATTTAACCTTGAAATTGTAAAACAGGTTTTAGTCGGTAAATAGAAATGTTTAACCTCCTATAACTCCGGATCCATGGGACCTATTGAAGTGAAATGGGTGTCATCGGAAGGATCAGAAGTCGTACTTTAAGATCCATGTCCAAGTCCACGCGTAAGTCCCAGTAGGACCCGAAAATTTAACTTTAAAAGTGTAGAAAAGTGGAAAATAGTATTTATTCACCCACACATACAAACAGTTTTTCTATGCAAAATTCTCTCCAAAATTTTTTGAAATACCAGGCCAACAGAATCAAGCAGCAAGCAAATTTCGGAAAACAAAAATGTTTAAACGCTTATAACTCCCGATCCATGGGACCTATTGCAATGAAATGGGTATCATTGGAAAGGTCTGAGGCCATACTTTCAGATCGTGTCAAAATAATTTACTTGGCAACCCTAATCGTGCAGCAAGCACTTGTTGGTAAGTAGAAATGTTTAATCTGTAATAACTCCGGATCCATGGGACCTATTAAAGCGAAATGTGTGCCATCGGAAAGATCAGAAGTCGTACTTTAAGGTCCACGTCCAAGTCCAAGCCTAAGTCCAAATAGAACCCGAAAATTTAACCTTGAAATTGTAAAACAGGTTTTAGTCGGTAAATAGAAATGTTTAACCTCCTATAACTCCGGATCCATGAGGCCTATTGAAGTGAAATGGGTGTCATCGGAAGGATCAGAAGTCGTACTTTAAGATCCATGTCCAAGTCCACGCGTAAATCCCAGTAGGACCCGAAAATTTAACTTTAAAAGTGTAGAAAAGTGGAAAATAGTATTTATTCACCCACACATACAAACAGTTTTTCTATGCAAAATTCTCTCCAAAATTTTTTGAAATACCAGGCCAACAGAATCAAGCAGCAAGCAAATTTCGGAAAACAAAAATGTTTAAACGCTTATAACTCCCGATCCATGGGACCTATTGCAATGAAATGGGTATCATTGGAAAGGTCTGAGGCCATACTTTCAGATCGTGTCAAAATAATTTACTTGGCAACCCTAATCGTGCAGCAAGCACTTGTTGGTAAGTAGAAATGTTTAATCTGTAATAACTCCGGATCCATGGGACCTATTAAAGCGAAATGTGTGCCATCGGAAAGATCAGAAGCCGTACTTTAAGGTCCACGTCCAAGTCCAAGCCTAAGTCCAAATAGAACCCGAAAATTTAACCTGGAAATTGTAAAACAGGTTTTAGTCGGTAAATATAAATGTTTAACCTCCTATAACTCCGGATCCATGAGGCCTATTGAAGTGAAATGGGTGTCATCGGAAGGATCAGAAGTCGTACTTTAAGGTCCAAGCCTAAGTCCAAATAGAACCCGAAAATTTAACCTGGAAATTGTAAAACAGGTTTTAGTCGGTAAATAGAAATGTTTAACCTCCTATAACTCCGGATCCATGGGACCTATTGAAGTGAAATGGGTGTCATCGGAAGGATCAGAAGTCGTACTTTAAGATCCATGTCCAAGTCCACGCGTAAATCCCAGTAGGACCCGAAAATTTAACTTTAAAAGTGTAGAAAAGTGGAAAATAGTATTTATTCACCCACACATACAAACAGTTTTTCTATGCAAAATTCTCTCCAAAATTTTTTGAAATACCAGGCCAACAGAATCAAGCAGCAAGCAAATTTCGGAAAACAAAAATGTTTAAACGCTTATAACTCCCGATCCATGGGACCTATTGCAATGAAATGGGTATCATTGGAAAGGTCTGAGGCCATACTTTCAGATCGTGTCAAAATAATTTACTTGGCAACCCTAATCGTGCAGCAAGCACTTGTTGGTAAGTAGAAATGTTTAATCTGTAATAACTCCGGATCCATGGGACCTATTAAAGCGAAATGTGTGCCATCGGTAAGATCAGAAGTCGTACTTTAAGGTCCACGTCCAAGTCCAAGCCTAAGTCCAAATAGAACCCGAAAATTTAACCTTGAAATTGTAAAACAGGTTTTAGTCGGTAAATAGAAATGTTTAACCTCCTATAACTCCGGAGAAGTCGTACTTTAAGATCCAATCCAAGTCCACGCGTAAGTCCCAGTAGGACCCGAAAATTTAACTTTAAAATGTGTAGAAAAGTGGAAAATAGTATTTATTCACCCACACATACAAACAGTTTTTCTATGCAAAATTCTCTCCAAAATTTTTTTGAAATACCAGGCCAACAGAATCAAGCAGCAAGCAAATTTCGGAAAACAAAAATGTTTAAACGCGTATAACTCCCGATCCATGGGACCTATTGCAATGAAATGGGTATCATTGGAAAGGTCTGAGGCCATACTTTCAGATCGTGTCAAAATAATTTACTTGGCAACCCTAATCGTGCAGCAAGCACTTGTTGGTAAGTAGAAATGTTTAATCTGTAATAACTCCGGATCCATGGGACCTATTAAAGCGAATATGTGCCATCGGAAAGATCAGAAGCCGTACTTTAAGGTCCACGTCCAAGTCCAAGCCTAAGTCCAAATAGAACCCGAAAATTTAACCTGGAAATTGTAAAACAGGTTTTAGTCGGTAAATATAAATGTTTAACCTCCTATAACTCCGGATCCATGAGGCCTATTGAAGTGAAATGGGTGTCATCGGAAGGATCAGAAGTCGTACTTTAAGATCCATGTCCAAGTCCACGCGTAAGTCCCAGTAGGACCCGAAAATTTAACTTTAAAAGTGTAGAAAAGTGGAAAATAGTATTTATTCACCCACACATACAAACAGTTTTTCTATGCAAAATTCTCTCCAAAATTTTTTGAAATACCAGGCCAACAGAATCAAGCAGCAAGCAAATTTCGGAAAACAAAAATGTTTAAACGCTTATAACTCCCGATCCATGGGACCTATTGCAATGAAATGGGTATCATTGGAAAGGTCTGAGGCCATACTTTCAGATCGTGTCAAAATAATTTACTTGGCAACCCTAATCGTGCAGCAAGCACTTGTTGGTAAGTAGAAATGTTTAATCTGTAATAACTCCGGATCCATGGGACCTATTAAAGCGAAATGTGTGCCATCGGAAAGATCAGAAGTCGTACTTTAAGGTCCACGTCCAAGTCCAAGCCTAAGTCCAAATAGAACCCGAAAATTTAACCTGGAAATTGTAAAACAGGTTTTAGTCGGTAAATATAAATGTTTAACCTCCTATAACTCCGGATCCATGAGGCCTATTGAAGTGAAATGGGTGTCATCGGAAGGATCAGAAGTCGTACTTTAAGATCCATGTCCAAGTCCACGCGTAAGTCCCAGTAGGACCCGAAAATTTAACTTTAAAAGTGTAGAAAAGTGGAAAATAGTATTTATTCACCCACACATACAAACAGTTTTTCTATGCAAAATTCTCTCCAAAATTTTTTGAAATACCAGGCCAACAGAATCAAGCAGCAAGCAAATTTCGGAAAACAAAAATGTTTAAACGCTTATAACTCCCGATCCATGGGACCTATTGCAATGAAATGGGTATCATTGGAAAGGTCTGAGGCCATACTTTCAGATCGTGTCAAAATAATTTACTTGGCAACCCTAATCGTGCAGCAAGCACTTGTTGGTAAGTAGAAATGTTTAATCTGTAATAACTCCGGATCCATGGGACCTATTAAAGCGAAATGTGTGCCATCGGAAAGATCAGAAGTCGTACTTTAAGGTCCACGTCCAAGTCCAAGCCTAAGTCCAAATAGAACCCGAAAATTTAACCTTGAAATTGTAAAACAGGTTTTAGTCGGTAAATATAAATGTTTAACCTCCTATAACTCCGGATCCATGAGGCCTATTGAAGTGAAATGGGTGTCATCGGAAGGATCAGAAGTCGTACTTTAAGATCCATGTCCAAGTCCACGCGTAAGTCCCAGTAGGACCCGAAAATTTAACTTTAAAAGTGTAGAAAAGTGGAAAATAGTATTTATTCACCCACACATACAAACAGTTTTTCTATGCAAAATTCTCTCCAAAATTTTTTGAAATACCAGGCCAACAGAATCAAGCAGCAAGCAAATTTCGGAAAACAAAAATGTTTAAACGCTTATAACTCCCGATCCATGGGACCTATTGCAATGAAATGGGTATCATTGGAAAGGTCTGAGGCCATACTTTCAGATCGTGTCAAAATAATTTACTTGGCAACCCTAATCGTGCAGCAAGCACTTGTTGGTAAGTAGAAATGTTTAATCTGTAATAACTCCGGATCCATGGGACCTATTAAAGCGAAATGTGTGCCATCGGAAAGATCAGAAGCCGTACTTTAAGGTCCACGTCCAAGTCCAAGCCTAAGTCCAAATAGAACCCGAAAATTTAACCTGGAAATTGTAAAACAGGTTTTTAGTCGGTAAAATAAATGTTTAACCTCCTATAACTCCGGATCCATGAGGCCTATTGAAGTGAAATGGGTGTCATCGGAAGGATCAGAAGCCGTACTTTAAGGTCTACGTCCAAGTCCAAGCCTAAGTCCAAATAGAATCCGAAAATTTAAAATTGAAATTGTAAAACAGGTTTTAGTCGGTAAATATAAATGTTTAACCTCCTATAACTCCGGATCCATGAGGCCTATTGAAGTGAAATGGGTGTCATCGGAAGGATCAGAAGTCGTACTTTAAGATCCATGTCCAAGTCCACGCGTAAGTCCCAGTAGGACCCGAAAATTTAACTTTAAAAGTGTAGAAAAGTGGAAAATAGTATTTATTCACCCACACATACAAACAGTTTTTCTATGCAAAATTCTCTCCAAAATTTTTTGAAATACCAGGCCAACAGAATCAAGCAGCAAGCAAATTTCGGAAAACAAAAATGTTTAAACGCTTATAACTCCCGATCCATGGGACCTATTGCAATGAAATGGGTATCATTGGAAAGGTCTGAGGCCATACTTTCAGATCGTGTCAAAATAATTTACTTGGCAACCCTAATCGTGCAGCAAGCACTTGTTGGTAAGTAGAAATGTTTAATCTGTAATAACTCAAAATAATTTACTTGGCAACCCTACTCGTGCAACAAGCACTTGTTGGTAAGTAGAAATGTTTAATCTGTAATAACTCCGGATCCATGGGACCTATTAAAGCGAAATGGGTGCCATCGGTAAGATCAGAAGTCGTACTTTAAGGTCCACATCCAAGTCCAAGCCTAAGTCCAAATAGAACCCGAAAATTTAACCTTGAAATTGTAAAACAGGTTTTAGTCGGTAAATAGAAATGTTTAACCTCTTATAACTCTGGATCCATGGGACCTATTGAAGTGAAATGGGTGTCATCGGAAGGATCAGAAGTCGTACTTTAAGATCCATGTCCAAGTCCACGCGTAAGTCCCAGTAGAAAAGTGGAAAATAGTATTTATTCACCCACACATACAAACAGTTTTTCTATGCAAAATTCTCTCCAAAATTTTTTGAAATACCAGGCCAACAGAATCAAGCAGCAAGCAAATTTCGGAAAACAAAAATGTTTAAACGCTTATAACTCCCGATCCATGGGACCTATTGAAGTGAAATGGGTGTCATCGGAAGGATCAGAAGTCGTACTTTAAGATCCATGTCCAAGTCCACGCGTAAGTCCCAGTAGGACAAGGTCCACGTCCAAGTCCAAGCCTAAGTCCAAATAGAACCCGAAAATTTAACCTTGAAATTGTAAAACAAGTTTTAGTCGGTAAAAATAAATGTTTAACCTCCTATAACTCCGGATTCATGAGGCCTATTGAAGTGAAATGGGTGTCATCGGAAGGATCAGAAGTCGTACTTTAAGATCCATGTCCAAGTCCACGCGTAAGTCCCAGTAGGACAAGGTCCACGTCCAAGTCCAAGCCTAAGTCCAAATAGAACCCGAAAATCTAACCTGGAAATTGTAAAACAGGTTTTAGTTGGTAAATATAAATGTTTGCGTACCGTACGCACAAATTTTTGCGTACCGTACGTACAACTTTTTGCGTACCGTACGCACAAATTTTGCGTACCGTACGTACAAATTTTTGCGTACCGTACGCACAAATTTTTGCGTACCGTACGTACAAATTTTTGCGTACCGTACGTACAAATTTTTGCGTACCGTACGCACGATTTTTTGCGTACCGTACGCACAAATTTTGCGTACCGTACGCACGATTTTTTGCGTACCGTACGCACGATTTTTTGCGTACCGTACGCACAAATTTTTGCGTACCGTACGCACGATTTTTTGCGTACCGTACGTACAAATTTTTGCGTACCGTACGCACAAATTTTGCGTACCGTACGTACAAATTTTTGCGTACCGTACGTACAAATTTTTGCGTACCGTACGTACAAATTTTTCCGTACCGTACGTACAACTTTTTGCGTACCGTACGCACAAATTTTGCGTACCGTACGCACAAATTTTGCGTACCGTACGTACAAATTTTTGCGTACCGTACGTACAAATTTTTGCGTACCGTACGCACAAATTTTGCGTACCGTACGTACAAATTTTTGCGTACCGTACGTACAACTTTTTGCGTACCGTACGCACAAATTTTTGCGTACCGTACGCACAAATTTTGCGTTCCGTACGTACAAATTTTTGCGTACCGTACGCACAAATTTTGCGTACCGTACGTGCAAATTTTTGCGTACCGTACGCACAAATTTTTGCGTACCGTACGCACAAATTTTGCGTACCGTACGTACAAATTTTTGCGTACCGTACGTACAAATTTTTGCGTACCGTACGTACGATTTTTTGCGTACCGTACGCACGATTTTTTGCGTACCGTACGTACAAATTTTTACGTACCGTACGCACGATTTTTTGCGTACCGTACGCACGATTTTTTGCGTACCGTACGCACGATTTTTTGCGTACCGTACGCACAAATTTTTGCGTACCGTACGAACCAATTTTTGCGTACCGTACGTACAAATTTTTGCATACCGTACGCACAAATTCTTGCGTACCGTACGTACCAATTTTTGCGTACCGTACGCACAAATTTTTGCGCACCGTACGTACCAATTTTTGCGTACGGTACGCAGCCTGTACAGCTCGCTATACAGCGCGCTAGCTCGCTATACAGCCCGCTAGCTCCCTATACCGCCCGCTAGCTCCCTATACAGCCCCCTAGCTCCTTATACAGCTCGCTAGCTCGCAATGCAGGCCACTAGCTCGCTATGCAGATTGCTAACTGGCAATGCAGCCTCCTAACTGGCTATGCAGCCTGGTAACTGGTTATGTAGCCTGCTAACTGGTTATGCAGCCTGCTAACTGGCTATGCAGCCTGCTAACTGGCTGTGCAACCCGCTAGCCCGCTATACAGCCCACTAGCCCGCTATACAGCCGCTAGCTCACTATACAGCCGCTAATCCGCTATACAGCCGCTAGCCCGCTATAGAACCCGCTAGCTTGCTGTGGAGCCTGCTAGCCCGCTATACAGTCGCTAGCTCACTATACAGCCGCTAGCTCACTATACAGCCGCTAGCTCACTATACAGCCGCTAGCTCACTATATAGCCGCTAGCTCACTATACAGCCGCTAGCTCACTATACAGCCGCTAGCTCACTATACAGCCCGCTAGCTCACTATACAGCCCGCTAGCTCACTATACAGCCGCTAGCTCACTATACAGCCCGCTAGCTCGCTATGCAGCCTGCTAGCTCGCTATGCAGCCTGCTAGCTCGCTATGCAGCCCGCTAGCTCGCTATGCAGCCTGCTAGCTCGCTATGCAGCCTGCTAGCTCGCTATGTAGCCGCTAGCTCCTTATACAGCCCGCTGGCCCGCTATACAGCCTCTAGCCCCCAAAATCGTTATTCTCTCTCGATATGCTATCCAGCTAGGCCACTGTACAGCCGCTAGCTCGCTACATAGCCCGCTAGCTTGCTATATGGCTATGCAGCCTGCTAGCTGGCTATGCAGCCTGCTTGCTGGCTATACAGTCGCTAGCTGGCTATACAGCCGCAAGCCGCTAACTCGTTAGTTTCTGATCTACCTAGTTAGCTCGGCAGTATAGCTAGTTAGCTCGTTAGTTAACCTGCTAGTTAGATCGGCTATGCAGGCCACTAGCTGGCTATGCAGCCTGCTACTCACTCTATAGGTGCTAGCCCGCTAGCTAGCTATACAGTCCGCTAGCTGGCTCTGCAGCCGATCTAACTAGCAGGTTAACTAACGAGCTAACTAGCTATACTGCCGAGCTAACTAGGTAGATCAGAAACTAACGAGTTAATTAGCTAGTTGAGAAAATAACTAGTTAGAAAACTAACTAATTAGTTAAAAACGAACTGGCTTGCCAAATAACTAACGAGCTAATTAGATAGTAAAGAAACTAACGAGCAAACTAGCTACTTAAGAAACAAACTAGTGCACTGGGTAGCCAATCAACTAGCTAGCAAACTAGCTAATGGAGTAACTAACTAGCATACTAGGTAGTTAAGAAACGGGTGAACTAACCAGCTAGTTAAGAAACTAGCTAGCTAGTTAAAAAACTAACTGGTGAACTGGCTAGTCAAGTAACTAACGCGCTAACTAGATAGCTAAGAAACTAACCAGCTAACTAACTTGTTAAGAAGCTGACGAGCTTACTAGCTAGTTTAGAAATTAACGAGTAAACTAGATAGTTAAGAAAATAACGAGCAAAGTAACTAGTTAAGAAACTAACGAGTAAACGAGCTAATTAAGAAACTAGCTAGAGAATGGGATAGCCAACCAACTAGCATTTAAGAAGGTAACGAACTAACTAGCTCGTTAAGAAAGTAACGAGCTAACTAGCTATCGAACTAGCTAGTTAAGAAACGAACGAGCTAACTAGTAAACTAGCTAGTTAAGAAATAAACTAGCTAGTAAAAGAACTAACTAGCGAACTGGCTAGTTAAGAAACTATCTAACTAATTAGGAAACTCACTAATAAACTAGCTAGTTAAGAAACAAACGAGTAAACTAGTTAGTTAAGGAACGAACGAGCTAACTAGCTAGTTAAGAAACTAACTAGAGAAATGGATAGCCAACCAAATAGCTAGTTAAGAAACTAACTAGCTAATAAAGAAACTAACTAGAGAACTGGCTACCAAGCTACTAACGACCTAACTAGCTAGTTAAGAAACTACCGCCCTCACTATCTAGTTAAGAAACGAACGAGCATTCTAGTTAGTTAAGAAACTAACGAGCTAACTAGCTTGTGAAGAAAGTAAGAAGTGGACTGGACAACTAATGAACTTGCTAATTAAGCAACAAGCTAGTGTCCTGGCTAGCCAAGCAACTAACTAGTAAACCAGCTAGTTAAGAAGTTAGCGACCTAACTAGCTGGTTAAGAAACTAACGAGCAAACTAGTTAGTTAAGGAACGAACGAGCTAACTAGCTAGTTAAGAAAGTAACGAGCTAACTAGCTAGTTAAGAAAGTAACGATCTAACCAGCTAGTTAAGAAGCGAACTAGCTAGTTAAGAAACGAACGAGCTAACTAGTAAACTAGCTAGTTAAGAAATAAACTAGCTAGTAAAAGAACTAACTAGCGAACTGGCTAGTTAAGAAACTATCTAACTAATTAGGAAACTCACTAATAAACTAGCTAGTTAAGAAACAAACGAGTAAACTAGTTAGTTAAGGAACGAACGAGCTAACTAGCTAGTTAAGAAAGTAACTAGCGAACAGGATAGGCAACCAACTAACGAACCTAACTAGTTAAGAAACTAACTAGAGAACTGGCTACCAAGCTACTAACGACCTAACTAGCTAGTTAAGAAACTACCGCCCTCACTATCTAGTTAAGAAACGAACGAGCATTCTAGTTAGTTAAGAAACTAACGAGCTAACTAGCTTGTGAAGAAAGTAAGAAGTGGACTGGACAACTAATGAACTTGCTAATTAAGCAACAAGCTAGTGTCCTGGCTAGCAAGCAAGCTAACTAGTAAACCAGCTACTTAAGAAACTAACGAGCTAACTAGCTAGTTAAAAATAAACTAGCTAGTTAAAAAATAAACTAGCTAGTTAAAAAACAAACTAGCTAGTTAAAAAACAAACTAGCTAGTTAAAAAACAAACTAGCTAGTTAAAAACAAACTAGCTAGTTAAAAAACTAACTAGCGAACTGGCTAGTCAAGTAACTAACGAGCAGACTAGCCTAGTTAAGAAACTAACTAGAGAAATGGGATAGCCAACCAAATAGCTAGTTAAGAAACTAGCTCGTTACTCAACTAGCTAGTTAGCTCGTTAGTCAACTAGCTAGTTAGCCCGTTAAAAAACTAACTGGTCTTAACTAGCTCGTTAAAAAACTAACTGGTGACCTGGCTAGTCAAGTAACTAACGCGCTAACTAGAAAGCAAAGAAACTAACGAGTAAACTAGCTAGTTAAGAAACTAGCTAGAGAATGGGAGAGCCAACTAACTAGCTAGTTAAGAAAACAACTAGTTAAGAAGCTAACGAGCAAACTAGTTCGTAAGGAAAGGAACGAGCAAACTAGTTAGTTAAAAAACGAACGAGCTAGCTAACTATTTAAGAAAGTAACTAGCGAACAGGATAGGCAACCAACTAACGAACTAGCTAGTTAAGAAACTAACTAGAGAACTGGATACCAAGCAACTAGCGACCTAACTAGCTAGTTTAGAAACTTGCGACCTAAGTAGCTAGTTAAGAAAGTAACGAGCTAACTAGCTAGTTAAGAGACGAACGAGCAAACTAGTTAGGTAAGAAACTAACGAAAAACTAGTTAGTTAAGGAATGAACGAGCTAACTAGCTTGTTAAGAAAATAACTAGCGTACTGGCTAGCCGGCCAACTAACTAGTAAAATAGCTAGTTAAGAAACTAGCGACCTAACTAGCTAGTTCAGAAACTAGGGACCTAACTAGCTAGTTAAGAAACTAGCGACCTAACTAGCTAGTTAAGAAACTAACTAGAGAACTGGATACCAAGCAACCAGCGACCTAACTAGCTAGTTAAGAAACTAGCGACCTAACTAGCTAGTTAAGAAACTAGCGACCTAACTAGCTAGTTAAGAAACTAGCGACCTAACTAGCTAGTTAAGAAACTAGCGACCTAACTAGCTAGTTAAGAAACTAGCGACCTAACTAGCTAGTTAAGAAGTTAGCGACCTAACTAGCTAGTTAAGAAGTTAGCGACCTAACTAGCTAGTTAAGAAGTTAGCGACCTAACTAGCTAGTTAAGAAGTTAGCGACCTAACTAGCTAGTTAAGAAACTAGCGACCTAACTGGCTAGTTAAGAAACTAGCGACCTAACTAGCTAGTTAAGAAACTAGCGACCTAACTAGCTAGTTAAGAAACTAGCGACCTAAAGCTAGTTAATAAACTAACGTGCTAACTAGTTTGATAAGAAACTAACGAACAAACTAGTTAGTTAAGGAGTGAACGAGTTAACTAGCTTGTTAAGATACTAACTAGCGTACTGGCTAGCCGGGCAACTAGTTAAGAAACAAACACGCTTGGTAAAAAACTAACTAGCGAACTGGCTAGTCAAGTTACGAACGAGCTAACTAGATAGGTAAGAAACTAACGAGCTGACTAGCTAGTTAAGAAACTAACGAGTTAACTAGCTAGTTAAGAAACTATCTAGCGAACTGGGTAGCCAACCAACTAGCGAGCAAACTACCTAGTTAAGAAATGAACGAACAAACTAGTTAGTTAAGGAATGAACAAGCTAACTAGCTAGTTAAGAAACTAACTAGCGTACTGGCTAGTCAAGCAACTAACGCGCTAATTAGATTTGTAAGAAACTAACGAGCTAACTAGGCTAGTTAAGAAAGTAACGAGCGGACTGGATAGCTAGCCAACTAATGAACTTGTTAGTTAAGAAACAAACTAGTGTACTAGCTAGGCAAGCAACTAACTAGTAAACTAGCTAGTTAAGAAGCTAACGAGCAAACTAACTAGCGAAACTAACTAGCCAACCAACTAACGACCTAACTAGCTAGTTAAGAGAATAACTAGTTAAGAAGCTAACGAGCTAAATACCTAGTTAAGAAGCTAACTAGCAAACTAGCTGGTTAAGAAACTAAGGAGCAAGATAGCTGGCTATGAAACTAACGAGCAAACTAGCTAGTTAAGAAACTAACGAGCAAACTAGTTAGTTACAGAATGAACGAGTTATCTAGCTAGTTAAGAAACTAACTAGCATACGGGCTAGTCAAGTAACAAATGAGCTAACTAGCTAGTAAAGAAACTAGCGATATAACTAGGTAGTTAGGAAATTAACAATCTAACTAGCTGGTTAGAAAACTAACGACGTAACTAACTAGGTAAGAAACTAACTAGCAAACCAGCTGGTTAAGAGACTAATTAGCGAATTGTGTAGTCAAGGAACTACGGACCTAACTAGCTGCTTAACTAACAAGCTAACTAGCTAGTTGTGAGAATAACTAGTTAAGAAACTAACTAGCAAAGTAGCTAGTTAAGTAACTAATGAGCTAACTAGGTAGTTAAGAAAATAACCAGTTAAGAAGTTAACTAGCAAACTAGCTAGTTGAGAAACTAAAGAGATAACTGGCAAATTAGGAAACTAACGTATTAACTGGTTAGTAAAGAAACTAATAAATTACCTAGCAAGTTAAGAAACTAACGAATTACCTGGCTAGTTATGAAAGTAATGAACTGGCTAGTTAAAAAACCAGCGACCTAACTGGGTATTTGAGAACCTAACTAGCGAATTACGTAACGAACTAACTAGTTGGTTAGGACACTAATGATGTAACTAACTATTGAAGAAACGAACGAACTAACTGGCTGGTTAAAGAACTGTCGAGCTAAGTTGCTAGTTAAGGAACTAACGAGCCAACTTAGAAACTAACGAGATAAATCGCTAGTTAGTGAACTGACGAGCTAACTAGCTTGCTTTAAAAAAGCAGTGAGGCTAATTAAGAAACTAACGATCTTAACTAGCTAGTTAAGAAACTAACGAGCTAAATAGCAAGTTAAGATAGTAACTAGCTCTTATTGTATTATATACTCAATATTATAGCTGGGTAGCTGCATGGCGGCATGACTGGCTTGCTGAGAAGCTGGCTACAGTGGTAGCTGGTAAGTTGCTGCTACTACTGTTAGCCGAGACAGTCAGCTACCGAGCTTTTCAGCTAATGGCACATTTTTGAAATGGTACTTCTTATACAATTTATTTATATTTTACCCCTTTTTGTTTACTAAATCAAAAAGTACTTTTTGTATTTTAGTACGTTTTCAAAGTATTTTTTATGGCATTTTTTTTCTACCTTACTTTTCGAGTTTTTATGCTAATTTCGACCTAAAACTGTTAATTTCATTTCCCTTGTTTAGTATGCTATGTAAAAAGGGAATTGCAAGTTATCTAAGCATATTTTAAGGATGAAAAGGCAAGAATAGTACTCTATTGTTTAGCATGATCTATTATTTTCACAAATAATGAATAATTCATAAATTTAGTAATAAATACTAGTCGTATACACACTTAAACACACATAGACCCATAAAGGCTGTATTGTGTTTTGTTGTTTATATTATAAAAAGCGCCTAGAAGTATGCCATGAATATCATACTCAGCTTTTTAATATTCACTTCTGTTTAATGTTGTCAATGTTGTGACTGTCGCTTTATTATTCTCCACAATCGAGTTAAAGTTTAAGAACGCGTAAAGTATGCTTTATGTCATCGGTTAGAAGATATTAAATAATAGAAGAAAAGAGGCATACTCTGAGGGGTTAAGGAGTCTTTTTATGGGAATATATTATAATAAGGCAAACGGTTGTTATGAAAATGAAAAAGACAAGATATGGTGGTGGTATGATGTCTTGCCTTTAAATATATTTTAAGGTTTAAATAAATATAGCTTTGTGCGTCTAGGTTTAAAGTATACAAAGACAAACATTTAAATTAGCATAATATTCACAAAGTTATTACGGTTGGTAGGTTACTTTGACTGTATAGTACATAGTTCGGCTCTTAATATTTTTAAGAAAATAATGGAATTCGCATTTTTTAAATCATTTTAATTGTGACTAGTTTCTTTTAACTTGTTAAAACTTTTCAAATTATATTCGATATTAACAATTTATGAATTTATAAAGCCTAAATGTAGGCAATAGAATTGGCAATCAGAAGGCAATTGAATATCTAGTTTAAAAAATATTCATTTTGATGCCAGTTTGTGCTGAATAGGTTATGTTAGGTAGGGGGGGGAGGAACTTTTTAAAGGAAGGCGTCCCACTTAGGCCAACATTTAATCCTAATGTGATATCAATTGTATCCAGGGGTAAAACATTGCCTAGAGAAAACAGAGTCGAGTCCACAATAAGTCTTGATGTGTTGCAGCAGTCTTTATATTAGAGAGCTCAGCCAAAGATCTCAGAAAATAAGACAGAATCAGAGGGCGAGAGAGAGAGAGAGAGAGAGAGAGATAAGGAAAAACCTCTTTCTGTTCATGGCAAGAGCAGGGTACTGACACAGTTACTTCCTTCTTGCCAAACATCCTTCAAATTTCAGCCATGTTTTCTCTGAGTTCATTTCAGAGCTTTCGAAATATCCAATTAAACTCGACTCTGGCACATAAATCAGACAGAATTTGACCAATGGCATGTGATATTTTGGCCTTGAAGACAACTATGGTTTGTGCCGTATTCGCCTACATCAGGGACTTACAAAACTCCACAAGAAAAGTTGTAACGAAGACAGATCACACGATCTTGATGGCCAATTCACATTACCTGCACATAAATCGAATAGAACCTCAAATGGCAAATCAAATGTGGTATGTAGTGCCGCCCTATTGTTGTTGGTGGTGCGAAATCATCAATTCATAGTGCTTATCTTTGTCAGGAATGGCCTGGCCTACATTGTTCTCAAACAAATATGATCCACCAAACAGTGACTTTCCGGGATGCATTGCCTGTTCTTGGATACATACAGACATAATTGGGCATTACAACCCTTCAGTCAGGATTACGACCTAGCTTCTCACATATGTTGTGTGCGTTAATTTGTATACATGAGTGGCGGGACCTACAGTTTAAAGTCGACTCCGAACGACGGATTTTTAATAAGCTTTTCATGACAATTTTTACTCTCAGAGTCTTTGCCAGAAATCTGCTGAGAGAAAGTCGCCGAAGAAATATTTTTCGTTTTGATGTCTGACCTGGGATACGAACCCGGGCCTTTTGTCTAATAAACACACTACCTACTAGACCACGGCGACTCTTGGATAGCATGTGAAAATTTTGGTTATTCACATTCATCCATTCATCCAGAAAGGGGGCTCTCTTCGCTAAAGATAATTAGGGTCAGTATGCTAACTGCCCCAGAGTTCATTAAACGTACAGACGTCTTACAGACAGAATACGGCTGGATTGCGTATAGCGTCGGCATATTCTACACGTCCGCCCCATCCGTACTTGTGTTAACAGGTGCTTGTGATAGCAGGTACAATCCCTGTAGACGTAAATGCTGGCGGCAGAGCGGATGGAAATTTATAAGGCAAAATCGGCTGGAAATCACATAATCGGCCACTACAGGGAAAACACCATTTCAGAATGGCAACGCAGATGGTTGGATGAAAATAGAGGAAGACGGACGGCGAAACATATTCCGAACATAAAGCAATGGATTGGTTGGAAATTGGCAGAGATAAATTACTACGTTAAGGTCGCCGTGGTCTAGTAGGTAGTGTGTTGGCTTATTAGACGAAAGACCCGAGTTCGAATCCCAGGTCAGATATCAAAACGAAAATTTGAAAATAATTTTTCGGTGACTTCCTCTCACAGCAGATTTCTAGCAAAAACTCTGAGAGTAAAAAAAATTGCCATGGAATGCTTTCAAAAAATGTGTCGTTCGCAGTCGACTTTAAACTGTAGGTCCCCCGCCACTCATGTATACAAATTAACGCACACAACCTAAGTAGAGTGAGAAGCTAGGACGTAGAACAATGGGTCAATTCGATCATCGAGTACTGTACTTGTCAGAATTGACAAGTACACGTCCTCTAACCTAACCTAACCTAAATTACTACGTTACACAGATGCTAAGGGGTCACGGATATTTTAGGAAATATCTGCACAGAATGGTTAAGACCGCCTCCCCTTACGGTCTTCACGAGGAAGGGAAAGTAATTGATAATGCTGAGCACAGTGTTTTCGAATGTGGATGCTGGCAATGGCTATATGTTCGTCTCCAAAGCGATTTGACAAAAAGGGCTGAATAAATGGCAATCAATTTGACAGATAAAGCTTCAATACAATGACAGTTTTCAACTGGTCACAGTGTAGAGGCCTCTTTTAGGAACCAGATAAAATAAAATAGTTATTCAGGGCTTTTAAAAGTAATCAAATAATTTGAACAAATTAAAAAGATATTTTTTCTTTAATCCTAATATATATTATAAATCTGTCTGTAAGTCTGTTTTTTTGTTTGTTTGTTTGTTAGCCAATCACGCCTGAACGCCTGGACCGATTTTCTTGAAATTTGGGATATAGATCGGACTATTGTCGGTGCAGGTTATAGGCTATAAATATTTTTAAAATTTTGACCAAAAGGGGAGAAAAAAAGAGAACAAATGGGGGAAAAACGGTAATAGGTAATTTTTTACGATTAGCTTGGTTAAGTTTCCACAAATAGCTATTGGAGGTGTTTCGTTTCTAAAGTTGAAACAAAAAGAGGTCCAAAAAGGGGAAAGGGGCCAAAAACGGGCAAATTGAGTGCATAGCCAATCGCGCCTGAACGCCTGGACCGATTTTCTTGAAATTTAAGATATTGATAGACTTTTTATCGGTGCAGGTTATAGGCAATAAATCTTTTAAAAATTTTGATCCAAAGGGAAATAATGAGACAAAGGGAGAAAAAATGGGCAAAAATTAGTACTTTATGCATAAATTCTGTATTTTTATTTGTTTTAAAGGTATTTTTTACGATTTAGCTTGGTTAAGTTTCCCAAATAGCTATTGGAGGGATTTCGTTTATAAAGTTAAAGCAAAAGGGGTCTAAAAAGGGGAACAGGGTCGAAAAACGGGCAAATTGAGTGCATTTATATTTAGGACTAAGGGTATACAAAAAACTGAGTTGTTTGTTAAACCGGTCAACTACAAATAATTAATTTTAAATAATTTTAATTTAAAAACATGTTTTTTAAACTAATTCAAACTACATAACCCGAGCAACGCCGGGTACAATCTGCTAGTATAATATAAAAATTTCAATATGAAAAAAAAGTCATTTTATTTCATATTTAATTTTAAATTGTATTTTTTTTTTTTTGTTATAAATATACATACAATTAATAAATAATTAATTTTATTATTTTATTATGTATGCATATATAATAATAATAAAAGTAATAGTAATTTGTCTATAAATTTGTTAATCTCTTGATAAATAATTCTCTGTCATTTGTAATTAAATTTCGATTATGATTTAAATGTGAATGAACATGTTTTACCACGCCCCCAACCCCCCTCCCCCCATTGCCCTTCATTTTATAAATAATTTATAATCAAATAAATTTGTTTCCCCTTTGTTGTTGTTGTTGTTCAGAGATGAGATTATTATTATGTTTTTTATAAAATAAAATATTATTTTGTAATTAAATGTGATTATTATTGTGTAATTAATTACATTATCGTCCATGGACACATAGACATAGTTGTAGGGGCAAAAAAAAGGGATTAAATTTTTTCAAAATACATTCAAAAATTTTTAATTTAATCTGTAATTTAATGCAAATTTACATGAATGAAACAAAAAATTATTTGGAAAAATATTTATCATCGGGTCTTGCAACAGGGACATCTCATTTTGCTGAAGCCTTATCTGGCGAATCTGTGGTAAACTATTCACTCGCTTTAGCATAATCTCCACAGACGCATGGAGCATTCAACACCACGTCCAAATAATAAAATTGTTTTATCAAAATGGGGCATTCTCTTTGGGCAATGTACCGCGCAAAAAATTTTCTTCAACGATGACGATCATTTCTGGATTTCTGGATGACTGGGTGGGTGTACGTGTGCAGACAAAATTGTACAATCTGCAGTTCCAGAATAGAGGAGTCAAAAAATTAAAAATCAAGAACATCTTCGGCATTTTCATTGAATTTAACTTGATACATAAGGCAAACGACAGTCTTTCCACCAACTCAAACCCACCACAGCTTCCGCAGAAGTAATTACAGGTAATGCAATAATGTGGGAAAGAACCGCTAAACTGAGGATATGAACCTCAAAATTATCGAATGAAATTAAATTTCTCTGAAAAAGTCTTGTTATTCAAGGATAAAAAATGGAAATTAAAAAGATATTCGCTGGGGACAATATCGTAGGTTCTTAGTGGCTTTGGGTAATGAGCCGCTAAATTGAGGACATGAACCCCAAAACATTCGAATGATTCCAATCTTTCCTAAAAAAGCCTTGGTATTCAAGATTGAAAATGGAAATTGAAAAGATATTCGTTGGCAATAATATCATAGGCTGTTTATGCCTTTGGGGAATGACCCGCTAAACAAAGGACAGGAACCTTTTCTAAACGATCGAATGATCCGAAATTTGTCTGAAAAAGTCTTCGTATTATTCAAGGATGGGAATGGGAATAGAAAATATATTTGTTGGCGATAATATCTAAGGCTGTTTGTGGCTTTGGTGAATGACCCGCTAAATAAAAGTAATGAACCTCAAAACTATCGAATAAAATGAAATTTCTCTCAAAAAGTCTTCTTATTCAAGGGTTAGAAGAGAAATAGAAAATATATTTGTTTGTGACAGTATCTTATGGTGTTTGTGCTTTTGGGGAATGGCCCGCTAAATAAAGACTACAAACCTCAAAGCGATCGAATGGTCCGAGATTTCCTTGGAAAAGTTTTGCTATTCAAGGAAGAAAAGTTGAAACTATATTCGTTTTGGGACCATATCGTTGGTTGTTTGCGTCTTTGTGCTGAGAATAGGTTATGTTAGGTAGCGGGAGAGGAACTTTTTAAGGGAAGGCCTCCCACTTAGGCCAACGTTTAGTCCTATTGTGATATCAATAGCATCCGGGGGTAAAACATTGCCTAGAGAAAACAATGTCGAGTCCACAATAAGTCTTGTTGTTGCAGCAGTCTTTATATTATAGAGCTCACCCAAAGATGTCACAATATGCGACAGAATGAGAGACAGAGAGAGAAGGGAAAACCTCTTTTTCTTCATGGCAAGAGCATTAGATAAAAGACAGACTCTTCCTCCTCCCAAAATATTGTTCAAATAGCAACCATGTTTTCTCTGGGTTCAGAGCATTTGAAATGTCCAATTAAACTCGACTCTGGCACATGAATCACATAAAATTTGACCAATACATACATAATTGGCCATTACAACCCTTCAGTCAGGATTACGACCTTGCTTCTCACATCACTTATGTTGTGTGCGTTAATTTTATACATGAGTGGCGGGACCTAAAGTTTAAAGTCGACTCCGAACGACAGATTTTTGAGAAGCTTTTCATGGCAATTTTTACTCTCAGAGTCTTTGCCAGAAATCTGCTGAGAGGAAGTCGCCGAAGAATTATTTTTTCGTTTTGATGTCTGACCCGGGCCTTTTGTCTAATAAGCCAACCCACTAGACCACGGCGACTTCTTAATAGCATTAAATTGTTCTCCATAAATCGGATAAAATTCGATAAAATTTAAAAATATGCAGTTTACGGATCTAAATCAAGTATTTCCAAACAGATTTCATTATGTTAGATAACTCTAGGGACAGGAAGTCAAACATTCCCTAGAGAAAACAGTGCCCAGTTCACAATAAGTTGTGATATTGCAGCAGTCTTTATATTAGAGACCTCAGCTAAAGATGTCAGAAAATGAGACAGAATGAGAGAGAGAGAAAGAAGGAAAAACCTCTGAACTTTTCTCAAAAAGTCTTCGTTGGCGATATATCAAAGGCTGTTTGTGCCTTTGGGGAATGACCCGCTAAACAAAGGATAGGAAACTTTTCTAAAAGATCGCTTGATCCGAAATTTGTCTGAATTGTATAACTTGCATTTTTTGCTGATGATTTGCATTTTTGGTGATGATGTGCATTTTTTTCCAATAATTTGAATTTTTTTTCGAATGATTAGCACTTTTTAGTCAATGGCTTGAATTTTTTTTGATCGATGACTTGAATTTTTTTGGTTGCATGACTTGCATTTTTTGCCGATGATTTGCATTTTTGGTGATGATGTGCATTTTTTATCCAATGATTTGAATTTTTTTTCCAAAGATATGCACTTTTTAGTTGATGACTTCAATTTTTTTTTGTCGATAACTTGCATTTTTTGCTGATGATTTGCATATTTGGTGATGTGCATTTTTATTCCAATGATTTGAATTTTTTTCCAAAGATTTGCACTTTTTAGTTGATGACTTCAATTTTTATTGTCGATAACTTGCATTTTTTGGTTGTATGACCTGCGTTTTTTGACGATGAGGTGCATTTTGATTGCACTTTAAAGTCGATGACTTGAATTTTTTGGTCGATGACGTGCATTTTTTATATAGAGCACTCTTTAGTTTGTTCATTTGAGGAAAACAATTAGCTTTGTCGCCTATAACTCCAGTTCCAAGTAACGGCCGACCGTAGGATAAAATTGAAGCTTTGTATTAAAGGGTAACTCAGAGCGGAGTCAATTGTGTATAGCAAATAATGCCTTAGTTGGGGTGTAGTAACAGAATGAATTGATTTTTGTACGTTAATTTTTTTTTTTTTTTGTATTTTATTTTAATTTTTAACATTTTAAATATCATTTAATTTAAATTGTCTTTCAAATTTTAAAGTTTTTCAATTTAATTTTAATTCTCAACTCCTAACGTATGTTTATTTTCGTGTTTGTGACAGTTAAATAAATTTGTGGAGTTTTCTAATTGTTTTTTAAACTGCAAATGACAGGACATTTGTAAAAAAAAAGAACAAAAAACTAAAAATTATTTTTACCACTGAAAACCGAAAGCATTTTAAAATAAATCATTGGACCACAAAACAGACACGCATCAAATCAAATCATGGCACAATACGACATACAATACAACTCAATACAAATACTACGAGAATAAAATGACAAAAACATTTCAACACACTCGGTGTTATTGTTTGTTGTTGTTTTCTTTCAAAGTATGCAAAAATCATATGAAAATGTAACGCCAACAACAATTACAACAACAACAACAGGAATTCACATAAAAAGCTTTAACTCAACAAAAATGTTCAATCAAATTTCCATCAAATCAATGGCAAAAAATCAATTTTTTGGTCTCTCTATTGAAATTAAACATGAAACATGAAATAGAAAAGAGAAGAGAACTAACCAAGCAAAGAGTGGATTGACATGGAAGTGAGGAAAGGGGTTTAGATATTAATGACAGATTTTGTAAAGTTTGCTGCATCATTTGAAATTTTTTTTTTTTGATGTAAATTTCTGTGTTACAAACAAATTACAACAGAAATGTAAATTAAAAGCCTGACAATGCCATACAAAATCTCTTCGGTTTTATGGACAAAATTAAAAGGAGGGCAACACATAGAAAAAAAATGTTAATTGAAAAGTGATTGTAGTGTGTGTAGAAATACACCCAAAAAAGGGGGGATCAAGTGTTCATACATCATTACAGCCCTTCAGGATTACGACCTAGCTTCTCCACTATCACTAATGTTGTGTACGTTAATTTTTCAAGCGTGAGTGACAGGACATATAGGTTAAAGTCGACTTCAAACGAACGATTTTTTGAGAAACATTTCTTAGCAAGTTTATTTACTATCACAGTTTTTGCCAGAAATCTGTTGAGAGGAAATCGCCATATTTTTTTCATATTTCGTTTTGTTGTAAAAGTCTAGACTGGGGTTTGAACTGTGGCCTTACGTCTAATAAGCCAACATACTACCTATCAGACTACGAAGACTTCTTCGGATGGGAATCGAAAATGTTCTCTACAAAATTCATTGCATTTCCAGAATAGAGGCGTAAAAAATGATTAGTCAAGACCATCTTCGGCATTGTCATGGAATTTAAATTAACACATTAGGTGAAAGACAGTCTTTCCACCAACTCAAACCCACCACAGCTTCCACAGAAGTAATTACAGGTAATGCAATAATGCGGGAATGAGACGCTAAACTGAGCCTATGAACCTCAAAATTAACGAATGAAATTAAATTTCTCTGAAAAGGTTTTGTTATTCAAGGACAAAAAATGGAAATTAAAAAAATATTCGTTGGGGACAATATCGTAGGCTCTTTGTGGCTTTGGGGAATGACCCGCTAAATAAAGAATATGAACCTCAGCCCTATCGAATGATTCCAATCTTTCCTGAAAAAGTCTAGGTATTCAAGAATAAAAATTGAAAAGATATTCGTTGGCGATAATATCATAGGTTGTTTGTACCTTTGGGAAATGAGCCGCTAAACTGAGGATATGAACCTCAAAACTATCGAATGATCCAATCATAGGCTGTTTGTGCCTTTGAGGAATGAACCTAAATAAAGGATATGAACCTTTTCTAAACGATCGAATGATTTGAAATTTGCCTGAAAAAGTCTTCGTATTATTCAAGGATGGAAATAAAAAATATATTTACTGGCAAAAATTTTTTTTTTTTTGTTTATTTATTTATTAGTAGTATTTTTAAATACTTTTTCAATACATTTCAGTAAATTACAATTCATCATCTTTTCTTATTAAGCTCAAATTTCATTAACATTTTTAATACAATCAACTACCTTTTTTCTAAAAATATTATTATTTGTTTCATTTTTTACATAATTTGGCAGCATATTATATTTTCTAAGACCTTTGTAAAATAAAGATCATTGCGAAATTCTGCGAAAATCAGAGTATCGTCTGCATACAGCACAATTTCACTATTCTCAATGACATTTTCGATATCATGTATATGTATATAATAAATAACAGAGCACCCAGAATTGACCCTTGAGGTACACCAAACTCAGTTTCCTTTTCCTCTGACATAACACCATTAACCTTTGTCATTTGCCTTCTATTAGTTAAATAAGATTGGAACCATTTTATCTCATTATCCCTTATTCCATATTTTTCAAGTTTTTCTATCATAATATCTCGGTCAATAGTCTCGAAAGCCCTTTTGAAATCAAGAAAAATTGCCACAGTTTTATCATTCTGTTTCACATACTTCCATCTATTTATAACATAATTCACAGCAGTCTCACATGAGTGTTTCTTTCTAAAACCTGACTGAAATCTTGACAATATTTTATGTTCCTCCATATATTCTTCTAGTTGATTTTTCACAATTTTTACAATAATTTTTTCACATGTTTTAAGACTGTTTATAGGTCGATATTCTTCACAATTCATTGTATTTTTAACTTTTTCAATCGGTGTTATTACTGATTCCTTCCAATTTCTAGGAAATATTCCGCTCTCAAAAGATTTATTTACTGTATTCATAATTCTATTGCCAACTATGTCCCAATTATCCAATATTAACTTATTATTTACTTTATTATAGTCTGGTTTGTTGTTTATATCTTTACATATATTTTTTAACTCTGTTAAATTTATTGCACGAAATTTGAATCTACTGTTTATAACTGGTATCTTATTTTCATACTGCACATACTCAATGGAGTTATTTATCTCCCTAATACTATTTATAAAATAATCATTAAAATTTTCCGCTATTTGTAAATTATCATTATATTCATTGTTTCCAAAAACCACAGATTTTATCATGGATCTGGGGTTTCCTAAAACTAGTTCCTTTATTCTTCTCCACATTTCTTTCTGGTTATTTGCACCGTTTATTTTATTATTTATAAACCTATTCTTCTCGTTCTCAATTCGTACTTTGTATAAATTTCTTATCATTTTATAGGCACTCCATGCCTCATTTGTATTCTCATTAACTGCGCATTGGTATTTAAAAATCTTTTCCCTTTTCATGTTCCTAAGATCATTACTAAACCATTTATTATTAAATTTTCCATGTAATTTCCTTTTAATTGTAAATCTCTTTATTCTCTATACTATTATCAAAATGATGGACGTACGGGTCTAAATCTTCAACTCCATCACCCGCCAATATTGCACCTAATTCATTATTAAAACGGGTTTTATTATATTTAAATATTTCTATTTCCTCAACTTGTTCATTCAATATATTTTCGTTTCCGATAAATATATCTATGGTCTCGTGATTCGATATTTTACTGTCTATATTAGTTCCCGCTATAATTCCTTCATTATTCGTTATAACAAAGACTATTATAGTTTTGGAATTCTCTGTCACTCTTGTATATTCATTCACTATTTGCTTCAGACCGTTATCATTCAATACACTTTCTATTCTAGATTTATAAAAGTCCTTTTCCCAATCTATATTAAAATCTCCGACTATTAGCACATTGCAGTTTTCCTCCAATAATTCTTCTATTATTTCCTCAAAATCGTTGCAAAATTCAGGCTTTTGGGCACTTGGCGATCTATATACTATTGCTAATATGAAAGTTGTTTCCTCAATCCTTGCTCTGTATGCACCTATCCAATATTTTGATTCCTTTACATATTCACCTAACTTGTGTATATTATATTGCCTCCTGAAATACACAGTTACACCACCAGTCCTTGTTGATTTGGATAATATATTGAAATGATTATATTGCCCTATAAGAAACTCTGATTCATCCACTGCATCAGTCAAATGAGTTTCTGACAAAACTATAAAATCCGGTTTATTTATCTCGACAATTGGTTCTAACTGAACAAAATTATTTAGAAGTCCTTGAATGTTCGTATACATTCCATGTATCTTCCTCTTTATCTGCCTTGATTGTTAGGCCGCTATGCCTATTCTTTTCCTCCTTAAATTAAGTTTATTCTGGTACACAGGACATTCTCTATAATTTGTAGCATGATTCTCATCCAATCCTAAATTTAACCTACTATTCTCCTTTATGCAGTTAACACACCTAGCTATTATTTCCTTACTACATTCACTACTTTTGTGTTTCCCATGGCATTTGTAACATATCTCCTCATTTCTGCATTCAGAAGCTTTATGGTTATAGCCCTGACATTTAAAACACTGTAATATGTCTGTTCCATCAAAAACCCGACATCTATCCCATCCAACACTAAGTTTTTGACTTGACATAACTTTAGCATATGCATCCTTATCTATTTTCATTTTAGCATTGTAAATTGTTCTATTAAATCTTTTCGTCTCAAAAATTCTCATTATTTCTATATTACTGTTCTTCAAAATTTCATTCTGTTTTTTAATTTTTTCTACCAATTCACTTTCTCGCATCTTAAAGTTCATATCCGTCACAATTATTTGTGCATCCATTTCCTTTGGGACTGTTATCTCATAATTCTCACTTATTTCATTCTGTGTAACTTCGTTCATTTTTTCTCTTTCCTCCACATTTTCACTTTGAATTACTAATGTTCCATTTTTCCTATTTTCTACATTTGTAATTTTAAAATTCACCGGATTTATCTTCTCATTTAGTTCAGCTTTTGTTTTCACTACACTCTGTTTCCCCTTGGGCTTTATAATTAATGGGATATTTTTTGATACATCTGGCACCAATATACTTTTTGCCGTTTGTGCATAAGTCATTTTCGTTGTGCTGTTTGTATTATTTATCGCTTTCTTTATTTCATTACACATATTCGCATTTGTTTTTTCTATTGTTTCATACATATTTTTGTTTTTATTCTCTACTTCTTTCACATTTCCATACAAATTTCTAACTGCATCTACATTTTTTTCACACATTGTTTGAATTTGATCAATTTTTTTAAATCTCTCATCATATCTTTTTTCGATTGCTTCTAGTAACGCTTTTATTTCATTTTCATTTTGCTTCAAAGAACTTTCAAACTCATTTTTATATTCCACTAACACTTGTTTATTTTTATTTACACCCTCTTGAATGTCTCTTAATACCAGATCTACATTTTGTATATACAGCATACAATCATCACATATATATCGAATAAAATTGTCTTCATCTATAATTTTAGAAGAATAATTGTCTATTCCGGCGCATTTTTTTGTGTAATGACACACTTTACCACATACACCCATACATCGCAGTCCACTTTCACCTCTTATTGCTGATCTGCATTTATTGCATTCAGCCATTATTTAAGTATATTTTCTTTTTTTCACTCAACTTTGTCCTCTGTTGCTATGCTAGCATTTAAATCTGTTAGATAAAGAACTGTTATTGTTATATATAATAATAATATCTTAGGGTGTTTGTGACTTTGGGAAATGACCCGCTAAATAAAGCATATGAACCTCAAAACTATCGACTAAAATGAAATTACTCTCAAAAGGTCTTGTTATTCAAGGATGAGAATGGAAATTAAAAAGATATTCGCTTGGGACAATATCGTAGGGTAATGGGCCGCTAAATTGAGGATATGAACCTCAAAACTATAGCATAATTCGCAACTTCCCTGAAAAAGTCTTGGTATTCAAAAATTAAAATATAAATTGAAAAGATCTTCGTTGGCGATAATATCATAGGCTGTTTGTACCTTTTGGGGAATGAGCCGCTAAACTGAGGATATAAACCTCAAAACTATCGAATGATTCTAAACTTTTCTGAAAAAGTCTACGTCGGCGATATATCATAGGCTGTTTGTACTATTGGGGAATGACCCGCTAAACAAAGGATAGGAACCTTTTCTAAATGATAGAATGATCTGAAATTTGTCTGAAAAAGTCTTCGTATTATTCAAGGATGAAAATGGCAATAGAAAATATATTTGTTGGCAATAATATCTAAAGCTGTTTGTGGCTTTGGGGAATGACCCGCTAAATAAAGCACATATAGACCTCAAAGCGATCGAATAAAATGAAATTTCTCTCAAAAAGTCTTGTTATTCAAGCATGAGAATGGAAATATATTTGCTAGCGACAATATCTTACGGTGTGTTTGTGCTTTTGGGGAATGGCCCGCTAAATAACGGATATAAACCTCGTCGGATATAAGTCTCGTTATGCAAGGAACAAAAAATAGAAATTAAAGCGATATTAAGTCGCCGTGGTCTAGTAGGTAGTGTGTTGGCTTATTAGACGAAAGACCCGAGTTCGAATCCCAGGGCAGACATAAAAACGAAAATTTAAAAATAATTTTTCGGTGACTTCCTCTCAGCAGATTTCTGGCAAAAACTCGGAGTGAAAAAAAAAATTGCCATGGAATGCTTCTCAAAAAATGTATCGTTCGGAGTCGACTTTAAACTGTAGGTCCCCCGCCAGTAATGTATAAAATTAACGCACACAACCAAAGTGGTGTGAGAAGCTAGGTCGTCATCCTGACTGAAGGGTTGTAATGGCCAATTATGTATGTATGTATTCAAGGATGAGAATGGAAATAGAATATTTATTTGTTTGCGACAATATCTTACGCTGTTTTGGGCTTTTGGGGAAAGGCCCGTTAAATAAAGGTTACTAACCTCAAAGCTATCGAATGGTCAAAAATTTCCTTGGAAAAGTCTTGTTATGCAAGGAAGAAAATAGAAATTGAAGCGGTATTCGTTGGGGACCATATCGTTGGTTGTCTGTGTCTTTGGAGAATGAGTTGTTAAACAGAGGACTTAGCTTTAGAGACTGACTTTTAAAAGCAGATATTTTTCTGCTTGTTTTGACCAATGTTTTGATTGGCAGATTTTATAAAAATTAAAGGCAAATGTGCCTCTAAGTAGAGGAGACTTTTCTATAAAAATTTTGTAAAATTTTATGGGTTTTGAATTAAATTTAAATTTTTTTTATTTTATTATATAGACAATGAATTAAAAATTTTATTTTTTCTATTGTTTAAATAAATTTAATAGTTTCCCCTCTCTTCGCAGGAATTTTTTCACCGCGCATATGACCGTGGATTTTGAAAATATTTTCTTGTTTTTATGGATTTTAATTATGCTGGATAACCAAAGCAACTGCTATGACAACATAAGAGTAAAGAGAGAGAAAGAGAGAAGAAGAGAGAGAGAGAAGTATCCCTCTAGGGTATATATAAGCTAGACATTCCTGACAATGATAAATTATTACATGAATTTGATACGATGACGATGAAAAAATATTCCAAAATGATGGCATGGAAAGATGATGATGCTGATGATGATAGAAGGGAATGAATGAAGGTGATGTATTGGTGACGTTTTGTATTGGACTGAGCAACAATAGGATTTGTAATATGGATTAGAGAGTGCGTTAGAAAATTCAGGTTGTGGGTCGTTGGTGGCAGTATACGTAAATATGATGTGCAGTTTTTAAATTTGTAGCTATCAGTTGGCTTAACAAATGACTTGGCCAGTAAAAAGAAAATAATCCCACCATTTACACAATAATATGCAATACATTCTCCCTTGTCTTTTCCTCCTTGTGAAATAACAATTAATTGTGAGGTTATATATAGAAACAAGAAATAAAATCCAACTGTTGTTTGACACAAGTTGTCGATAGTTTTTATAATGGCCTGCCTGCCTGCAACTGGAAATCCTGCTGCTGATGTCTGCTCTGCTTATGTACTCATACATAAAAGGCCATTTAAATTTGAATTAATTTTTGCTTCCTTGCATTCATTTTTAAAACAAGCAATTAAAATGCACATCCTTTTTAGCCGTCACCATATAGCTGGCCATTTACTTGATAATAAGAAGCCATTAATATGCTTCAAATGGTTTTGTTTTAATTTCCATTTTTATAGCCTTGGCCTTAATAATGAGACAAGATCTACAGGATGATTTAAAATGAGGCGCCATTATCATTAACAGTGGTGGACATTTATAAAAATACGCTTTTATAATGGTGATTAATGAATTTAAAAATTATAAATTTTTCTTTTATGGATAGAGAAACTTTAATAATAAAGAAAAAACAAAATTGTCATCCACTACGTATGATTAATAATAATTCATTTTCATTACCGGGGCGTAGGAGTAATAAATTAAAATGAAGTTTAACAGGGCGATACGTTGGTCTCATGTAGAAAGGCCCTAACCCGCAATTTTTTTTTTATTATTAAATTTTTGTAAGGTGGTGTATTTGTGTAAAATGCATTGAAATCGCAACAAAAAAAAAATCAATTTCGAAAAAAGTGTCAGTTAGGACCTTTCTAAATAAGGCCAACGATATATTTTGGAGTAAAACAAAACATTTCCTTGTGATTTTGTAGAAAAAGTAGAAAATTTCTCAAGAAGTTATAAAAGATATAAAGGGCCATTACAACCCTTCAGTCAGGATTACGGCCTAGCTTCTCACACCATTCATGTGCGCATTCTATGAGTGCGTTAATTTTATACGTGAGTGGCGGGACCTACAGGTTAACGTCGACTCCGATGGACAGATTGTTTTGAGAATCTTTTTCATGGTAGGTTTATTTACTCTCAGAGTTTTTGCCAGAAATCTATTGAGAGGAAATCGCTGAAGAAATATTTTTCATATTTCGTTTTGATGTCTGACTTACGGGATACGAACGCGGGCTTTTCATCTAATAAGCCAACATTACTACCTTATAGTCGGACTACGTCAGCTACTCGGCCATAACGCTAGAGGTTAAAAAGCGGGCAAACTCACTTGTATCGGTACAGAGAATGGCTGTATTGTGTATCGCATCGGCATACCGTAAAGTGTCCGCCCTAGCCGTACTTGTGATAGCAGCTACAATTCCTGTGGATCTGCTGGCGGCATAGCGGATGGTGATTTATAAGGCCAAATCGGCTGGAAATCACATAACCGTTCACTTCAGGGAAAACACCATTTCAGAATGCCAATGGCGATAGTACGATGAAGATAGAGGAAGGTGGACGACAAGACTTATTCCAGACATAAAACCACGGATTTGTCGGAAATTTGGACAGGTGAATTACAACATTACACAAATACTATCGGGTCATAGATATTTAAAAAAATATCCGCATAGAATGGGCAGGGCCGCTTCCCCTTATGCTGCCTTTACGAGGAAGAGGAAGTAGTTAATGATGCAGAGCACACTGTTTACAAACGTGCATGCTGCCAGAGCTATCGCTCTGTACTAACGTCAACAATTGAAACGATCACGGCCGCTAACATTATCGGGGCTATGATTGCGAGTAGAGAGGATTGGGCCTCAGTGGCGAATTACGTCGAGCTCATTCGAAGACTGAAGAAGAGAGATCTTGAGGCTGCAGAACATGTAGGTACACGTGTCAAACGAAATTCCAATCAGAAAGGAATAGTGCAGGCACTTAGATGTCTCATCAACTTTAGATACGTAATCTGGACGCGGATTTGCGCATGCAGGGGCCAAAGTTTCCAAAGGCCTTCACTCCGAAGTGTGCAGCCCTTCTTCCTTTTCCCTGATTTTGGTGGAACTTGGTTAGTACAGGGACTGCGTCCACCCATGGCATCACAACGGGCCGCCATGCGTGCTTTGTGATATCAAAGCTACCACTACGACCTAAACCTAAACCACTCCGAAGTAATACGACTGTAGTTCCAGAATGGGCACAACAGTCCACGAGACACGGAAAATGTGACAGCGTCCTCTATGGTCCGGTTAGGTACATTTACACCTCCTTGGCGTCAAGAAAAAAAAATAAAACTTTCTTATTTGCTGCTATTAACGTAAGCCTTCTTCCTTCACGTTTCTTTAACCGAAAAGCAATTACCTTAAATACTTGGCTATAATATTGTAAGCATACTTATAGGGCGTGTAATATTAGATGCTTAAAATGCTTACGTTCAATTAACTTAAACTGCCAGCAATTAAGTTCATTTAAACGAAAAACCATCTTACAAAACAACACTTTGTGTAAAGCGTTTTATTTGCTGGTGCAGATAATGGAGAACGAATCCCTCCTCTGTACTTAAGGAAAAATGAAACTAAGAGAGACCACCAACAAAAAGTAGTAGGTAACGAAGGTAATTTGTTTCAAGTCTTTATTTCTTAGAGGAAAAATTAGAACTTTTGAAAGCCGCCTAATAAACCCATGGTCCATTAGCTGTGAATATGGCAGCCGCCTGTGCTTCCCATTGTAGGCTCATTAAGTTAATTGTAAGCGATAAATTATCATCATTTTTGGTTAACACAAATATTTCTTTAAGTTTGTTAAAGATTTCAAGAAATTCTTTTCTTTTTCTTTGAATTTATTATCTTACACAAGGCATTTTTAGAATTCCCCATGTATTGCCTACTTTTGGGCATTTCATTAATGTTTTTTCTTTTTTCTTTTTCTTTTAATATTCAAGGTCACCATCAGTGGCATTTCAACATGTCTTGGCTTAATTTATAAATTATTCTCTTTCAACCAAAGAAATTCCACAAAATCTAATGGCACGACCTTGTCATTGCTATTTGAAGACATGTGGGAAAATTAATAATAATTTATGGTTTCATGCAATGTCTAGGGAATAAGGCGGTGAAAGTGAAATCATGAAAGTCACATAAAATATTTAAGGAAAATAGAAAGAAACATAATTTTATTAAAAAAAAAATTAAAAAAAAAATATTCAAAGCCTAAAAGTATACCTCACATGTTAAAAAGCAAATAAAGGGTGGAATTCAAATTTGCATTTTTAAAATTCTACTAAAACGATGAAAACCTGCTTGCTTCACTGAAAGGTGACAAGCAACTGGACGCTTTTTTACGCTCTTTTTAACGAACACTTTTGAAGTTTATGCCCTATATGTGTAAAAAGCCGAAGATGATCTTTCCTGATCTGAGTGAACAAGTGAGGGATGCTTTACTTTCCTACCTCTAAAAGGCCCTTATGATAAATGAAAGTTACAATGGGTAATCTGTGATGTAATCTCTTATGTGGATGACATAATTGTTACCATGCAGAACAGATTTTTGAATCCTATTATTAGGTTAGGTTAGAGGACGTGTACTTGTCAATTCTGACAAGTACAGTACTCGGTGGTCGAATTGACCCATTTTACTACGTCCTAGCTTCTCACACCACTTACGTTATGTGCGTTAATTTTATACATGAGTGGCGGGACCTACAGTTTTAAAATCGACTCCGAACGACACATTTTTAGAGAAGCATTCCATGGCAATTTTTTACTCTCAGAGTTTTTGCCAGAAATCTGCTGAGAGGAAGTCACCGAAAAATTATTTTCAAATTTTCGTTTTGATGTCTGCCCAGATATTCTAACTCATGTCTTTCGTCTAATAAGCCAACACACTACCTACTAGACCACGGCGACCTCAAGATTTGGGTGTAAATTCCAGGAGAATGGAAATGGTACGGATGACTAAACCATTTATTTTTACACAGTATGAAGAAAAGAGGAGCACTCCTCGATTTAATGGTGATGTACCCTTTCTTTGGCTTAAGGAACTGTCCTAAAAACTAAAAAAGTAGATTCATCAGGAAAAAAGGACTGTTATAATGGACTTGTTCACGTGATTAACGAATAAGGCAAAAATAAAGCAACAAAAATAATAGACATGTTTACAAGATCGATGAATAAACAAAAATAAGTGCTAAAAGTGTAATGGCCAATTATGTATGTATGTAAGTGATAAAAGATGTAAACATCCAACAACAAAGTGCAGCGTAAGAAAATAAAATAGCGGATAGGCAAATACGCAAGCACCATCTACACTGCCGTACAACTACTCTGTACGAATGTAAACAAGATACACAAACAAAAATGGAAACTAATTGTTTACAAGCACATATTGTGACAGTTATTTTTGTAAACGTAGTACAAGTTCGAACAGTGGGGTACAAAAGTAGTGCAGACAATAAAGAATTGATTTGAAAATTAAGCACATATTTACAAGGTAAAAACTTAACAATATACTGAAGAACGATTTGAGGATGCCGCTAGCCTCCCAACGAGATGACTGACAGCTACAATTTCCAGTGATATTCACAGTGAAACTCACAGAGAGGATAAATTGATCAAATATGGCAGACACATATAACTATACTGGCAACCAAGTTGGGACCCTATATGCCTAGAATTGATAATGCAGTAATAAATACCGTTAACGCTACGTAAACAGCTAACTATGCGGTTAAGTTAATGTAGAAAATCTGGCCACGATTAGATAGAGAGTGCCTTAAAAGTCTAGTCAAATTTTGAAAGAGTGCGCTCAGCTTTTTTGTGGGATAAATAACTGAATATTGCACTCAGACACTTATGCATGTGATACGATCCTGGTGATATGGCCAATATTTTCTGCAGCAGTTGGAGAGACAATGAAGAGAGGAATTAATTTGTCACCTATTGGGTACGCGCTCTGAATTGATCTAGCAGCAGAAAGCGTGTGTGTCTCATTAACCTATCGAAAACGAATTAACAGGCTAAATGGCCTTATCTGGAACTTCGAATGATTTCAGACTTAGGGGAATTGAATCACAGTGCTATGCGCTCTCCTTGACATAGAAATGCGCATCATTTTCAGATTGATAATCATTTCCAGAGCTTTCGAAAAAAAATTTTCTTTCGCCGAATTTAAATTCAATATTTTAGAGATTTTGCTATAAATTTAGAAAATTTTTAAATCAAATTTTAAACGTTAAATTGAGTTATTTATGTATCGTGCTTGCGTTCCATTTCCTGATTTATGTGTGAAACATGGCGTAGGAACGCACTCTTATTCATTCGTTTCATTGAAATCCCTGTGAAAATGTTCAATCTTTTCGAAAAAAACAAAAATAAAAACATGGCACGACTATTTTACTTTGAACAATAAAAACGGAAATACACGTAAATTTAGATTATTACGTTCCTTTTTTCCTTCGTTTGTTTTGTAACCCCGACTATATCCATTATAAAGCATAACAAAAGAACGGAAATGTTATAAAACAACCCTAAAAGTATACTTCGTTTTTTTGTTTGTTTATTATTTTTACGTGAAACAGGTAAACTTAACAAATATTGTGTTGTGATGCTGAATTGCTACATGAAACTACTGAAACCTGATACAAATTCTCTAGAAATTTAGTTAAACGGGTAGAGTGTATGTATATACGTGGAGAAAGGCTGATAAAAGACTCCATAAATTTGCACGCAATAAATTGTAGCAGGTTTTTAGGCAAACAAAAAAGAAAAAATTTACGGGAAAACATACAAAAAAAAGAAACATAAATACGCGAAAAATCTTTATAGAGCTAAGTAGAGAGTGAGGGAGAGAGAAAAAAAGATATAAAATATACGCTTGAAACAACATTTGAAAGGTATTTGCTCACGTACGCATAGATAATGTCTTATCCGGCTTAATGCAAAGCCTTTGCTGCTATGCTTGTATGGTTGCTATTGTTGTTCTTCATGCTGGTATTTGTTAATTCCTCTCAGCCTCTTAGTATGCTGTAGTTTATTTTCAAGTTCGTTAGTTCTTCAGTTTATTTCTTTTCATTTGCAGTGGTGGGTGCCTGTTTAAGCCTAAAACTCTAAAAAGATTATTTGTGGTTTCCTATCCTAACTAACCCCTCTATAGCCTCTTACCAAAAAGTCTTAATTTGTATGAAAAATAAAAGCATATCTAACAGGAGTTTGATTTTGTTTTACTCTACTTAACTTTTTTGCTGCATACTTTTAGGCAGGGATTTAAATGTAATAATTTGCCTGAGAGTTTAATCCCACAATGATTGTGATATCACAAGCATTTGGCTGATGTTTAAATTGAGTTTAATAATATCAATAAATATACCAGTTTATGAAGTATGCCTTTTGTCGTTAAATTAATGGAGTCCTGGTAATGATTCTCAGAAGGCAATTTTCAGAGATTTTAAAATAAACAATAAAGATTGTAATCTATTGTGCTTAAAAGCCCCTTAATAACTACCTTCAGATAGACATGGTTCAAGTAATGGAGACATTTAATAATTTTTATATTAAAAAAAACAAAATTCTTAAAGAAAAATTTTAGGAGAACAAAAGATTAAAAATCACTGCATACTTTAATGCTGCAAAAATTCAAGTTTTATTATAATGCCAACAAAAGTGAAGCTTAATATTTTCGTTACAATATGACACAAGCTCAAGGGTGAGCTTTTGAAAACAATATTTTCGAGTGTGTCCTGCAACGCCTACCTATAGGCTTTAAAAATATATATTGATACACGTCAGCCCTCATGGTATACATACATTTATGCCAATCACTTTCTCTCCTCAACAGTGAAAATTAATTAAAATTAAATTGTATTCAGCGTCATGTTCATAGAATGATTTATAAATCTGGAAATTATTTGCTATGATAGGACGACGACTAACCATTGTTGCATGCACCTGAAATGTGCGTATATTTGCGTGTTATTTTCATTCGAACATGATGTAGAGGAAGTGAAAGGGATTTAACTAAATATGACAGCTTCATAATTACTTTCCATAAAAGAGCTGTTTGCTGTAAAACAATATGTTGCGTGTGGCAAGTTAATGCACACAATGGTGGCTAACTCTCCCTAAATTATGCAATAATTTGCATTTAAATGTAAATGTGTTATGTTATGCACTAGTTTTTATTCCTAATATGAGCCTGTAAATATTAATGAAAATATGAGGCTGATAAAATCCACAGAAATTTAGTTGTATGAAATAAAATTATTAACAGGTTGACCTATTTAGAGCAAAGTAGTAATTCCAAAATAATTCCTACTACAAGGGCCTATGAAGAAACCCATAAAAAAATAGAAAGCATCAAACAGAAGCTTCAAAAAATAAGGACGAGAAAACGATAATTAATTGATCTGATAGGTGATGGCTCCCTGGGCATTTCTAACCTTACTCGGTCTAAGTATTTGCCCAATAAAGCCGCCTAAGTTAATGGAACAACATCAATTGTTCTATTATATTCAATAGAATAGGGCTCGGAACTGTTGAAAGGTTTAAAGGCACACAATCAATCATTTTGGCCGCTTGACCTCTCTTCGAAGTAATGCTTATTCGGTCTCAAATAGATAAATTTTCAGGAGGAGGTAGGTGGTAAGTAGGATCAGAGCAATTTCGTCGCTGTAAGTAGGGTTGTTAAGAGACCTACTCTCTATACAGAAGGCATATTTGATAAATAGCACTGCTCACCGGCACGGGACATATAATAATGGGTAGTGAATAAAGGGGATATAGAGACTTTTTCATTCCCATGGATGACAGAGACCTTATGAACACATTCAGCGGGACCTAACGTAGGGAATGAATGAATATGGGTCAACAAAACCAGAAACTGCCTAAAGGATGGAACAAATGAAAGAATATTTGACTCCTGAAAGAGGTAATATCACAAAAAATAAAGGGAAGGAACCCTGGAAATAATATTCGGGGAATTAAAATAACAAGGAATGCTCCCACTTAAAGCAATTGAGGGAGGGCTAATCATGCTACATCGAGATGTGCAGATGGTTTGCATTAAAGTCTTGTGGATTTATTTCAAAAATTCATAGAATATATACAAGAGATCAGCAATGAATCGTCTTTTCGGTACTCATAAGTACTCATGCAGTTTTGAGTATGAGTGATTCAACAGTATTGAAATTCAACTGATTGAAATTCATTCTGTTTCAGTACAACATTAATTTATGAGCATAGGTTGCAATGAGCATGAGTACAACATTGACTTCAAACTCACAACATTCGAAATATGTTTGAGTCATACGCCTACTCATTCAGACTCATAAATTTAGAAAAGTACTTAGGTTAAATTGGTTAGGTAGGAGTGGTAGCTCTGAGATCACAAAGCTCACTTGAGCATGCATAGCGGCCCGTTATGATGCCACGGCTAAACGCAGTCCCTGTACTAACCAAGTTCCATCAAAATCAAGGAAGAGAAAGATTTTGGTCAGGGCAAGGGCTGCACAGAAAAGTACTTATAATACTTATAAATGATTCGAGTGATTCGAATCATTCATCAAAATTTACATTCTTAATTGTTGTTGCATTTACAAACAAAGAGGAAAGTAAAGCCAAAGCCAGCAAGCAAAGTAAACACACAATCTTCTTTTGAGTATTGGTGTGTTTTACGCGAATCATACTTATTTTGTGCTTCGTGTATACTTTGAGTCAGAGAGAGTCGAGATCGACAACATCATGCGTATTGTTAAGTATGAGTATCACGAGTACTTCAAACTTTGTGTATGAGTAGTATGAGTATGATATTAAAATAGGTATAAGTATCAGAAATTCTAACAATGACTCGAATCTACTCATTGTTTTGAATACTTATTGCTGATCTCTGATATATACTACGTTGGTCAATTAAATTATAACCTACTGAGGCCATTTTTTAGGCAACTAGAATAAATTTAAAAACGGTTCAGATGGTGTTTGATAAAATATAAGAGACTTGTCGCCGTTGTTATAACTGGGTGGATGGAAATCTAATCTACAGCAATGCTGGAGACTGTAAATTTAGCGATGTTATGTGCATCGAAACTATATGAATTTAAAGTTGGCAACAATTACAAACTGCATAGAACACAACTTTTTACAGAAATTCCCTTAGCAAAACAAGATATTTTGAAAACGAGTCAATTTTTCTATTGCTTTTCATTACTTAAACCGATAAACTTTGCAGTTTTATTAAGCAAATATAGTTAAACGAAATTTATTTTGGTTAAATGCTTAATACAGCAATTTTCTTTCATGCTTTTGTAACACAATTTCATTTCATTTGCCTTTACCTTTGCCTTTGTAGCACTCTCTATTCATCCCTGGCTCTGGTGGTCTAATTTTGTGGTGAATTTCAATTACCATTTTATTCGCTAGTTTTCTAGTTTATTTACTTACTAACGAGTGTATAACGAGGCAAAAGCCATGTGTAAACATAGGTAGTGCAGTAGAAATCAGGATTTGATGATGCATTCCTTTACTCAATTTACGTGATGGAAAAAGGAATTCGTGGCAAGAAAAAAATGTTGATGAGAAAATTGCAAACGAGGAATTCTTTTATCAAAGCGATTTCATTTTTTTCCTTTTGAAACAATTCGATTAAAATTGAAAATTAAAATTTCTTTTTTTGAAGCGATTTTGTTTTCTTTACTCCTCTTTACCTGGCTGACAGCATTTATTGTAAGGAATTCACTTAAGGTTTGAATTTTTTCTAAAGCATACTTAAGGGAGCATGCAGCGTTGCATTATGAGGTAAAGGTAAGAGTTTAAAATACAAAATATTGAAAATTTTAGCAAAGACTAGGGTAAACTTTAAGAAAAACTTTAACTCTGGATCGGTTTATTAGTTTAAGGAATAATATACGTGGAATTGATAGTCGCCGTGGTCTAGTTGGTAGTGTGTTGGCTTATTAGACGAAAGGCCCGGGTTCGAATCCCAGGTCAGACATCAAAACGAAAAATATTTCTTCGGCGACTTCCTCTCAGCAGATTTCTGGCAAAGACTCTGACAGTAAAAATTGCCATGAAAAGCTTCTCAAAAATCTGTCGTTCGGAGTCGACTTTAAACTGTAGGTCCCGCCACCCATGTATAAAATTAACGCACACAACATAAGTGGTGTGAGAAGCTAGGTCGCAATCCTCACTGAAGGGTTGTAATGGTCAATTATATATGTATGTATACGTGGAATACGTGTATTTAGATCGCAAAATAGGCTTCTTTCATAGGAATTTTTGCTGCAAACCTGAAGTGTTCTAGTTGAAGTTGTAATGTATGATAAACAGTTTCCGCAGTCAATTAAACTGTGTAGGCCTAAGCCTCGACTGTAGACTTCATTATTGGGCCCAAATACAGCATGCAACTACCCAGGCAGCGAAACTAACGAACATGTTAAGCAGACTGATGGCAAATACTCGCGGACCAACACAGGCCAAACGAAAATTGATTATGGCGGGGACGAACTGGATATTGCTGTATGGAAGTGAGATATGGGGAGATGCGCGGAAAATATTAGCAGCGTTGCAGCGAACAGCTGAACTAAGAATTGCCTCGGCCTACCACCCGGTATCGGGTGCCGCAGTCCTCGTTATCTTCCGTGAGATATCTATTGAGCTACTGGCATTTGAGCGAAGAAGATCTTGGAAAACGAAGAGGGAAAATCTCGTCATTATTAGTTGCACAGATCTCAGATCTCAAATACTACAGTAGATGGAGTGAGGAAACAGATGGAAGATGGACTGGTAGACTTATTCCGTCTATAGAGGCATGAATATGGAGAAATTTTGAGGAAATAAATTACTTTCTGACTCATTTCTTTCGGGTCTTGGTTGTTTCTGACAATATCTATACTGCATGGACAAGGTGATTGATACTGGCTGGATTTATTGCGAGGAAATGAGTAACGATGCTGAACACAAATTCTTTCAGTGCATCCCAATGGCAAGACGAGAAGAACATGTTGCTAGAGCAATTTGATGAATTTACACCCGATAACGTCGGATGCAATAGTCGAAAGAGAGACGAAATGGAACTCTGTAAGAATATACGTTGAATGTGTACTCCGTAGGAAGAGGGTCGACCTTGACATTATACAACGAAATGATACATGAGAAGACAAGACAATAGCATGAATCTGGCTTCAAATATGACGTACTCGGACGTTGGAGAGTAGACAACGGTTCTTAACGGAACGTCGTTCTAGGCCCTTCCCGAAGTAATGCAGATAGCCGTCCCGGGAGGAGTGTATCCCCGGAAGAAGAGGAGGGATTGTTTTAATGGAAGCACCACTCGACGCAGTTGACGACGATCACTGTAAGTGCGAAGGCATTTTGAACCCTGCCCTACCTCGCACGACAAAAAAAATTAAACTGTGTATTGGATTATTAGATAGGATCCCGTGGTTCAAACACCAGCTCATAGTTTTCCAAATACAACTTTGGAAGTAAATATAATTGTCCTGAAAAGCTTTTCAAAGTTAACAGTAAACTTAAAATCACGACACTGGAAAATGAAATGCGGGAAATTGCCGGTCAAAGACCGGGACTCCTACTTAGACTGTACAACGCGTGCCTAAGACAGTGCATTTTCCTCGAAATATGAAAGAACCAACGGCTGGTCTTAATAAGCAAGGGAAAGGGCGATCCAGAGGACCCGTCCGCATACAGGGCCTCTGTCCATGCTGGATACGTCAGGGAAGCTGCTCGAGTGGCTTTTAAAGCCATGGCTAACAGCTACTACTGAGAATAGTGGCGGACTGTATGCTAGACAATATGGTTTTCGACCCGGTCGGACTACAATTGAAGCCTTGAGAGAGGTGACTGAAGCGGCCATAGTCACACAGCGTGGAACTGCTTGCGACTTTGGACATTAAAAACGTTTTAAACAGTCCTAAAAGGAGCAATGTATTGAAGGCATTGGAGTACAATTTCTCGGTACCACAATACCTTCTGACCATGATAAGTAGTTATCTGAGTAAGAGAGAGGATTCCCAAAGCCTAGACCTGGTCATGAATAAAACGAAATTACTGCTAATCAGTGATCCTCATATCCCCTTGCAGGTGGACATGAGTATTGGAAACGAGGAAATTAGGCCCAAGAGCACGGTAAAATACCTGGGAATAGGGTTGGATCCCAGGCTGACATTTTCGTATCAGATTCAGTACTCGGCTGACAAAGGCCAGAAGATCGTTTGACAGTGTGCGGGCCCCACACACATAGGATGTGACGACTTCCTCTATGGTGCGGTACCCCTACACAGCGTAAAAGAAAGACTGATGAATAAAATTAACATACACTTGGTGGTGGTGGGAGAAACTAGGTCGAAAATTCTGATTCTGAGGGTAATTAAGTATCAGATACTAAGGCCAATGTAGGTGACTAAATGTAGGGTGCTATATTATGGCACCTTTAAACTTCGTTATTAATTCTTGTGTTTATAAAAAAAAACTCTAGATTTATTACTTTTTGTTTTATGCTCTTTGGCTTTTCTCATTACATCTTGGCTTACATGGTTTTAACTCTTAAAGCCATTCTCTATGCTTTTTGTTTTTTGAAAATTTTTTCTATTTTGCTGCAGGTAGTAGTTTACCTTCCCTGTATTTCTTCTCTGCTAAAGGTAGATTAAGTTTGAAACGAATGTTAGTTTTCGCAGTTCATGTTTCTTTTAGTTTTTCTATTTGCTTAAGTGTTGCTGTTACTTTCTGACATCTGCTGGTCGTCGTTCTACTGTGGCGCTTTTTCTAAACTTTAAAAGTGTGAAGAATTTTTGTTAAAAACAGAAATCTTTGTGAAAAAGGGAAACTAAAACTAAAACTTTAATTTGGTTTTCAACACCAACAAATTTTTTTTTTGTTTGTTTTTACTTTGTCTCTGGTTTTTTCCTCACAGGGGTATTCAAGCTTCCATTACTTTGTGGACTCAGCCAAACGAAAAGAGAAAAATGTTTGTGTTGTCAGGACAGTTCTTTTGTGAAAAATTTACTTGAAAGTTGTTTAAAACACCCACAAGAAAAAGAAATTTTTTTAAAATAAATTTTACAGGAAAACAAATTGGGGAAGAACAAATATTAAAAGAAGGAAGCCAAACTTTTTGACCCTCCGACAGAGAGGTAAGCTAGTTTTAAAGCCACACAAACGACGGCCGCATTATTATTACATACCTAAACAGAGAACGGCTGCATTGCGTATCGCGTCGGCATATCGTACAGTGTACGCCCCAGCCGTTCTTGTGATAGCAGGAGCAATCTCTGGGGATCTGCTGGCATCAAAGCGGAAGGAGATTTATAAGGCGAAATCGGTTGGAAATCACATAACCGATTACTTCAGGAAAAAACACCACTTCAGAATGGCAACGGCGATGGTATGGTGAAGATAGAGGTAGGTTTACGGCGAGGCTTATTTCGAACAGAAAGAAGAGGTAAATTACTACGCTACACAGATGCTATCGGTTCACGGATATTTTGGGAAATATCTGCACAGAATATGCAAGACCGCCTCCCCTAACTTTCTCTATGAAGAGTTATAGTTGAATGACGAAATCCATACTATCGGTCTTACAAAAGGGCCTTATAGGAGCATCCAAGTAATCATTTTAAAGCAGCTGCCAATACTTGTCTTAAGGAAGGTAAAGCGAATGATTGGAATTTAATCCACTTCGTCATAAAACTCTCGATTTGGTAAGAAAACTCTAGTCAGGTCGACGACATAAAGACCTAATAGGACTTAAGGATTGGTCGGAAATTTTGAGAGGTAAATTACTACGTTACACAGATGGTATTGGGTCACGGATATTTTGGGAAATATCTGCACAGGATGGGCAAGACCGCTTCCCTTTACTGTCTCAATGAGGAAGGGGAAGTAATTGATGATGAAGAGCTGTTTTCGAATGTGCACTTTGGCAGAGCTATCGCTCTGTACCCACGTTAATACTTGGTACGGTCACGTCCGCTAAGCGCATTCTAAGATTGAAGAATAGAGATCTTGAGGGTGCAGAACTAGTAGGCACGCCGGCATAGATGAAACTGGCATACGTGTCAAATATAAGTCCAAACAGGGACCTAGACTAAAGGAATAGTGGAAACACTTAGAAGTCCACTCAACTTTCGATACTAAATTCGGACACGGATATGAGCACGCAGTGACCAAAGCACAAAAAACGACTCCACTCCGAAGTAATACCACCGTTGTTCCGGAGTGGGAACAACAAGTCCGTGAGACACGGGCGACGCTGTATTTAGTGGGTGAAGGCCATCACCCACGAAGTGTCAATTTTTAATGTGGATTCGAATGACAGATTTTTGAAAAACTTTTCATAACAACTTTATTTGCTCTCAGACTGCTGAAAGGAAGTTGTCGAAAGAAATATAAGTCTGAGCTGGGATTTGAATCACGGGATCTAGTGTAATAAAAACCAATATACTACCTACTATACTACATACATACATACATAATTAGCCATTACAACCTTTTAGTCAGGATTACGATCTAGCTTCTCACACCATTTATGTCGAGTGCGTTTATTTTTATACGTGAGTGATGGAACCTACAGTTTAAAGTCGACTCCGAACGACAGATTGTTTTGAGAAACTTTTCATTGGAATTATATTTACTCTTAGAGTTTTTACCGAGAAATTTGCTGAGAGGAAGTCGCCGAAGAAATATTTTGTCATAACAACGTCTCCACGAGGTCGCTGTGGTCTAGTAGGTAGTGTGTTGGCTTATTAGACGAAAGACCCGAGTTCGTATCCTAGGTCATACATCAAAACGAAAATTTGAAAATAATTTTTCGGTGACTTCCTCTCAGCAGATTTCTGGTAAAAACTCTGAGAGTAAAAAATTGCCATGGAATGCTTCTCAAGAAAAAAAATGTATCGTTCGGAGTCGACTCTAAACTGTAGGTCCTGCCACTCATGTATAAAATTAACGCACACAACATAAGTGGTGTGAGAAGCTAGGACGTAGTACAATGGGTCAATTCGACCACTGAGTACTGTACTTGTCAGAATTGACAAGTACACGTCCTCTAACCTAACCTAACGTCTCCATTCTATAACATTCTATGTCGAAAAAGTGTATTTTGAGTTACGAGCTCACAAAGTTTTCACGCGACATGCGATTTTGTGTGTATTTTAAGTAGATTTTTTCCTATAATTGCGGAACGGCTAGGCGCATCTTAACCAATGACAGTGTTTAAGTTATGCAATAATGCAAGAACATTAAAAACTTTCTAAGTACACTTGGAACGTTGTAGAATGGAGGTGTCGATATTTCGTTTAGTTGAAGGTGCCTGACTTGGGGGGAAGTGGGTTTTGAACCGAGACCTTACGCCTAATAAGCCAATACACTATCTACCAGACCACGGAAATTTCTACTGTACCTATTGCGCAGAAACTTTGCCTTCTGCAAATAAACAACGTTGTTGATTTTCTACAGAAAATTCAAAGTTATCGAAAATTTTCTATAGAAATTTCAAAATTATCGAAAATTTTCTACAGAAATTTCAAAGTTATCGAAAATTTTCTACAGAAATTTCAAATTTATCGAAAATTTTCTATAGAAATTTCAAAATTATCGAAAATTTTCTACAGAAATTTCAGTTATTGAAAATTTTCTACAGGAAATTCAAAGTTATCGAAAATGTTCTATAGAAATTTATAGAAGAATAGAAAGTTATAGAAGTAATCGAAATTTTTTTCTTTTAATAAATGGTCAAATGGTTGTCGAAAGTGTTGTATAAAAAATAATACTTATCGAAAATTTTCCGTAAAAAAAGGTTATAGAAAATTAAGAATAAAAGTTGTCGAGTATATTCTATAAAATTTATTAAAAATTATCGAAAATTTTCTATGATAATTAACAAGTTCTGTGAAAATTAAAAGTTATCAAAAAAAAATCCATAAAAAAAGAATAGTTATCGAAAATATTCGAAAGAAAATTAAAAGTTATTCAAAGAATTCCATAAATTATGAAACATAATTTCAAAAATAAAAGATATCAATAATATTCTGTACAAAAAAAAATGATTATCGAAAACACTTTTGAAGCCAATTATTTTGATAAAAAAAATATCTTATTTCGCAGAAAATTTTAAATATTTAAATTATTGACTTTAGCTGCCAATGTCTGCCTATAGCACGACAATAGTCTAACGGAGCTAATGTAGCTAGGTATCAGTTCGAAAATTCATTGAACTCTTAGGCTGGTTTTTAACTCGATTCTCTAATACTGATTGCCAACGGCGGCTAATAAAGACGTGTCACTATTACAATGGGCCGTTAAGTATACGTTTTGTGAAACTAGGTTTACACAAATCCTACGATACCTTATCGTATGATTTAAATACAATAAGATCATAATAATTCTATGTGAAATGTGTTTATCGATAACAAAAGCATAGAATAAAATTTATATTTAATGACTGTATGTATGGCTTTTAGCCATAAATAGAACAACAATAGACTATCTGTTGGTAATTATTTGTAACGAGAGGTAATTAAATCATGTAATATATTTACAACAACAATACCAGCATTATTGTTGTTTTTGTGATTATAAAATATGACCAGCAACAAAACAAGAAGCATATCAAAGGAGGATAATGAATGAAACAATACGTAACCGCCATAATCATAAACAAAAAAGGAATAAAAAAAACAAAGACAATAGAATGCGATAGAGAATGGCTGGGTATTGTGTATACAGGGATGGGAGATAATAATATAGAAGCACCAGCATAAAGGATTTCAAAATTGTGCATTAGCTGCACAATAACACTATGCGACAAAATAAAAAAAATTTAATAGACCCGGCTAATGATATAGTGTAGGTTGTGAGTTTTGTTGAGTAGATCTCAAAAAAAATTTTTTTTTCATATTCCTCGAACCCTTCAAAGATTTAAATTCTTGAAATCGGGTTAGAAATTTTTGAGTAATTCAGAAATTTGTGCGTAAGGTAAAAAACAAAACAGTTTTTGTCAAATAAAAAAATTTGGAGGGTTCGAGAAATATAAAAAAAGGTATTTTTGAGGTCTACTCAATCAACTGAATAACGTAGACTATATAGTTACTCGTCGCCGTGGTCTAGTGGATAGTGTGACAAAAGGCCCGGGTTCGAATCCCAGGTCAGACATCAAAAAACGAAAAATATTTCTTCGGCGACTTCCTCTCAGCAGATTTCTGGCAAAGACTCTGAGAGTAAAAAATTGCCATGAAAAGCTTCTCAAAAATCTGTCGTTCGGAGTCGACTTTAAACTGTAGGTCCCGCCACTCATGTATAAAATTAACGCACACAATATAGGTGGTGTGATAAGCTAGGTCGTAATCCTGACTGAAGGGTTGTAATGGCCAATTATGTATGTATGTATGTATGTAGCTGAATTTAGGTTTTGTAAACTAAATTGAAACATGAGAGAGAGTTCTCTTAGAAATTTCCTTTTTTTTATTTGATTTTTGAACAGAAAATCTTTGATTTTTCATAGAAAAGACTACGTACGTACGATAGTTTCAAAACTTTTTTATTTTTTTTTTTTTCAACAATTTCTTTCTTTCTATAACTTTTACCTGTTTTATGCATGACTTTGCTTTGTTATTGTTTTTCTATAAATTTATTGCAAACAAAGTTTTAAACAATTCTTGCGAAAATATACAAAAAAAAAAACTTTTTTTCTTTACAAAAATTATTGAAAATTAATTTTTTAAAGGTTCTTCTACTTACTTTGAAGCAAGAGGGAAATCAAAAATGGTTCGGAAAATGGTTTGCTTGACTTACCTGTAAAGAGAAGAGAAAAAAAGAAAGAAATATAGTGAGTAAGAAATTTTTGTAAAATTTTTCATTAAAATTACATATAATAATAACATAATTCAATAATTTTTAACATATTCGCTACCAAGGACGAGTATACTCGTCTTGGCAGTGTGGGATATCCCGTCAAAGACGTGCCGCAAAAAAAATTTGCTGATTCAAAAGCCTACTTGTTATAATATATTTAAAGTAGGACGAGTATACTCGTCTTTGACGGGATATCCCGCACTGCCAAGACGAGTATACTCGTCCTACTATAATATATTAGCTTTTGAATTAGCAAATAGTGAATTTCTAAGTGTTGCCAATTTTCGTAATGTGTTTCATTTTATTCCATTTGCTTTATTTAATCCGTTTGCGTGATTTAATCACCCCTATCGCAAATAACTATTCCCATAAAAAAATTCCCAAAATTCGTCATTTCCTATTGTGAATCGTTTCCAAAAAATTTTTTTGGGAGTGAATTCACAAACATAAAAAAATTTGGCATCGCCATTGTTTATTCCCAAGAATTATTTTGTAGAATTAATTCCCAACACCGGCCAATGGGAACAAGAAGGGAACATGGAAGTTATAAATTGTTTTGATGTTGATTTTTTGTTTTATTTAAGGAACGCAAATGTAAATAAGGAGCAGATTAATTGTATGGCGGAAGCGATGGTAGCAATGAATTATAAAATATAAAAAGGAATATATTAAACATGTATAAATCATATGCTGTTGTAACCTTTCCGGTTGTGTATACTTCATCGGTTGGTTCTTTGACGATGCGAATCGTCGTACTTGTATGCCGTCTATACAACCCACTTACAATATCTTTCATTTCCTCAGAAGACGGCCACACAATCTACTGAGGACATAAAACTCTTTCAAATGTTGTTAATTATTCTAAAAGCACTTCGCTGAATGAAGACTGCGCCAAACCGACATTAATTTGCCTACCTACTAACTTTTGGTAGCTACCTTCCTGTGGAGCAGGTTTTCCATCGACACATTCAGTAGGTATTTGTTCGTCCTGTAATATTCCTGAAATCTGTAAAGGATATAATATTTTAGTATGTAAAATTCTTACTTCAGCTCAGAGAGCGATTGCGGATTCGATTCATTTCTAATAGCCCTTCTCTACTACTTTTCCATAGATTGTTTCTCCTCTTCCAGCATTCATTTTTAAATATTTATATTTTTCTTTCATAAATTGTTGAGAGGTAATTCACAACAAAAAATTTTTGTCTTCACTAATTCACAATAAAAACTTTTACTCCCAATATATTCGCAATACCGATTTTTTGATGGGAATAAAAGTTTACTCCCAAATAATTTATTCCCATAATATTCACGATAGGTGTGATTATTTGTTGTTCTACTAAAACATACGCAAATACGAGAAAGGATACCGAGCCCTTCTGGCTTCCTATTGCCAACGACGAGTATACTCGTCTTTGGTTTTCTTCTTATAATATGCTCGTGAAATAACAAGGTTTTAGTAATCAATAAGACTCCAAATATAAATGGCAATGGGAATGGCTTCATATAATTTTGGCTTGCCAGCGAATGGTGTTAATTTTTGTTAAATTATTTGCCATAAAAACCCACTTGTTAGTTGCAATTTTCCTTAATTTATTTTGCAACTTTTCTGATTCTTTTGCGTTAAAATTGTTCATCATTTGCAGTTCTTCACAAACTTCAAAATGTAATTAGAAATGCATTTTCATGGCAAGTTTTGTAAGCAGAAGTGAATTTTTTGAACAGAAAAAGTATTCAACGTTGTTAGCTTCCTACTCTCTCTCCAGAGCTGCATATTAAGCTGCTGTGGTGGTAACAATTAAAATTTAATTTTCGCTTTTAAAAAAGTTTGTTTCATTGAAAATATTTTTGAAATGTTTTCGTAATGAAATGCTGCTTAAACAGCAGAAAATTATTTTGTAAGGGAAAGCAAAAGCACTAAAGAGCAGGTGGTGCACGTTTTAGTTACGTTATTAGATTTTCTACTTTTTGTTTCATATGAAATTGTTTTTTTTTAATTAAATTGGAAAAAATTCAATTAAAAATATTAAATAAAATTCGTAAATTGCTAATGTTCGTTTTTAAACTCACGCACAGGGTCTTTAATAAACACTTCCTATATTTAAATAAAACCAAATGTGTGTGAATTTGCGTGCGATACATCGATATCCTAGATGCCATTATGTGCGGAATACTTAAGTCTTTAAATGACCGCACCACGCCTTTTTTGGGTAGAACTCAAGCTGAAATTCACTGATGACATGTGTTATGCGCGAAGAACATTCTAAATATCCAATCATCCAAGTATCTGATGCATAACTCACGCCGGAATTCACTGATGTCATGGCTTACGCTGATGAATATTCTAAACATCCAATCTTCCAAGTATCTGATGGCATAACTCAGGCTGAAATTCACTGATGATATGGGTTATGCGCGAAGAACATTCTAAACCTCCAATCTTCCAAGTATCTGATGCATAACTCAGGCTGAAATTCACTGAAGACATGCGTTACACGCTAAGAACTTACTAAACATCTAGGTTTAAAGGAATGAAATCTTAAGATTTCGTTAGCCATTTCACATAACCTCCACATCAGATGACCATGCCTTCAAAACGCTCATGCAGAATATATAATGTAGCATAAGCTGTGTGGCTGGCAAAGACGAGTATACTCGTCGTTGGCAATAGTAAGGCAGAAGGACTTGATATTGAAATCAAATGTCATTGGTATCCAGATAATATATTTCAAACCAAAAAGAGGCTAAACTGCTCACCGTTCCTTGGCCGTAATCCCCTGATCAATGTCGTTTTCATAAAAATACAGTAAGACCCCGTTTAACGCAGGGGATACGTTCCGATAAGTTGCAGCGTTTAAGGAAACAGCGGTAAACGAGGAAACTTAACATGTACATATGAAACACAATTCGAATCTTTATTCTGGACAGAATAACAAAAGTCTCAACGGATTTCTGACAAAAACTCTAAGAATAAATAAAAATTACCACGAAAAGTTTCTTAAAAAAAAATCTACCGTTTGGAGTCGACTTTCAACTGTAGGTCCCGCCACTTATGTATAAAATTAACACACACAGCATAAGCGGTGTGAGAAACGAGGTCAATAATCCTGACTGAAGGGTTGTAATGACCAATTATGTGTGTATGTATGTAAATAACAAATGGGCTTTGAAAAAGATGCATAGTATACATCGTCGCTATAGAGCGCATCGCTTTTGGTTGGTGCATGGCCATTTCGATTAGACGCATATACCACAAGTTTCAATACAATGTGAGATTTAAGGGGATCCCGCGTAATACTGAAACAGCGTTAAGCGAGGTCTTACTGTATTTCATTAATTGCACCGTGTGGTTGAATGGTATATCCATCCATTGTGATTTTGCAAAGCAGACTGACTGAATATCAGGATTGTCAATACGAATTTACGCACAAAATTTAGAATTCCCTGTTGGAAAATGGCAATAATTTTAATTCCTAATTCCCCTTTTCATTTCATTTAAATATCATGTATTTTTAATATCGTTTTAGTTTACTTTTAAATGTAAATCATATCTTTTTTTTCTGAATAAAATATAAAAATAAAAAATGTTTTTTTTTTATCTTAAAAAAATGCCATTAAGAATGGTAAAATAATTAAATTCATGTGCACGTTTAACAATTATTACAGAAGAAAAAAAGAAAAAAACATGCAATAAACATTCATTTCCTGTTTAATTGTTTCAGTTTTAACAGTGAGTGAGAAAACCTTGAAAAGAATAAAAAAATCAGCCTAAAAATAGGCGCATTATTGTGGTACACATATGGTATGGTATTCTATAGACAGACGACACAGTAACACTGTAAACAATTCATATCTTATGTGCTAGTATTCTTCGTAAGAAATTCATGTTCATGTACTTCACATACTATGCAAGTATAACAGTATGTGTGAGTACGAGAGTATTACAGTAAATGTTCTCTTTATTGTTTTGGGCTCAGACACACGATTATTATTACTGCGATTGTTGCTACTATGTATTATAGCCGATGTTATTGTTTTTATCACACATACATATGCACATGCGAGGACCACAATCATATAAATGCTTATGGAATGGTATAGTATGTAGAAGCAATAACAAACATCTGTAAGGTATGATGCATTCACATAATGTGCCGTTATAAATGCATGACTGTTCTCTGAGTATTCTTCTCTCCATTCTCTGAGTATGTATTTCTCTCTCATTGTTTTGTTGTGTAGTTGTTTTAATTGCTGTATGTTATGGTATTATTACTGATGGTGTTTTACTTTTGTTTACCTATAAACACTTTTAATTCTTGTAGAGAACAACTGTTGTTAAATCTTATATCAGAGAGCACCCATTTTCACTGCATACATTTTGGCGCGCAGGTACATTTTTTATGACTTAATTTTATTACTTTTCTACGGTAATTTTCTTTTATTGTTTTTAATTAAATTTTTAATTAAAGTTAAAAGATATTACAAGACAGAAAATAGAAATAAAAACCAGGAATTTATTGCAATTTAGATAGAATCTTTAAAGGTTTTTTTTTTTTTTAATAAAAAAATTTTGTAAATTTTGAAACGCGAACGGCTGCATTATTTGGGTTAATGCCAAATGGTTTGTTCAATTTTTTAGCCAATAAATATGTGCAGGAAATTTAGCGAAAGGTAGTCACCCAGAAAGTGTTTGTTGGCCACTTACAATAACTCAAGATTGATAGATAAATTATCGAAATTGAACAAATTTTAAAATCTTCATGACGATTAATATAAATTGGATTAAATACGAGAATATCAAACGAAAAGAAGTAATTTTCTAAGGTCTGCCCGAAAGTATTTAAAGTTTGAATAAATAAAAAGCTGTAAGCAGTAAAAATAAAATATTTATTTTTCAATTGCTTTCGTTTATTATAAAACAAATACCTGCTTGATATGCAATTAATTTTTTTCCCCCTCTAAAACTATGCAACAAAATATGTATGTGCAAAAAAAAAATATTTATTTTTCAATTGTTTCTTTTGTTAAAAACTTTCTCCATTTCAAATTCAATTCAATTTTTATCATAAAATATGAGTTTTGTGGTTAAAAAAGATGAGAAACTTTTCAATTGTTCCAACTTTTACAAAAAAAAAGCAATAAAACCATCCTGTAAATATGCAATAATTTTGAAAAGCTCTTAGAAAAAAAATACTAGCAAAACTCTGTGTGTAAAACAATAGCCAAAAAAGGGAAATGTTTCCCATTATAATAACTCATACGAATGCAAACTAAATGAAACTAATTTCAATTCTACCTGAAACGATATTTCGTAAAATATTTATTTTAAAATGAAAATAAAATTGAAACAGAATTGTTTGGGAAATATTCCTTTGAAGAATTTTAACTATGTTTAGTTAACACATTTGCTGCCAAGCCTAAAGGTTCAATTAGTCGTGACTTTACCATAAGGCTGTAGTCGTAACATAATCCATAACCGCAATCAGTGCTGCCATGGCCATAAACACCTGTTTACGTTAATTGCACATATGTATTTTTCAAAAGTACAAAAGTAAACAAATAAAATGTGTATACATGTAAGTAAATTCAGCAAACAGCTGTTTATGGTTATGGCAAAAAATCAAAACTCAATTGGTACATATGGTTATCGTTATGACTATGGCATTATGGTAAGTCACATATAATCAAAAACAGTGATGCCCATAAAGTTGGTAAAAATAGCTGATTTATATGGTTATGGTTAAGTCACGACAAATTGAACCTTAAATTATATGAAGTCATTCCCATTGCCATTTATATTTTGATTATTAAAGTTTACAAAAACCCTGTTATTTCTTGGTAAGAGCACATATATTATCATACATAATCAATTACAATCAGAAAGCCAAAGACGAGTATACTCGACGCAGAAGGACTTGATCCCCTTTTTCGCTACAACAACACTTAGAAATTTATTATTGTCGATTGACAAAAAAAATTTGCTAATTCAAAAGCCTGCATGTTATAATATACTTATAGTAGGACGAGTATACTCGTCTTGGCAGTGCAGGATACCATGACAAAGACGAGTATACTCGTCCTTGGCAGCGACAATGTTAAATAGAAATAAATTTCAAATATAGAGGGTTTGTTTGATTTGGAACGCAGTTATGAATAACTATAGCCGAGTAATGTGATCACTACTCATCTCAAACTGCTCACAATCCATCTGATTAAACTTTAATTTGAATTTACAATAAAAAATCTTGATAATAAATACGTCAAACGAAAAGAAAGAAACACTCGAATATGAATTTTAACAACAATTTATGGAAAAAGCCTTCGAAATATAACTTCCTTTTTAAATATTCCTATTGCAAGTGATGTTTACAATGCAAAATAGTTTTTTTTTGTTGTTGTTGTTGTTTTAGTTGTAAATATAAAAAGTCAGTAGCTTATCTTTATTAATTTACTTAAACTACCATCATTTACTATCCCCCCCCCAACCACACTCATTTTAATATTAATGATGGCTAAATAATTATGAGTATTATTAAGCCCTACAGTCCTCGAAATGAAGGAAAATGTAAAATAAACACCAAGACATGTCGAACACAATCTCCGCCATGATATCCTTAAACAATGGCAGACTATAAGAGAAGAAGCATGGCGGTTATAAACAAACAAAATTCAGGACAATCAACTCGATAAGCCATTCAACACAAGGGCAAGGGATTGACAGACTTACTATTCAACGAACGCCCTCTTTCCTTGGCAAATATTATTAAAGTTGTGGTACAAGATAATGAAAAATATTTTTAATTAAATTCTCTATTTCCTCTTCTTCTCTGTTCTTACTTATCCTTCTACTTTTTTTGCAATTCAGCAAGAATTGTACGACATTGGAGGTTATAAATACGCGTTGTTTTAATATAAAATTTTATGACGCATCATAATTTTCGCTTTTATTTTAAATTTAAATTTCATCAACATCGACAGCAGCCAGCTTTATCTTATATTCTGCGTTGGTAGTTTGTGGTCATAATGATTATCATCATCATTGATGTACAATTTTGTAATACTAGCACAAGGTTTAATGTCTTCCAGTTTTTTGAAAGTCAAAAAAGAAGTATAAATATTCTATAAGGTATGCAAAGCTTTCTTTTAATAGTATGGCACCTTAAGGTATGCTACGGTTTTTCGTTTCTTTTCAGTTTAAGTTTCCTCCAGAGTAATAATTTTGTAATCCAAGTCAATTTTAAATTAGTTTAGGTTAGAGGACTTGTCAAGTGTGACAAGTACAGTAGCCAGAGGTCGAATTGACCCATTGTACAACGACCTAGCTTCTCACACCACTCGTGTTGTGTGCGTTAATTTCATACATGAGTGGCGGGGGACCTACAGTTTCAAATCTACTCTGAACGACAGATTTTTTGAGAAGTTTTTCATGGCAATTTTTTACTCCCAGAGTTTTGGCCAGCAATCTGCTGAGAGGAAGTCGCCGAAGAAATCCTAATCCTAATATATATTATAAATCTGTCTGTAAGTTTGTTTTTTTTTTGTTTGTTTGTTAGCCAATCACGCCTGAACGCCTGGACGGATTTTCTTGAAATTTGGGATATAGATCGGGCTTTTGTCCGTGGAGGTTATGGGCTATAAATCTTTTCAAAATTTTGACTAAAAGGGGAGAAAAAATGCGAAAAATGGCGCAAAAATAGAAATAGGTACTTTTTTACGATTTAGCTTAGTTAGGTTTCCCAAATGTTTGTTGTTTTGTTCGTTAGCCAATCACGCCTAGGCCGATTTTCTTGAAATTTGGAATATAGATTGAACTTTTGTCTGTGCAGGTTATAAGCTATAAATCTTGATCAAAATTTTGATTAAAAGGGGAGAAATGGAGAAAAAATGGTAATAGGTATTTTTTTACGCTTTAGCTTGGTTAAGTTTCCCATTTCCCGTTTCTAAAGTTGAAAAAAGGGATCCAAAAAGGGGAAAGGGGTAAAAAAAAGGGGAAAATTAAGAGCATAACCAATCACGCCTGAACGCTTGAACCGATTATCTTGAAGTTTGGGATATTGATCGAGCTTTTATTGGTACAGGTTATGGGCTATAAATCTTTTAAAAATTTTAAACCAAAGGGGAAAAATTGGACATAGGGAGAAAAAAAAGGGCAAAAATTAGTACTTTATGCATAAATTCTGTATTTTATTTGTTTTAAAGGTATTTTTTTACGATTTAGCTTGGTTATGTTTCCCAAATAGCTATTGGAGGTGTTTCGTTTATAAAGTTGAACCAAAAGGGGCCCAAAAATATGGAAAGGGGGCGGAAAATGCGCATATTTCATGCATTTATATTTAGGACTTAGAGTATTCAAAAAAATCTGGGTTGTTTGATAAACCGATTTTCGAATAATTTGAAAATTGCATTTTGTAAGAAGCCGGTTTCGAAATCGGATTTTTATTTATTGTTATTTTTATAACTCGCGCAACGCCGGGTACTATCTGCTAGTATTTTCATATAAGTCAGGCTTTATTTAAAAAGAAAAAATTTATGTGACAAAGTTTTGTATTAAATTGTAACGAAAATTATGATAGCAATATTAGTCTGTAATTGCTCGCTATTCGGAGAATTTCTAACAGGAATATAATTGGCGGCATCACATCATCCGAAATGTAATGGAATTTGATTTGGCCTACATGTCCTATAAACAACATAAAAAACCCCCTCAAAAGGAGCTAAACAAGTTTTTTCTCTCCTAAGTAACACTGTATGCCAGTTTTCCAAAGTATACTTGGCGGTGAATATAGATGACAACAATCCGATATGGCCAATAATATCACCAGCTGTTGATAAGTTCCACTTTCTATATAAAAATCTTATTCAAGGCTTATCAAGGATTATATTCCGTTCATACTTTTCATTTACCATCTTTTCTATGGTCTATTAGTCGTATTTTCTAATTCTCTCCCGTGTGATTTTATAAAATTTGCTTAAACTTTACTATGTCGCAGCCCAAGAGTTTTCACCAAAGAGGTTTTCAATTTCTTTTTATTATTTTTCCACTTCATTAGCGGCCTAACTTTTTGTCAAAAATCAGCATTTAAATAGCTTTAGAATTTGTTTATTTGTCAATTTCATTTAGAGCCTTAAAGTATGCTTTAAATTCATCATTTACACAATAACTCCCTTGGCATATGCAAATACCATTGAAAAAATGGCAACTAAAATGTGTTCTTTCTTCGCTAATGTGAAATTAAATTCCTTGTTCAAAATTGCAAGACTTCAAATTGTTACATGGAACAATACGCATATGGTAACACCACATCTACTACTACTGGTAGTAGTTTGCAAATATTTTCTACATTTTTTAGTTTGTCTGGCAAGAGGAATGCGCTGTACCAATAAAATCTTTGAATAGCAATTCGCCAAATATGTTACGCGTTTAATATTACATTCCTTTTCTTGTTATTTTATTATTATTTTACCATTGTAAGGAATAGGAAGAGGCAGAGATATTGTTTTTATTTAGCTAGCTTTGAAGACAAAGAAATTCTTACATGAAAACAAAAAGCTATTTAAAGTGAACTCCTTAAAGTATACATACATACATAACATACATATTTGGTCATTACAACCCTTCAGTCAGGATTACGACCTAGCTTCTCACACCACTTATGTTGTGTGCGTTAATTTTATACATGAGTGGCGGGACCTACAGTTTAAAGTCGACACCGAACGGCAGATTTTGGAGAAGGTTTTCAAGGTAATTTTTACTCTCAGAGTCTTTGCCAGAAATCTGCTGAGAGGAAGTTGCCGAAGAAATATTTTTCGTTTTGATGTCTGACCTGGGATTCGAACCCGGGCCTTTTGTCTAATAAGCCAACACACTACCCACTACACCAATACTCCTTAAAGTATACTTAAAAAATTCAAACTAGACATACTTTCGAGTATCTTACTTACTCACTCTGTAACGCTGCTTAAGAGGGGAAAAATTGTGCACAGAATTTTATAAGTTTATCACGATCTGCACCTACCGCCTTGACTTGCATCTTTCAAAGATCATCGTTTTATTTAGCTAGCTTTGAAGACAGAGAAACTCTTACTTGAAAACAAAAAGCTATGTAAAGTGAACTCCTTAAAGCATACTTTAAAAAATTTAAACTAGATATACTTTCGAGTATGTATCGGACATACTGCTGTAAAGCTGGCTAAGAAGGGAAAAATTGCACTCAAATTTATCCGATTTAATCAAATAATGACTCTATCTCTCCACAAGAGAACAGGCTTTAAAAATATTATCACTTGTCCTATATTTTTTAAGTAAACTTTTGCTACTATCAAAGGTCAAACTGGAAAAGTTATGAAAAAAATTCGATTTTTCCAAGTTTACCTCATCAAATCCCCTAGCAATTAAGTCGAATAATAGAAAAATGTATACAGTTTTGAAGTTCCATTTCTCCCCTTTCCAACAAGATTTAAGTCTTGGAAATCGGGTCAGAAATGTTAGGGAAATCCAGAAATTTGTGTACAAAAACAAGAATATTTTTAGAGATCTACTCAAGAAAACTCACAACCTTATTTAATTTTTTTTTAATTTATTTTGTCGCATAGTGTAATTGTCCATTAATCGTTATTTCCATTAAATTTTTCAAGAGACAAAGGACAACTCATTGCCCTTCACAAAACCTTGGTTTTTTAAATTTCACAAAATGTTGATCGTGGATTGAAAAAAATCCATCGCCACGGTGCGTTTGTAACGTGACTGACAAAACGAAAAGTACTTCTCTCGTATTACCAAAATGACTGCCATAAAATTCCAATCAAGCAATTTCATTAACTTTTTTCCAATTCATTCTCTTCAATTGCAGTTTTTTTTTAGAAGCTTTCAAGCAATTTCCATTACAGGTATGTGCCTCAATTGAAGCGTATTCTGTTTTATTTGCTGGAAAATAAAAAAAATTCAAACTCAAATGCAATATTGTAGGGACTTTGTAAGCGGTAGTAGAGGGGGGGGGGGGGAGGGGATATATCTGGCAAATGGTTATTTGCCTCACAAAACTATTTGCATGTGAAACTGGTGAACTGGCAATATTTGAAAGCTATTAAAACGTTTTTTTTTCTCTTGCTACTGGCAGAAGTCAATTGTTTACAGCATACTTTAATGGGCGGATATGGGAGAAAAAAGACAAAGACATGCTGAAAACCAATAGACGAATTAAGATTTTTTGGAAAAGAAACAAAATTAAATCTTTATCGAATATTTAATAAAATTGTTTAAACAATTAAAACATTTGATATTTGAACTCAATACCTTAACTTCCTGCCTTAGACTTCCTTTTTCCATTCTATTCTTAACTAACAGTACAGAGTGGTAGAGCCCAGAAGATGTTTGGATAGCTCAGCAGATTAATGGTGAATATTGGAGACCCGCTACCGGCATGAAGGAGATTCCTGATGGAGGTTGGAAACAGCGTTATGCTCTATGGGAGCGAAATTTGGGCTGAAACGCTAGAGAGGTTAAAAAGCGGGCAAACTCGCTTGTATCGCTACAGAGAATGGCTGCATTAAGTATCGCACAGTGTCTATTCCACCCCTACTGCCTGATATGCAATTAATTTTTTTTCCCCTCTAAAACTATGCAACAAAATATATGCAATAATAATAAAATTTTTATTTTTCAATTGTTTTTTTTGTTAAAAACTTTCTCCATTTCAAATTCAATTCAATTTTTATCATAAAATATGAGTTTTGTAGTTAAAAAATATGAGAAACTTTTCAATTGTTTTAACTTTTACAAAAAAAAAGAGCAATAAAATCATCCTGTAAATATGCAATAATTTCGTAAACTCTTGGAAAAAAAGTAGCAAAACTCCATGGGTAAAACAATAGCCAAAAAAGGCAATTGTTTCACATTATAATACCCATGCGAATGAAAATAATTTCTATTTTACCTGGAGGGCTATATCCCCATAAAAATTTATTTTTAAAAGTAAATGAAATGAAACAATATTGCTTTTGGGGGTTCCTTTTCGAAGAATTTTAACCATGTTTAGGTTAAATGGAAATTAATTTGAAATCTACTGAATTAATCCAAGAGAATTATCCAAAATTAGTAAAACTGACAAAAAAAAAATTACTCTTGCCAACAGGTGCTATTATGGTCTCAATAGGCGATTGAGTAGCAGAGACCTCTCTCGCAAGACGAAAATAATACTCTACAAGACGCTCATTGTACCCGTGCTTTTTTATGGCGCAGAAACATGGACCCTATTAAGAACTGATGCAGCTGCCCTCAGAGTATTCGAGAGAAAAGTCCTACGTAAGATCTTCGGTCCAGTGCGATGATGGCGATGATTTTCTTATCCGATTCAACAGTGAGCTGTATGAGCTCCTCAACGACATGGACGTTGTACAGCGTATTAATATCCAGCGGCTGCGCTGGCTCGGCCATGTCGTTCGAATGGAGGAGGATGCTCCGGCGAGACGAGTATTTGATGTGGGAACCTGCCTTGTATCTGTTAGAAGGACCAAATCGAGGAAGCACTGTCATCGATTGATGTGACCAATTGGCGTAGGCGCACAAGAAGCAGAGGCGCCTGGAAGGAAGTGTTGCGGCAGGCCGAAATCCGTTAATAAGGTTGTTATGGCCAATTAAATAAGTAAGACAAAGAAATTACAAGACTGATCATTTTTCTTTCTCTTTCTGTCCTCTGTTTAGCTTCCTTAAATACTCAACAACCGTATGTCCTAGCTTTTCATTGTTAGAACATTCTTTTTATCTTGAAGCCACTTTTTTCAAGCTTGAAAATAGAAAGTAAAGAAAGGTCGTAGGTTTAGTGTTTCTTCTTTTAATATTCAAATAATTTTTTTAAAATTATTTTCCGAAATTTCCCTGTATTATCGTTTTAATATAATTGATAGTCAAAGCGCCTTACGTTATGCTTTATTTTTAGTTTTTAATAAATTCTTGAGTTTTATTTTTTAAAAACATATTTTTTCAGAGTGAAGCAAACCAATTCAAATGAAATTTTCAAACTTTTCATAATTAAATTCAATTTACACATGTTCAGCTAACAAATGGACATTGAAACTGATTCCCACAGCAAAATACTCTCCAATATTGTTTTCAAAATTTTGATTTCGTTGTTTCAACCGTCTAGTATCATCGCCTAAAATTGAAAAGACACAGTTGAGCATAAGAGAGAGGAAAACGTCTATTCAAATGCCATTGAATCTGGCATGTTGAATACAATTTCATTTATAATGCAACAGCAGCAGTCATGTGTGCCATATAAACGTTGCATACAATTCAGCAGTGAGGGATACCATTTAGCTGCACAACACAGCACAGCAACTGAGACAGAGAATGATAGTGAAGAAAAGCTTTGTATGTACATGTGTTAGTAGAGTATGCCTTTACATTTTCTTCGAGATGCTATACACACATACACCCAACCATCCTTTACCTAACAACAAAAAGACTCTAGAGTGTATTTTGATTTGAAAATGTTTCTTTAAACGTACATTTTCCAAATGAAATTGATGATGATCACTATGGTAATAGCAGCAGCAGTGGTGAAGGTGGTGGTAGTGATGATGCCAGTGATACTTCTGTGTATTCTATGTGATTTCTACCTGCAGTCAGCTGTGTAGTATTGCAAGTACAATAAATGAATGTTTTCAATGCATGAGCACGTAATAATTTCGAATATTTCGTATACTTTTTTATGCTTAAAACTGTCTGTGGTTGTGTGTACTGGCTGTTTCAGCTATTGTTGCCAGCAATTAAATGAAAGATGTTTTATTCGTTCGCCCAAGTAATAAGATATTGCTCACACTGCAAAGCTTTCATTGCGTGTGCTAATGATAATGTGTGTGTGATAGTGTGATAATAAATGAAAATCAATTACTTAATGTTTAAAATTTTAAAATAATTTAAAACAACTGAAGAGAATATACAAAACAATATAAAATTAAAATTCCAAGCATATTTTCAGGAAAGCATTTAAATTAAAACCTAAAAAAACAATTAAAAACTATGAAAATAATTATAAGGAGCATCGTTTTAATTGCTGCATGTTTAAGAAAAAGGCAGAATAGTAAAAATGTAGCATATTTGTAGGAGTGTTTGCAGGTCTAAAGTATGCTAAATAAATCGATTATAAAACATATTCTGAGAAGAAAGGCAAGCATGATTAGCAATAATATCAAGGATAATTAATGGGTAGACAGAAAATTAAAAATTTAATACAATACGAAGCATACATTATGGGGCAAAACTGAGAGAATTAATTTGGAACCATATAGCATCGCTAAAAAAAAATTAAAAACTACAAAAATAATTATTAGAAGAATCATTTGATAATTTTCTTTAGTTTAAAGAAAAAATTAAAGACAATGCAGATAATTAAAAAATGTAGCATACTTTCAGGGGCTATCAATTAAACTAAGAAGCATTTGTAAGTATAAAAGATGCTGTAAATTGGAACAAAAATAAAGTACATTTAACACGTTGACTTCGAGATAAGTTGTAGATTGCGATCCCTTTTAGGGAGCCAAACTACGAGTTATCTTGTACTCAATAATGTGAAAAAATCAAGATGTCGTTTTTTTGGCTAGTTTTCTGAAAATTGCTGCGGCATTTAACGTGTTAAAAAAGTAAAGCAATCATAAATAGAAATTATTTCAGATATATATCCGATATAATTTCAAATGGATGGACAGAAAAAATTGAATTTAATAAAAAACGAGGCATACTTAACGGGGGTAAAAGTGAGGGAACTGTTAATTTATTCCTCAAAGCAAAATTATTGATTTGCGAGCTATATAGCATCGCTGATTTATATGCTATACAACGACAAAGGCGAAATGACAGATAATCAGTAATCGCTTTGCTTTACTCCAGTAGCCCAATATATATATAGAAGACCTTTCTTCCCACCTAGTACGAAGCATTATTTTGGTTACAGGGATTTTTGGCTTTAGTAGATGATTCGTTTAGTTGACAGACCTTTACATGCGATAAAAAACCGAAAACGAAAGAGGCAAAATAAAAAAACCAATTCTGCATTTCCAATTAATCCATATAAGATGTTATCTACGTACATGCACTAAAGAATCCTCTAAAAATTTCCTTTAAATACAACTTTAAAAATTTTATGTCTTTATGCTTCATTACTTCTGTAAATAGTGAGTCTAACTATTAACCTAAAAGTAGGCATTAATTTTAACAGATAATTATATTCTTAAGAGTATCCTTTATATATAAAAAGTTTTATTTTCACTTGAATAGCATTTTAAACATTTTAAATAGCATTTTAAAGTGCTTCAAAGTAATTTACCTCCTTAAAGTATACTTCACTTTTTGTTTACAAACTCATTTAATCAAGTAGAGACGACTACACCTTTGACATTTAAACGTTTTTGTAATAACATGACTGATGGTGATGATATCTTCCATTGAAAATTAGAAACTAAAAAATGTTGCTAGTGCTTCACCTCCAGCAATAATACTTTTCTTTGCAATACACCCAGCAACAGTCAAACCCAATTATTGCCAGTAATAAAATGTAACGATTATTTTTATGAGTTTATATTATTTTTCTTGTATAGAAAACATTGAAATTTTGGTAAAATAAAAAAGAAAATAATAAAGGAAGGAGAAGTTCCTTGAGCTGGTTAAAATTGTTGTTGAGTTTAGAGTTGTTTTCTGTTTATTACCAAAATAATACGAAGAGAAACTTTAAGGACCAATTATACAATTCAAAAGTACGCTTTTAAAAAAAAACTGTAGGTCACCGTGCCACTCAAGGATAAAACGGAAAAATCTTTGAAGAGATTTTCCATATAATTTTAGACCAGTGACCGTGACCATAAGCTGAGGAATTGCTTAGTTTGTTTAATGGCACAAGGGAAAATTGTGATTATTTGTATGTGATAATTAAAGCATAGTTAAAGGGGCTCACGAATAAAAAAAATTTTACCCTGCTACCATTTGGCATTAATTTTGTTATGAAAGCATTTGTTCCCAAGACAAATAAGCTTCACTTTTATTTTTTTAATTTTCAACAATTTAAATTGATTTTACTACACCATAATATTTACTTTCTTTTAAATTAAATCAAATGAATAAGTTTTCATTTTATTTTTGGAATAAAAATGTTCAAATTTTATTACAATTTATAAAATAAAATCCCCCTGCCAGGAAATACGAATACGCAGATGTTGGCCAATATTTGAGAAAGAAAAGGAAAAAAATTAAAGCCTACTACCAGGAGAACAACAAATTGTTGGACCATAAAAACCAATTTCAGATGATATTTCTTCTTTTCAAATGGGTAATAAATTTTACTTAAATAATATTATGCCAGCGTTTGTGTTAATGAGGGAAGGTAATAAGGATGCTCGCAATCATTTCTGTTTCAAATGAAGACAATTTGTCATAAACAAGAAAAGTAAGCTCACTGAGGAGGAGTACAGGGAAGAGTGAAAGGCAAGTGGTTATGATACTTGAATAAGAAAAACAATTCCTAATAATTTTAATAATTTGTTGAAAACATTTTGTATATTTTTCTTTGAGAATATGAAACTAAATTTCTAAAAACAAAAGCCTACATTTAGGTGTGGCTTCTTAAATACATTTTTCTGCACCCAAAAAGGGTATGAATATCATAAAATTCGAAAGCTATTTAGAATTTAAAGATTTCAATAAAATTTTCTGTTAAAAGTAATAATATTTGCTGTTGTTTTTTTAAAACTGTAGTATATTTTCAGGCTTCACAAAATATATATTTTCTTTACAAGCCATTTAAAACAATTCAAGTTGTTGGGAGTTTTACTTTTTTTTTATATCTTTTATGCAATTTTTTATTCGCTTTTAATAGTTTTATGTGAGTCCACCCTGCCATTCCTTTCGTTCAACTGCATATTCTTTAAGCCATAAATTTTATGTTTTTTTTTCGCTTCCCTCTCGTATAAATCTTAATATTGTATCTGCAGGACTTATTTCTGTAGACTGTACTGCATTTATCGTGTTTATTAAGAATATTTCTTTATTTTGTCTGCGAATGTATATCCCTTCGTTTTATTTTTCGGACTAAGGATTCATGTTTTATGAATTTATAAATGCATGTGGCCCCTCTTTACTTTATTCGAAAGGATTCAGATTCAAGCTCTCAAGCACACTTAAACTGGCACAAAAAAAATTTTTTTTTTTTCAGAAACATAAGGATAAAGAGAATTTTCTGAAGGGGTTACAACATTTACACCAAAAATATCATACAGACGGCAAAAATAATGTTTATTTGACAATAATTCTGCATGTACTGCAGTTTTTCCTACAGAATTTTATGCAGCATATGTTAAGGGTGATAATGATGATTATGATGAGACTGTTGTCCTACACTCTGCTGTCAAAACGATTTCAACAGTCATAAACAATTTAAATCTGTTTTATTCCATGATAAAAATAAAAAAAACTTTTTTTGGTTTAAATATTTAAACAGACTGTATAAATAAATTTTAAATTTCTGCCCTAAAATAGACTATAAAATTTTTGGAAATTAAAATTTCCATTTAAAGAAGCAAACATTTGTGGTATCGAAAAAATTATAAAGCCATGTTTGATTTTGTAATTAAAAAATATAAATTTCATGGTATTTTAATGGAGATTTTTATTATGTTTTTCCAGTGAAAGGAGTCAGGAATTGCATGTCAGGAGTGTACGAACTGGCACGGAAGAAATCATAGATGTCTGTCGTGTCACCAGAGAACTAATTGCATTCAACAAGAGAACGGTTAGCATTCTAACAGGAAATCTAAAGGAACACTCCGGTATTTGCAATTTCGTTATCTGCCCCACCAGGATTACTGCAGAACCAGCCATGATGTGGAGGAAACTGAATATGTTTTAAGCGAGTACCAGACAGAAAGTTTAAAGATCTGGGCAAAATGGAGAACGTACCACTAAGGGAACTAGCCTGTGTGGGTGGTTCAGACCCCCAACTAATAGCTTATGACAAGGTGGCTTACCTTACACTAGATAACGCAATGAGTCAAATCGGTCAACGAGTGAACTTGCCTGTGAATGGCTAGTTACCCGGTAAAATGTTATATGGACTATGAATAAATTATTAATTTTCAACAAATTTTATAATATATTACATCCCAATGTGTTCCATTTTCTTTTATCATAAACCATTCTAATATTACAATTCATTGTCTACTTTTGGGCACTTTATTTTGGTCTTTTTCAAACAGAATTTTTTATCACATTTTATTAATATTTAAAAATCTCTATTGTCAAGCTATATTTTATTTCTTTATTATAATATAATGCTGTATTAAAAAATCAAAACCTTTTCATGTTTTTTGTTTTCTATGTTTTCAATCCTTAATGTATGCTTTGAAATATTTATGACAGAATTTATTTTTGTTCTCTTTGAAAACAATAATAAAACCTAAAAATAAAACAATACTGTAGTATATTATTTCAAAAGATGAATATTAAAAATTCATATATTGTTTATATGAAAAACTAGGTTTGCCCAAAAATATATGCAACAAAAATCGCATTTAATAGAAATGATAAAAAGACCTGCTAAAAAAAAAGGATAAAACTCAAACTCATAATATGTGTAAGTATACAGTATCAATAATCAACAGCCTAAAAGATGACTTTAATAATCTAGAGAAAAGGAAAACCACAATAAATATAAATACTTTTCTGAAAAGTAAAATTTATTTCAAATTAAAAATAAAACTAGAGAGATTTTATTTTTGACTTTACTTTAAAAAAAAAAAGCCTTAAAATATGCTTAAAATTTTTTTTTTTTTTAGTCTTGAATCCTTTCAGTATTGTCGCATGTAAGAAAGCAATGCATTAAAAAATCCATTAAAACTTTAAAATTTCTGCACCATTTAGTTTCAATAGCAAAATATACAAAATATAAAGACTACATTTAGGCATTTTGTTTGAATAAATTCATTTTAAAGATAAACTTTACTTTACAAAAATGTTTGTTTTAAACCAGGGTTTGTTTTAAATATTTTTTCAATCTCCATTTTAGGGCAATAACTCCTGTATTTTCTTTTTAAAAGGATTTTTAATTAAAAGAATATTATCATTAGGTATGTTTGCTTTTGTGTCCAAGTTAACCACAAAGTTTTCAAATAATTTTTATTCCAACTGGTTGGTTTGGAAAAACAAGAAGAAAAATTATTAAAAAAAAACAATTTAAACAAATAACCCCATTTAATAACTCTTAATACCAAGAATTGCCAAAGATAACAGCAAATTGAATATTCTATTTACAATTTTCAGCCTGAAGTATAGGCAACATTTTCTGCTTCGTTATGGGTAATTAAAGTGAGTTAGAAAAGTGAAAAACCATTTAAATTATTTACTTTTGATAAAGAATTTTAATGTGGTAATGGATTCTTTAATCGAATAACCGGTTTTGAATCGAATAATCGGTTTTTAATCGCTTATCCAGATTTTGATCTATAAACCGATTTAAAATAGACTCATTTTAAGTATGGTTCCTTTTGAAACTTGTCATGAAAAAGCGAATAAAAATATTATTTATTCAACCGTTTAAACGACTTTTCATCAGATAACTAAGTTCATAACATAACAAGTTTTGAGATAGTCTCTTAGTTTTTAATCGATTAACTGATTTATAATTAAAAAACCAGTTTTTAATCCACTTCCACTGTACTTCTCTTACTCTTACTGGAGTTCAACAGAAGAGAAAGAATTCATGCCACATTTGTAGAGGGAGTAAGGACCAACATCAGCTCTGTTACTCAACTAAAGCTCATAAAAACAATAGAGATTCGTGATCTGGAACCAGTTACGGAAAGAGAGGAAGTGGAGAACGCAGTATGGGAAATCTTCAGCAACTCTCGACAGGAAGTGCATATAAAGATGACGTCTCCTCACAGTAGCCAGCAATTACGAGCGTTTGTAATTGAAGAGGGCTGCTGAATTGACAAATTGTACTACGACCTAGCTTCTCACACCACTTATGCTGTGTGCGTTAATTTTATACATGAGTGACGGGACCTACAGTTTAAAGTCGACTCTGAACGACAGATTTTTGAGAAGCTTTTCATGACAATTTTTACTCTCAGAGTCTTTGCCAGAAATCTGCTGAGAGGAAGTCGCCGATGAAATATTTTTCGTTTTGATGTCTGACCTGGGAATAAGAATACTTCAAGCAAATATGCACAGAAGCAGAAAGGCTGACGCAATCTTGGAAGAGATTGTAGTCAAAAAGGCCATCGACGTAGTTATCCTTAGTTATCACATCAGCGACCAAGTTATCGGGTGAACACTCCTCTCTAACTGGCTTGAGGACGAAACAGGAACAACGGCAATAAGTTTGCCGAGGAAAAGTAAATTTGTAGCAGCAGAAAATGCTTCAGGCCCTGGCTTCACCTATTTGAAATCCAGACAATTTACTTTGATGAGTTGCTATTTAACGCCGAACAATTCGATCCAGGATTTCCAGACGAATCTTGATCGTATAGAGTACAAATCTTGAGAAATAGGAGACTATTTGATAATTGCGGGGGATTTCAATTCTAGATTATCTGAGTGGGGTATTAAGACTACAACGAATTCCAGTGGGAAAAGAGTCTTGGACATGGCAGCCAGCCTGGGTCGGCCTCTAGGTAGCAATTAAGGTTTCATCTATCACTTTTCGGTGACAAAGCGAACTAATTACTTATAAGAGTTATTTTTTAATTTAAAAATAATTTTTTTTTTCTATTTTGTAAAAATCTTCGCTTCAAATTAAAACCACTTCGTTAGACTTTAAAAAAAAAGCTTTATTGGATTTCAAAAATAAATTAGTTTCATAAGAAACCTTTTTCTCTTTTGAATAACTAAACTAATCAAAGTTTTATAAAATTTTCCACAATTTCCAGAAAAAACAAATTTTTTTTCTATTTTTTCAGAAAACATTAAACATTACGCACCATTTAACCACAAAAGCAGCTTCTTTCCATTTTCCCAATTTATTTTGTTTGGTTTTAATGGAACTTATTTCTCTAGAAGTGATGCAACATTTCTTGTACAAAAAACAGGCCTAAAAGTATGCTTTAAAATGCTACTGTGTTTGTTTATTTAATTTTTTTTTTCAAACAGCCCTAAGTGTATGCTTTAGAATGCTCCTGTGTTTGTTTATTTTTGAGTTATTTTTTAACAACCCTAAAAGTATGTTTTAGAATGCTACTGTATTTGTTTATTTCTAAATAATTTTTTTAAACTGCCAGAAAGGTAATTGAAGTTATTTTCTTTGATTCGAAATTAAACTCCATTATGAGTTTCAAATAATGTAAAGAAAAAAGAAAGGGAAAATCCTAAATTACTTATGGGTTTAGGCACGTATTATCAGCATCATTTTCATGATTATCGTCATCATCATAATGATGTTAACGAATATTAAATTAGCTCTGAGACTCTTCCCTTTGGTAATAAAAACAAAAATTAAGGCCAGTCTATAACCAGATATTCAGCCTTTTGCATTTTTCTTTTCTTTTTCTAAAGTTAATCACTTTTTTTTATTCTATTTTTCGTTTTCCCAATTGTTTTTGGCTTTTATTATTGCGACGAGATTAGCTCGTAAATTTCCAATTTTTTGTTTTATTCCATCAAAAAGCATCTACTACTGCCACATGGCATTTCAATTTTAAGCAAAAAATTTCCATAAAATTTGGTAGGAAATCGTTCAATTGGCTCATTGATTTGGAAAAACAGATGTACGCAGTATTGTAATACACATAATCGAATAATTGTATTCGCAATATTCACAGTGAGGTGTGGCTTCTATTGTTTTCTTTGCATTAAGCAGATATAAATGCATAGCATACTTTAGGGGGTGATAGGGGAACAAAAAAACGGTGCTTTGTTATATGACGTTTTATAGTGTTACGGAAGTGGAAATAGTGTTGTTAAAATAATAAACAAAAGCTCCAAAAACAATAACAATGGACTTGTTTACGTGATCAATGAATAAATCAAAAATATAGCAACAAAAACAATAGACTTGTTTACAAGATCTATGAATAAACAAAAATAAGTGATAAAAGATGTAAACAACTAACAACAAAGTGCAGCGTAAGAAAATAAAATAGCGGATAGACAAATACGCAAGCAATAACTACTCTGGACGAATGTAAACAAGATACACAAACAAAAATGGAAACTAGTTGTTTACAAGAACATAATGTGACAGTTATTGTTGTAAACGTGGTACACAAGTTCGAACAGTGGGGCACAAAAGTAGTACAAACAATAAAGAATTGATTTGAAAATTAAATGAAATTTTTATTTTATTTGTAATCCACGAACTCTTATTTTTAACGTTTTTAAAGGGTTAAAACGTAACAATATACTGAAGAACGATTGGAGAATGCCGCTAGCCTCCCAACGAAATGGCTGATCACTACAATTTCCACATTACATCGATACGGGCCGTAGTGATATTCATAGTGAAACGCACAGAGCGGATAAATTGATCAACTTTGGCAGACACATAGAACTATACTGGCAAGAACAATAAAATGCAGCGGACAGAGAAGTAAACAGCCAAAATTAAAGTAAGGCGTAAAAAAATAAAATAACGGATAGACAAATACACAAACAACAACTACTCTGCCTGGACGAATGTGTAAACAAGATACACAAACAAAAATGGAAACAAGTTGTTTACATTTTTGGATCTTTCCCGAAGGCCGTCATCCTCCTTCCAGAGCATTCACCACACTATTGAGCCAGCGAAATAAAAGGCAAGACATAGCAAACAATGATAGAGTTTGAATTAAGTTAAATCGTGTGTGATGACGTCACGTTGAATTGAATGAGAATTTAAACAGTTGTGTGTGAAGACACGAGATCGAATTATAATTCAGTTAGTCTTGCGTGAAGACAAGTTGCGTGTGAAGGCGATGGTTGTTAATATTATGCGAGTAGAAGTGTTGTGCTTACAAGAAGGTTGTGAGCAAAGAAGAATAACGAACAAGTGTATTGTTGCTTACAAAATGGTTGTAAGCAGAGAAATATGACAAACAAGCACATATTGTGATAATTATTGTTGTATACGTGATACAAGTTCGAACAGTGGGGCACAAAAGTAGTGCGGACAATAAAGAATTGATTTGAAAATTAAACAGATTATTTTTATTTTATTTGTAATTTACGAACTTATATTTTTAATGTTTTGAAAAGGTAAAAACGTAATAATATTCTATATCACTCACCTTATTTTGTATATTTGTAAACAGAATGATTTGCATTTTCATCTCTTACCTGTAATGAGAAAAAATAAAAACAAAATAATTATCTCATGTTATTTTCTAAAATTAAAAATTTATATTTTTATTATAAAGCATACTTTTAGGTGTTTACACAATTATTGCCTCTTATCATATCACCATCAATGATATTTTTATAGAAAATTTCTATCATTTTACATGGAAAACTTTATTTACGGCCTATGATTAAGGGACTTACTGTAAATCTTGGTGTAGGATATTTTACTGTATTTACACTGCCCTACTAATCAAATCTGGCATATGTTGAAAGTACGTATTTCTTTACGATTGTTTTCGAACAGAAATAAAAAAAAAGTTAATGAAACTAAAATAAAAAGGCCTTTAAGAGCTGCTTTGGCTTCATGAAAAGGAAAAGAAAAAAAAAATGAAAGGAATGGAATTAAAGCACGATGTTCGAAAGAAAAAAATTTTTTTTCCTGAAAGGCCTTTAAGAGCTGCTTTGGCTTCATGAAAAGGAAAATAAAAAAATGAAAGGAATGAAATTAAAGCACAATATTTAAAAGGAAAAAAGAATTTCTTTTTAGCAAACAACGACTGTCTGTTTGTCTGTATGTAGGCCAGTCTGATGATTGGTTGCCTATGATTCTCCAAAAAAAATCCAGGAACAAGGAAGTGAGAGGAGATCCATCCATTCTATCAAAACATTTGCAATTTCCTTAAAAGTATGGCAAACGGAAGTAGAAGATGTAAGAAAAACCAAACAGGTTTCTAAGAAAATCCTCAGTTTCTTGGTTGTTATGATGGATGTGCTACTTTAATTTATTTTTCAAATACAAAATCTTTTAGGGATGATGAGTTAAAGTAGCCAAAGTTGGGGGTAAATAAAAAAGTAATAGGAAGTAAAAACTTTACAGAAAAGCTCAGAAACCAGCGAGTCCAGTAAATAGTAACTGATGGAAATAAAAAGGTTTTAAGGTCAAAATGTAATTAAAGTAAGATACTTGTGGTATCAGAGCTACCACCCACTACGACCTAACCTAACCTAACGAAGAATAAATAAAAAATGTAAAAACAAAGCGAAATAAAAATTCCATACACAGTTTACTAGTCTAGTCTTTTCGTTTCAATCTCCAGAAGGCATGGATTTTAGAAAAACTCCAAATTTAACCCATCCTAGGGCCTTACAGTTTTGTGTAGAATGTGGTGCAAAGGAGGTTTAAGCCTACTTAAAACTGTTACAGGCTTCTTATTTACGGTTTATGAACATCACCTGCATACAGATGCGATATTTTCATCGAATAACCATCTTTGTAAAGCCTTTAACACGTTGACTGCCGACTACGAGATGACTCGTAGATTGCGTTCCCTTCTAGGGTACCAAACTACGAGTTATCTCGTACCAATTAATGTGAAAAAATCAAATTGTCGTTTTTTGGCCAGTTTTCTGAACATTTCCACGGCAGTCAATGTCTTAAACACGCAGTGAGATAAGGCATACTACTTGAGGTCTCCAAAGCTAAGTGTCCCCTTAACATACATACATAATTGGCCATTACAACCCTTCAGTCAGGATTACGACCTAGCTTCTCACACCACTTATGTTGTGTGCGTTAATTTTATACATGAGTGGCGGCGGGTCCTACAGTTTTAAAGTCGACTCCGAACGACAGATTTTTGAGAAGCTTTCCATGGCAATTTTTACTCTCAGAGTCTTTGCCAGAAATCTGCTGAGAGGAAGTCGCCGAAGAAATATTTTTCGTTTTGATGTCTGACCTGGGATTCGAACCCGAGCCTTTTGTATGATAAGCCAACACACTACCCACTAGACCACGGCGACCACTAACACAAATCGCAATATAAGTTTATGGAATAAATTCAAGGGATATCAACGTTTTTCTGAGGCTCCCTTGTATTTATCTCAGTTGACTGCATATATTTTAGTGACAGTTTTCTAACAAAAAGTAGCAGAAAAGTATTACATATATGTAGGGGGTTTAGAATTTAGAATGGTAGACAGTGTATGACAATGATCTTTCAGTTTTCTAAAGCTCCCTGTAGTTAAATTCTGAATTCATGTAAACTTTGACTATTTATTGGTATAAATATACGCCTTAAATTATGTTATAAAATATTTCCAACAACAGTTTTTTAATAACAATTTTTAATGTTTTAGAAATTAGGAAATAAAATAAAAACCATAAAATAAAACAAACTTTTAAATGAAAAACAAAATATCTTCATGAAATAAAAATATAATACGTTAATGAAATAAAATCATACAATATTCCTAAAAGTATGCATTATCAAGTGATTCCAAAATATATTATATGAGTGGGAGTTGATTTTAATGCGCTTGTTTTTGGTTTTTCAACTTTTTTACGACTTTAGAGGTTTGGCTAGAAAGCAAAGCAAATAAAAAAGTTTGAAAATGATTGTAAACCGTACTAACCAAATGGTGGCATACTTTTAGGAATAAAAAAAGAAAAAATTGGCTTTGGAAAGAGAGTATGCAGAAACCAAAAATATATTGTTTACGATACAAATTTTCAGACAGTTAAACAACCAATCAAAGCTATAAAAAATATGGACATGGATTTAGGTTATATGGTCTAGGTCTAATGGGATAGGCATACAAAAACCAGTAAATTTTTAATTAAATATAAAAATTTTTGTACGTTGTGTTTGGTATGTTAAAAAGTCTGCTTTGTTTACCATAAAAACCACTTCTGATACATGAAAACTTAATGATGTGGAAATTAAGTAATGCATACCGTCAGGGAGAAAAATGTTTTAAAAATTAAGAAAATTATTTTGGGCTAATAAAAGTGATACATACTTTTAGGAGGAAAAATTTATTTAATTTAAACATTTATTTTTTTTTTTGCAATAAAACGTAAACAACTAAAATACCATTGCAGTCAGTTTATCTGCAAATTATAGAAGCACAAGAAGGGACTTTTAGGATTATTTACTACACAACAAAATAAATTTTCCTTATCTGCCTTAAAACAGACTACCACTAATGATTTTGGTAATTAGCATTCATTATATTTCTGCGCCCGTAAGTGTATACTTTATTAAAAGGAAATTAAAATTTACAAAAAAAAAATTAAGTATCATCAGCCAAGTAAAAAAACTTAAAGAAAGAAAAGTAAAAAAAATACAGCATATTTTAAGGAGCTTAAAATACGTTAATAATTCAATTAAGAAAAGCGGTGATAAATTCCATCGAATTAAAAAATTCAAAGAAAAAAATCTCAAGAACCAAGGAAATTAAAAAAGAATATTTTTTTCATATAAAAGCTTATGTCCTTCTAAGAGAAAGAGGCTTTAAAAATCTAAAAAGTAATTAAGTTCAGTAAAAGGTTTTTAATAATTAAATTACCATAGGCTGTAAAAAAATTATTTCAATTATTCAGATACATATTAAAGAATTTTTAAAAATGAAAGCCTATCTTAAGGTGCTTAAAAAACATTTTTCAACGAAAATATTCTTTAAAATATTGAAAGAAGGGAATTCAATAGTGAAGTTTATTTTGAAAATGTTCATAATATTATAAGTAATTTTCAGTCTTGAAACCTAATAAGGCGTACAGCTTTATACTCGTAATGTTATTTAAAATTTTTATAAATAAAGTACGCTTGTTTGCCTTCTAACCATAGGGGTTTTGGTTTATTTCATTTCTTATATTCTATGTGGTAAATCTCTTATAATTTAATATCAATAACTTGATATAGTACAATATATGACAGCATTTGCCTGTTTTATGCTACAGTTTTTTTTTTTATTTTTTTCAATGTTTTTTACCACACATTCAATCTGTTTAGAAAATCATTGTGAAGCAACCAAAAGAAATACATTGTTTTACAGGAAAAATTAAAAAAAGAAAAAATACATTGTCAAGGCAGCACGCACAATATTGCAATCAATACCACTCCAGATATAGCGACTGACAGCCTTGAGGATAGACAATTACGCTACATGATGTTGTATGTAAGGAAATAAACTCTAGAGTATCATATTAGGAAAGGAATTTTCCAAGGGAATGAAACAAAAAAAAAAAGAAAAAAAAAATTTAATATTAAATCAAGAGGAAGTAATTGAAAATCAAATTGAATGAAAATTAAATAGAAATCATTTTACAAAGTAACTGCCAAGCAAAAATTGAGACTTTCTTTACAAAAAAAATTTGCTTTTTTTTTTGTTCTTTTAAAAAAGAAATAAAAAATTAGAAACAAAACTTTAAACAGAATTTAAGATAAAAAACAATTTAAAAATCTATAAAAACTACAGGCAAACAAACCAACAATCTCTTCTCAAATAAAATAAGGAATGACAGTCTACGAGAAAAACTGTATTTAAGGGCAAAAAACAACAACGAAAAAATGCAGACACATTTGTAAACCCACCTCGCTCTAGCACAGCTAAGGGTGGCTGATGAAATGTACGAAGAATTTTTCTACATTCATGTCTGTCTATACTGTATGTGTATGTACGTATGTATGTATGTACGTATGTATGTATGTACAGTATTATAACAAAATATTATAAACGAATAGTGAGTATAACTGTAATACAATCTAAATAGTACATCTGTAATGTAGTTTAGCTTCTGGTTAAATACCTTCGAAAATAGACTGTGGGAGTTAAAAAATTGTGCAACGGAGAAAATATAAAAAACGCCGGTAGGAAATATAGAAATTATTGGATGTAAAATTTTTTTTGTAGGAAATTAAGAAATGATTAATTCTATAAAAGAAGATATTTTTAAGACTATTTACTACACAAGAAAAATAATATTTTCTTATCTGCCTTAAAACAGACTACCCCTAATGAGAAATTAACATTCATTAAATTTCTCTGCGCCCATTGTGTACTTTACTAAAAGGAAATTAAAATTTCCAAAAACAAAATTAAAATATCATCAACCAAGTAAAAAAAAATGAAAGAAAGGTAATGAATAAAAAAATTATAGAGCATATTTTAAGGTGTACACCATAATATGTAGACTTACAGATTGTAGCATTCACAGTAAATCTGTATTTTCTACTAAGTAGTGCAAGTAATTAAATATCGCCGTAGTCTAGTAGTTAGTGTGTTGGGTTACTAGATCGAAGGCCCGAGTTGAAACCCCAGGTCAGACATCAAAACGAAAATATTTCTGCGGCAACTTCCTCTCAGCAGATTTCTGACAAAAATTCTGAGAGCAAATAAAATTGCTATGAAAAGCTTCTCAAAAATCGTTCGTTCGGAGTTGACTTTAAACTGTATATCTCGCCACTCATGTATAAAAATTATCGCCACAACACAAATAGAGTGAGAAGCTAAGTCGCAATCCTGACTGAAGGGTTCTAATGACCAATTATGTTATGTATGTAATTGCTATCTAAAGTTTTTCGTGACAAATAGGTTTTAAAATTAAAATATTTCGTCTGAGGAGGGTCATAAATGAAATTTGATTAGATGTGATAATAATAACAACTCCCTCCTAGGGTGACTCGTACCGTTGTAATGTCTATCCAGAATCGAATCAAACCATCTGTAAAGGAGGTTACTGTGGCAGTACGTAATAAATCTCAGCCACGTTTAAAACAAATAGTTGGTAACAGAATGAGATCGCTTTCCTATGTAGTCAATACAATTTTTGCAGATCGCATTAGGAAGAAGGGCAATACATTTACCGCAGAGGTCTTAGTATAAAAAATGACGCTTAAATTACCCCGTTCACCAAGCATTAATTGGTGCAAAAAGCAGCAGTCGATGCAAAAGATCAATTTTTCCACTTTAACGCATTAGTCGTACGGTTTATCTTTCTCTACGGACTAGCTGGTCTCTACCCTTGGTATCCTTAAAGTAAAGGTCACAGTTTAAACAAAATTTCTCCAATGAACCCTTTTAGATATACATACGTAATTACATAATTGGTCATTAAATCCTTCAGTCTGGATTACTGACCTGGTTTCTTACACCACTTATGGTGTGTGTTTTAATTTTATACGTGAGTGGCGGGACCTACATTTTAAAGTCGACTCTGAAGAACACAGTTTTTACTCTCGGATTTTTTGCTAGAAATTTCCTGAGAGAAAATCGCCGTAGAAATTCTTTTTGTATTTTGTTTTGATGTCTGGCCTGGCCCTATTTTTCCAAGGCCCATATACATAGCTCACGTATACTTAACGCTTTAGAAATCTTAATTAATTTACACTTCTTAATATAGCAGAGCACACACAGCTTGCGCAAAAACACGGCTTCCATCTTTTCACTTCACCTAAAACTTATATTTTCGTCCTACTGAATTTTTATGAAACTTTTATTTTCATTCTTCTTTGAATTTCCAATGGGGTCTCTTGGTAAATTTCAGTTGACTTCATAAATTGTATTTGTTTTTGTATTTAGCAGCACCACAAGCACAGCAGTAGTTGCAACTACAGCGACTGTTCTCTAGCAAAAAGTAGCAGAAATGTATTGCATATGTTCAGGGGGTTAAGGTTAAAATGGTAGACAGTGTATGACAATGAACTTTTCAGTTACAAAAGTGTGTTGTTTACCAACGATGTTGCTGTTCTATCTTTCTTTTTTTCTTTGTTTCTGTCTCTGTGCTTACAAGGTTTTTTTTGGCTTATGCAGGTATTTCATATGAATGATATTTGTTAAACACCCTAAGTTATGCTATATTTTTTTGCAATATATTGTATAAGTCAAAAAAAATTTCAGTAAAAATAGTTCGTTGATAAATATCTTGTTTAAATAAAAGAATATTCTGACAAATAAAAGAGACGAACGTGAATTGATAGAAAAACAGGCCTAGAAATCATAGCGAGAAATCAACAGCTTCAACATAATATATAGACATGAGCATGAAAGGAGAAATAATAAAATCGTAAATGAAAGGTAAATGCCAGCTTTTAGTCTTTGAGGTTGAAAAACATATGTAAACAACCTAAAAGTATGCTTTTATTCTCGATTTTTTGTATTATTTTTTAAGATTTCCTTTTTTTTCTCTTGTTTCCAATAGAACACCTACATTAATGCTCTCCCAATGATGTCTTTGATGTTTTGAAGGTTGTTTTATCTTTCCTTAGAATTTTATTGAAGAAGTTAGATTATAAAAATGGGGGAGAGAATATGAAATGAAACCCATCTTACAGAAAAAGTTAAGTGGAAAACAAAGTGAATTGGAAATACCAAATGGAAATTATACCACACACCCTTAGGTCAATATGATGTTGGGGGAGAATATTTTTCCCTCTTTTAACAACTGTTGCTTAAGCTGAAAAAAGGTCTTTCAAGTTTGATGAAATCTAACACCACTTGAAAGTGATACCAGGTAAAATTAAAAATAAACAACAACAGCCCAGGCAATATAAAGAAAAAAAACACAGGCTTCTACGAATGATGTTAAAAATTAAAATAAAGCGAGAGGTTTCGATAATAAATTATTACATGAAGGAAAAAGGAATTAAGTTTTGTCAGAAAATAGGCCAAAATGTTATGGGAACTACTGAAATCAAATTTCGGATGAGTAACAAACAAAATAAATACTAAAAATTATATTCATATGCTCCCCATTTCTTTTTATTTCATTCCAAATTAATCATTCACTGAAATTATTGAAATAAAACACGTAAACACGTGCTCATACAGCATTTATATTGAACCCAAACCATTTCACCACTTGAAAATCTCCTACCACGACACACTATCCTACTCCACCAACCAATAGACTCAATATTTATGCCGAGTATATTTGCAATTTGGTTCACCACACAGCCTTGGCAATACGAATGTTGTTGTTGGTGAAATTGTACAACCGCAATCAAACAACAGAAAACATACAAACTTACGGCCTCTGAGCATAATGCGAAAATGTACAGAGAGATTGGCAGAGAGTATGAGAGAATACTAACCACCACTTAAAGGCAATCGAAACCCGTTATTTTATTTTTTGTTGTTTTAAATGTTAATGGAAGAATATGTAAACTGTAAACGAATTTATCACGTGTCACAATATAAAGAAGGATTTTAGCAAACCAAGAAAAAATAAAATCCTGTTTTACGGATTTATTTTATTTGTAATTGTAAGCGATAAAGTAAAGAAATATATTTGAATTAAAGGACACGTGTTGGCAAAGTAACCACAGGGAATAAGAAAAAATTAAAGGCAATCTTCAATATTAAAATATCCTTTAAATTTATTAAGAAATTAATTTTTTTTAGATAAAAAGAAGTCTCCTAATAATAAATAATTATTTAATAATAATTTAATTCTTTAATAACATTTATTTCCAATAAAAATTCAATTTTAAATGGTTTATAATACCCTTACCTATGTATGGCTATGAAGAATCACTACAAAATTCCAATGAACCAGTTTAAACCGTTTAAGCAATAACAACTATTAGAGAAGAAATACTAAAAAAAAATCCCAAAACGAACCTACTCCAGTAAGGAACCTCATTGTCTAGAGAGCAGCAAAGATTTTTCTGTTGATTTGGTTTTTATTTTCATTATATTATAGGCTCTTGTGTTTATATTCCCTTTTCTCTTTAGAAATGCCCAACAAATTCACACATGCTGATGCTGATGCTAGTGGTGGTGGTGGTGTGAGGTGAATTTTTTCTTTTATTTCTCCAACAACAACTGTATGTTATGTGATGGTGCACTTGGCTCATTTATAATTCATACTAAAGATGTGTGAGAGTAAAAACAGAAAACGAACGAAAAATAATAAAAACAACAACATGATAATGGTAAGCATTACGACATGATACAATTCAAGGCAAGGGATGAGTATACGTAAATATAAGGGCTTATATGTGATGATACATACATGTAAAGCAATAACAAATAGAAAATAAAACTCATCTCAAGTAAAAATAAAACAAATTCCCTTTCTCTCTTGCTTTCTATACTTTGCATCACTACTATTTAAGGTTCCTCTTCTAAGTGTAATAAAACCACTTGAATATACATACGTTTCGGCCTGTAAATAAATCAACATTTTTGTGTGCTAAATATACTGCACATTGCACCACATATCCTTACAAAAATATATTCATACTCCTACTTTCTCTGCCTTTCATTATTTCTCTTTGAATTTTGTTTACGGTTTTGGTTTTTCTTTTTTTCTCTTGCGTGTTCATGCCATTACTGTTCTGAATGAAATTGTTTTTGTTGTTGATTTGATTGGTTTATGCACCACTTTAAGTAGCCACATGAATTCGAAATCAGTATCACGTTTAACACGATTTTTTCATTTAATTTTCGCAGTTACTGTTATACTGTGTTACAACAGTTGTTTGTTGTTTTTATTTTGTTTATTTATTATTTTGACACACACTGTAACGTATTTTTAAATTCTTTTCTAAACACACAACATTTATTTGGACATGCTGAAGCATGTTTGTTTAGTTGTTCCGTTACAAGTAATCCACATACTGCTCTTTTTCTCTCTCTCTCGCTCTCTCTGTCTCTTTGCAGTGATGGGAGAATCAAAAAATGCTTTGCTGTAGCGATGGTATTGCAATGTAACAATTGCATTTAACACTAAAACTTAGAGCGGGTGGTGGTGGTGAATAAAATTTATTCAAATTATTATCGTATTAGGACAGAAAGAGAGACTGAAAAGTCTTTTAAACGAAATAAACTCCAAAGAAAGTACCACAACATATTCTGCAAAAACCCACAAAACCAATGATCCATATCCCATACCCTTCTTCCTTTTGTTTTTTGCTAAAAAAAATCTCCCTGGTTTGTTTAATTTAAAATTCTTTTATGAATGTAAAGCCTGAACGACAGTAACAGATGTGGAAAGAGCGTTAAGAGCATACAAAAAATATTGTTTGTTTGATTTACGCAATTGTGGTACAATTTTGGTATTGTATAGCAGTGATGGGGCAATAACGGGGAAGAAAGGGATTTTTTCGAAAATATAAAATGTAAATTGTTCAATAAATTATTGTAACAAGGGTTGCTTCATAAAATTCTAAACAACTTAAATATTATTAAAGCGGGTAAAATGTACTTTTCCGGAAAGTACTTTTTTAAAAAGGTACTTAAGTACTTTTTGATAATAAAAACAAATTATTAGTGATAAATTTTTGTTGTTGTATTAAATCTTTACAATCCTGAACAACAAACGAAATAATATCCTGGACAATGAAAATTTTGTGGTGTTTGTAAACACCAACCACCAAAAAACATTCCATCTAACAACCAAATTTCTCATTTCCTTTTCCCTTTAGTCCTTTTTCGCTTCTAAATAAATATTTGTTTGTTTGTTTTCCATTTTCCTTAAAGGCAGGCGTCCACCATTATTCTTGTTTTCTTTTACAAATATTATTATTGTTGGCATACTTTAAGGCATTCAAGAGAATATTTACAGTGATGATGTCTTTAAATGAGTATTTAATTAACGTTAATTGTATTTGATTTACGTTTTCAAGAGAAAAACAAAGTAGATATGAAATATTATGATTTCTTTCGCTTAATTTACTTGCAAACCATGAAAATATTGTGGGCCGTAGTGGTAGTAATGCTGAACAAAAACCAGAATCTTCTTGGAAACACAACAGCTGCTGGATTTTTTATAGTCTTTGGCAGTATAATTAATTCTAGTAAGAGATTTTATTTCACGATTTCAACTTTAAAGAAGGATAGTAAATAAAATTAATATTTCGCCTTTAAGTAGTCAACAGTTCTTAAAGGTAATTGTGATTTATTTTCCATGATGTGTTATATCCACTATATATAGGCCCGTGTACATTCTAGGTCCATATTGTCGAAAATTGCTGTACATTTTTAATTTTGTTTAAAAAAAATCTGCCAGAGTCTGTCACATTTAATTGCATGACCCTATTGTTATTTTTAAATTTCATTATACAACGCCCTTAGGTAGGCTACAGAATTGTTAGTTTTATTTTTAGACTTTGTTTCACTTTCCGCTTTTGAAAAAAAAATAAAATAAAAAGTTAAAGCATATATTCAGGCAATCGAAAAATATTTTTACTATTATTCTAGTATTTTTATTTGGTTTGCTTTGTATTGTATTGTTGCTCTAACAAACGTAATTTATTGTATCAGTTGTGATAACAATTGTCTCATGTGCTGCTGTAGCATCACACACGAGAATCTTTTCCAGGCAAAAGTCTCCTCTAAAGGAAACAATATGTGTTGCCTTATAGGAAATGTGGAAAGGAAAGAAAGGTAAAGAGGAAATCAAACGTTTTTAAATTGTTGGTTGCCAACGTTTAAACACATACATACATACATACACAGAAATGCGGAGACAACCTACGTACTTTGTTAAATTGAGCAAAAGTACGTGATGCCACACGAAACTTAGGAAACGTGACCAAATGCAACAAAATAAAAACAAAACTTACAGACAGACAGTTGCGTATAAGCTAACACAAGTAGAGCTGGTTGAGAGACATAGAACGTTAACTATGGAATATGGAGCTTGGTTTCTATAGGTATTGCTATAGAAAGTCTGATTTATGGAGGTTTTACTGTTTAGCTAGCAAGAATATAAATAAACGGAGCCATCTCTGTAGACAAGAGTCAAAGTTTGTTTTTGATTTTCCTTTCGTGATGCTGTTTTTACCAGTAAAATTGAAACCATAAATAATACAATAATAACAACAATAGCAAATAAATAAATATGATTTTAACACACACATTCATACATACGTATACTATAATTCATATATTGTTACATACCTAGTACAAGTTTGTTACAAAGTTGCCTATATAAGTAGTAATAAATAATAGAAGTTTTATGAGGCAAACTTAAATAAATTTACTATTGAATACGGATGATAATCAAATATAAATTGTGCTTAATTATAACGTTTGGCAAATAGGCAGAGACACCTAAAAATATGCAATGCACACATAAATGTAGATTTCTAAAAAAATATCAATTGGTATTTTATTTTATTGTAATATTAGTAAACCTAAAAGTAGGCAACATTTTATTATATATAAATTCATTTTTTTATGAACTTGCCGTACATTGGGCGCGTTGCAACGCTACCAACTAAAATAAATTTGAATCATTTTATAGATTTTGTTCAATAAAAAAAAATTGACATAAACTCTAAACATGTAGAGGTTTTAGATTATGAACATTTATTGAAGTACTGTCGGAAATTGGTAATACCAACTTAGAAACCTTCCCCGGCTCATGTGAAACAACTTCGGTAAAGATCATAACATAATTAAATGCACAGTTTACGATTTAATTAATTTTAAGTAATTTTCAGTGGCTCCACCTGTCGGAAATTGGTCATACCAACCTATAAGCCTTCGTCGGCTCTTGCGGAACAACTTTGATAAAGATCATAACATAATCAAATACACAGTTTACGATTTAATTCATTTTTAGTAATTTTCAGTGGCTCCACCTATCGGAAATTGATAATAACAACTTAGAAACCTTCCCCGGCTCATGTGCAACAACTTTGCTAAAGATCAGAACATAATCAAATGCAAAGTTTACGATTTAATTCATTTTTAGTAATTCTCAGTGCTGCCACCTGTCGGAAATTGATCACACCAACTTATAAGCTTTCGTCGGCTCTTGCGGAACAACTTTGCTAAAGATTATAATATAATCAAATGCACAGTTTACGATTTAATTCATTTTTAGTCATTTTCAGTGGCGCCACCTGTCGTAAATTGGTAATACCAACTTAGAAACCTTCCCCAGCTCATGTACAACAACTTTGCTAAAAATCAGATGTATAGATACTATTCTATACTATACAATATACAATACTTTTCAATACTATTCTATATTCTATTTTTTAATTCTTCTTCCGAGTCTTAAGAAAATTTTTCCGGTTTTCTTAAAAAAGATTTGTTGTTTTTTATTGCTTGCATTAAGGAGCATTATATTCTATTCTATACTAATCTACACTGTTCTATTCTATAAAAAATCAGATGTATAGATACTATTTTATACTATTCTATGCTATTCTATACTATACAATATACAATACTTTTAAATACTATTCTATACTATTCTATACTATTCTACACTATCCTATACTATTCTATACTATTCTATAAAAAATCAGATGTTTAGATACTATTTTATACTATACAATATACAATACTTTTCAATACTATTCTATACTATTCTATGCTATTCTATACTATTCTACACTATCCTATATTATTCTATACTAATCTACACTGTTCTATACTATTCTATAAAAAATCAGATGTTTAGATACTATTTTATACTATACAATCTACAATACTTTTCAGTACTATTTTATACTATTCTATGCTATTCTATACTATTCTATGCTATTCTATACTATTCTATAAAAATCAGACGTAGAGATACAATTCTATACTATACAACATACAATACTTTTCAATACTATTCTATACTATTCTATGCTATTCTATACTATTCTACACTATTCTATACTATTCTACACTACAATCATTTCCAATATTATTCTATACTATTCTATGCTATTCTATGCTATTCTATACTATTCTACACTATTCTACACTATTCTATACTATTCTACACTATCCCACACTATCCTATATTATTCTATACTATCCTATAATATTCTATAAAAAATCAGATGTAGAGATACAATTCTATATACAATACTTTTCAATACTATTCTATACTCTATAATATTTTATACTATTCTTTGCTATTCATACTCCATACTATGCTATACCTTGCCAGGTATCCTGTAAATATTTAAATGCATTTTTAATGTTCTTTGGTTTTCTTTTGGCTTTTTATTTACTTCGAAGTCGCCGTGGTCTAGTGGGTAGTGTGTTGCCTTATTAGACAAAAGGCCCGGGTTCGTATCCCAGGTCAGACATTAAAACGAAAAAATATTTCTTCGGCGACTTCCGCTCAGCAGATTTTTGGCAAAGACTCATTGAGAGTAAAAATTGCCATGAAAAGTTTCTCAAAAATCTGTCGTTCGGAGTCGACTTTAAACTGTAGGTCCCGCCACTCATGGATAAAATTAACGCACACAACATAAGTGGTGTGAGAAGCTAGGTCGTAATCCTGACTGAAGGGTTGTAATGGCCAATTATGTATGTATGTGTTTTTATTTACTTCTAGAACTACTGACTGATGTAATGGGTCGCTATGCGTTATCACATAGACAAGTAGATCAAGTCCACCAGTAGGTACTTGTTAAAGAGAATGAGATAAATTTAAATCAGTCAAATGCCAAGTTTTGGCTTTATATTGTTTTCTTAAACTGTTAAACCGATTCAAAACAATGATCATTTCAAAATCCATTAACTTACTTTATTACAATGGATATCTTTACCAAAGAATTTATCAATACATCTGAAGCTTCAGATCCAATTTTTCTAAAATAAGCTTTAAATTTCCTTTATTTATTTAATTTTTTTCTTTATAACTAACTGCCATCAATTGTTTTGTACTTTTCCTGCTTTCAAGCCTATTACAACTCCATTAACTAAAGTATATTTTCAGGCGCTTTTAGTCAAAAAAAAAAAACGATGCAAAAATGTTCCACTTGAGTTGCTGTCAAAATTTTCGCATTAAAATGTCAATCAAAATCAAGGCTAAAAGAAAAGCACAAAATTGCTGTCAATAACACACCGAAAGAAAACTAAAAATTCAACAAGCGAAATACAATCGCAAGGATTTATTAAAAAAAAAAAAAATAAGTTGAGCTTTTAACTAAAAAGGAGAGGAAGGAAAAGAGCAAAAAATATTTTAAACCAGTTGAATTTTTAATACGAATTTAATATCTTGTTAAAATACATTCGTAAAATGTTGTTCTCTTGCTTTTATGCTATAAAGTATGCTTTAACTCTTCTGTTTTTAAACTTCTGTAAGTAATTGAGCAGAGTTGGGTGTTTATTTTGATATTGATACGTGCCGTCAACAAAGAGATTGACGAATTTACTCTTGTTATTGTTTATCATATGTATTGTATTTGTATTCATGTTTATGTGTGTGAAGATAAATTCGAATTTGAAAATCCAAGACGCAACCCATAAATTTTAGCTGCGCCACACTCAGCGTTAACAGTGCACAATTTGGTCTTAACAGTGCACAATTTGATCTTAACAGAGCAAAATTTGCCGTTAACAAAGCACTGTTAACTGCTTAACAATATCCATTTGAACAAGGTCACTTGTTTAGCAGGTAATTTTAGGGTATATAGTAGGTCTATGAGTATCATATAATACTCTAGGGATTGTTCCAATGCCTCTTAATATTATCAGCAAAAAAGTCCTATATGAAGTCATATGGTATTGTAAAAATTGGCTTTGAAAATATCAATTGTTTGATTCAAAATTCTCTGGAAGATCAGTGGCCATTTGGGAACATATAAGAAACTGTACCCCATACAGGCTATATACAAATGGAAGTCCAGAGGTTCCTCTTTCCAACCGTGGTAGTGGGATAGCTGAAATAATTTTGTGAGTCGAGATATTGAATTTTAAAAAAATCGATTTTTGGTCGAAAATATATGAGAATTCTCTAGAAGATCAGTGGCCATTTGGGAACATATAAGAAACTGTACCCTATACAGACTATATACAAATGGTAGTCCAGAGGGTCCTCTTTCCAACCGTGGTAGTGGGATAGCTGAAATAATTTTGTGAGTCGAGATATTGAATTTTAAAAAAATCGATTTTTGGTCGAAAATATATGAGAATTCTCTGGAAGATCAGTGGCCATTTGGAACATATAAGAAACTGTACCCCATACAGGCTATATACAAATGTAAGTCCAGAGGGTCCTCTTTCCAACCGTGGTAGTGGGATAGCTGAAATAATTTTGTGAGTCGAGATATTGAATTTTATTGAATTTTTTTTTGGTCGAAAATATATGAGAATTCTCTAGAAGATCAGTGGCCATTTGGGAACATATAAGAAACTGTACCCTATACACCCTATATACAAATGGTAGTCCAGAGGGTCCTCTTTCCAACCGTGGTAGTGGGATAGCTGAAATAATTTTGTGAGTCGAGATATGGAATTTTAAAAAAATCGATTTTTGGTCGAAAATATATGAGAATTCTCTGGAAGATCAGTGGCCATTTGGGAACATATAAGAAACTGTACCCTATACAGGCTATATACAAATGTAAGTCCAGAGGGTCCTCTTTCCAACCGTGGTAGTGGGATAGCTGAAATAATTTTGTGAGTCGAGATATTGAATTTTAAAAAAATCGATTTTTGGTCGAAAATATATGAGAATTCTCTAGAAGATCAGTGGCCATTTGGGAACATATAAGAAACTGTACCCTATACAGACTATATACAAATGGTAGTCCAGAGGGTCCTCTTTCCAACCGTGGTAGTGGGATAGCTGAAATTATTTTGTGAGTCGAGATATTGAATTTTAAAAAAATCGATTTTTGGTCGAAAATATATGAGAATTCTCTGGAAGATCAGTGGCCATTTGGGAACATATAAGAAACTGTACCCCATACAGGCTATATACAAATGTAGTCCAGAGGGTCCTCTTTCCAACCGTGGTAGTGGGATAGCTGAAATAATTTTGTGAGTCGAGATATTGAATTTTATTGAATTTTTTTTGGTCGAAAATATATGAGAATTCTCTAGAAGATCAGTGGCCATTTGGAAAGTGGCCCAAAGACGGGAAAGTTGAGTGCAGGTTATCCTAATCCGAATATATATATATTTGTTAGCCTGGACCGATTTTCTTGAAATTTGGGATATTGATCGGGCTTTTGTCGGTGCAAGTTATTGGCTATAAATCTTTTCAAAATTTTTACCAAAACGAGAGAAAAAATGGGACAAAGGCCGAAAAAATGGTAATAAATCATTTTTTACAACTTAGTTAAGTTAAGTGTAAGTTAAATTTCCCAAATAGCTATTGGAGGTGTTCCGTTTATAAAGTTGGACCACAAGGTGTCCAAAAACGGGAAAGGGGCGAAAACCGGGCAAATTGAATGCATTTACGCTTATTTAGTGAAATAACGTTTTCTTTAACAGTAACATTTCTCGAAATAAGTCCAGTTTTTATAACATCGAGCGTGTGAAGTATGTACGAAATCTAATCGAAATTTTTTTATTTGTTTGAAAGACCTATTGTTGCCATAATGGACATTGTTTATGTCGGTTTGGAGGGGGAAGAACTGTAGCCTAAGAAAATCCCATAAGAAAAAGTCTAACGGGATCAAGTCACACGATATCGTGACCACTTTACATTACCTCCACATAAGATGTCAATTTCCACAAATAATTTAAGCAGAGACATGATTTATGTCAGTTTTAAACACTCTCGAATTTTGTGGGTTATGAGGATGCACCTATGACTTAAGAAAACCCCATAAGAAAATGCCGAACGGGATCAAATTACACGATTTCGGTGGCTAGTTCACATCATCTCCACATAAAATAACATTTCCCACAAATCGCTAATGCAGAATGTTCGATGCAACAAGTTCGAAGCAACATTTTCGAAGAACATTTTCGATGCAATATGTTTGATGCAACAAGTTCGAAGCAACATTTTCGAAGAACATTTTCGATGCAATATGTTTGATGCAACATGTTTGATGCAACATTTTCGATGCAGCATTTTCGATGCAATATGTTTGATGCAACATTTTCGATGCAATATGTTTGATGCAACAAGTTCGAAGCAACATTTTCGATGCATGTTTGATACAATACGTTTGATGCAACATTTTCGATGCAAGATGTTTGATTCAATATGTTTGATGAACATGTTTGATGCAGCATGTTTGTTCGAACATGTTAGGTGCAACATGTTTGATGCAAGAAAACTCCATAGGATGCAACATGTTTGTTCGAACATGCCATAAAGCTCATGTCGTATCGACTATGTTGTATCGAACGTGTTGCATCGATCATGTTGCATCAAACATGTTGCATCAAACATGTTGCATCAACATGTTGCATCAAAATGTTCGAATCAAACATGTTGCATATTTGACGCAGCATGTTTGATTCGAACATCTTTGATGCAACATGTTTGATGCAATATGTTTGATTCGAACATGTTTGATTCGAACTTGTTTGATACAACATGTTTGATTCTAACATGTTTGATGCAACATGTTTGATGCAACATGTTTGATTCAACATGTTTGAATCGAACATGTTTGATGCAACATGTTTGATGCAACATGTTTGATCGAACCTGTTTGATGCTACGTGTTTGATTCGAACATGTTTGATTAGATTTTTGGTCGAAAATATATGAGAATTCTCTAGAAGATCAGTGGCGCATTTGGGAACATAATAAAGAACTGTAAGCCATCATACAGACCTATATACAAATGGTAGCAGAAGGGGTCCTCTTCCAACCGTGGTAGTGGGATAAGCTGAAATAATTTTGTGAGTCGAGATATGGAATTTTCAAAAAAAAAAAACTGATTTTTGGTCCGAAAATATATGAGAATTCTCTTGGAAGATCAGTGGCCATTTGGGAACATATAAGGAAAACTGTACCTCATACAGACTTATATACAAATGGTAAGTCCAGAAGGGTCTCTTCTTCCAACCGTGGTAGTGGGAATAGCTGAAATAATTTTGTGCAGTCGCGATATTGAAATTTTAAAAAAAAATCGATTTGGTCGAAAAATATATGAGAATTTCTCTAAGAAAGATCAGTGGCCATTGGGGAACATATAAGAAACTGTACCCTATACAGACTATATACAAATGGTAGTCCAGAGGGTCCCTCTTTCCAACCGTGGTAGTGGGATAGCTGAAATAATTTTGTGAGTCGAGATATTGAATTTTAAAAAAAATCGATTTTTGGTCGAAAATATATGAGAATTCTCTGGAAGATCAGTGGCCATTTGGGAACAATAAGAAACTGTACCCTCATACAGACTATATACAAATGGTAAGTCCAGAGGGTCCTCTTTCCAACCGTGGTAGTGGGATAGCTGAAATAATTTTGTGAGTCGAGATATTGAATTTTAAAAAAATCGATTTTGGTCGAAAATATATGAGAATTCTCTAGGAAGATCAGTGGCCATTTGGGAACATATAAGAAACTGTACCCTATACAGACTATATACAAATGGTAGTCCAGAGGGTCCTCTTTCCAACCGTGGTAGTGGGATAGCTGAAATAATTTTGTGAGTCGAGATATTGAATTTTAAAAAAAATCGATTTTTGGTCGAAAATATATGAGAATTCTCTAGAAGATCAGTGGCCATTTGGGAACATATAAGAAACTGTACCTCATACAGACTATATACAAATGGTAGTCCAGAGGTTCCTCTTTCCAACCGTGGTAGTGGGATAGCTGAAATAATTTTGTGAGTCGAGATATTGAATTTTAAAAAAAATCGATTTTTGGTCGAAAATATATGAGAATTCTCTGGAAGATCAGTGGCCATTTGGGAACATATAAGAAACTGTACCCTATACAGGGCTATATACAAATGGTAGTCCAGAGGAGTCCATCTTTCCAACCGTGGTAGTGGGATAGCTGAAAATAATTTTGTGAGTCGAGATATTGAATTTTAAAAAAAATCGATTTTTGGTCGAAAATATATGAGAATTCTCTAGAAGATCAGTGGCCATTTGGGAACATATAAGAAACTGTACCCCATACAGAGCTATATACAAATGGTAGTCCAGAGGTTCCTCTTTCCAACCGTGGTAGTGGGATAGCTGAAATAATTTTGTGAGTCGAGATATTGAATTTTAAAAAAAATCGATTTTTGGTCGAAAATATATGAGAATTCTCTGGAAGATCAGTGGCCATTTGGGAACATATAAGAAACTGTACCCTATACGGGTCTAGATACGAATGGTAGTCCAGAGGGGGGTCCTCTTTCCAACCGTGGTTGGGATAGCTAGGCGCTAGCTGAAATTATTTTGTGAGTCGAGATATTGAATTTTAAAAGAAATCGATTTTGGTCCCCGAAAATATATGAGAATTCCTGGAAGATCAGTGGCCATTTGGGAACAATATAAGAAACTGTACCCATCACAGGGCTATATACAAATGTAAGTTCCAGAGGGTCCTCTTTCCATCCAACCCGTGGTAGTGGGATAGCTGAAATATTTTGTGAGTCGAGATATTGAATTTTTAAAAAAGAAACTCGATTTTTGGTCGAAAATATATGAGAATCTCTAGATGATCAGTGGCCCTTTGAGGAACTATAAGAAACTGTACCTAACTTTTGTGAGTCGAGATATTGAATTTTCAAAAACTCGTATTTTTGGTCGAAAATATATGAGAATTCTCTAGAATAAGATCAGTGGCCATTTGGGAACATATAAGAAACTGTACCCTATACACCCTATATACAAAGGTAGTCCAGAGGGTCCTCTTTCCAACCGTGGTAGTGGGATAGCTGAAATAATTTTGTGAGTCGAGATATGGAATTTTAAAAAAATCGATTTTTGGTCGAAAATATATGAGAATTCTCTGGAAGATCAGTGGCCATTTGGGAACATATAAGAAACTGTACCCTATACAGACTATATACAAATGGAAGTCCAGAGGGTCCTCTTTCCAACTGTGGTAGTGGGATAGCTGAAATAATTTTGTGAGTCGAGATATTAAATTTTAAAAAAATCGATTTTTGGTCGAAAATATATGAGAATTCTCTAGAAGATCAGTGGCCATTTGGGAACATATAAGAAACTGTACCCTATACAGACTATATACAAATGGTAGTCCAGAGGGTCCTCTTTCCAACCGTGGTAGTGGGATAGCTGAAATAATTTTGTGAGTCGAGATATTGAATTTTAAAAGAAATCGATTTTTGGTCGAAAATATATGAGAATTCTCTGGAAGATCAGTGGCCATTTGGGAACATATAAGAAACTGTACCCATACAGGCTATATACAAATGGTAGTCCAGAGGGTCCTCTTTCCAACCGTGGTAGTGGGATAGCTGAAATAATTTTGTGAGTCGAGATATTGAATTTTATTGAATTTTTTTTTGGTCGAAAATATATGAGAATTCTCTAGAAGATCAGTGGCCATTTGGAAAGTGGCCCGAAGACGGGAAAGTTGAGTGCAGGTTATCCTAATCCGAATATATATATATTTGTTAGCCTGGACCGATTTTCTTGAAATTTGGGATATTGATCGGGCTTTTGTCGGTGCAAGTTATTGGCTATAAATCTTTTCAAAATTTTTACCAAAACGAGAGAAAAAATGGGACAAAAGGCCGAAAAAATGGTAATAAATCATTTTTTACAACTTAGTTAAGTTAAGTGTAAGTTAAATTTCCCAAATAGCTATTGGAGGTGTTCCGTTTATAAAGTTGGACCACAAGGTGTCCAAAAACGGGAAAGGGGCGAAAACCGGGCAAATTGAATGCATTTACGCTTATTTAGTGAAATAACGTTTTCTTTAACAGTAACATTTCTCGAAATAAGTCCAGTTTTTATAACATCGAGCGTGTGAAGTATGTACGAAATCTAATCGAAATTTTTTTAATTGTTTGAAAGACCTATTGTTGCCATAATGGACATTGTTTATGTCGGTTTGGAGGGGGAAGAACTGTAGCCTAAGAAAATCCCATAAGAAAAAGTCTAACGGGATCAAGTCACACGATATCGTGACCACTTTACATTACCTCCACATAAGATGTCAATTTCCACAAATAATTTAAGCAGAGAGACTGATTTATGTCAGTTTTAAACACTCTCGAATTTTGTGGGTTATGAGGATGCACCTATGACTTAAGAAACCCCATAAGAAAATGCCGAACGGGATCAAATTACACGATTTCGGTGGCTAGTTCACATCATCTCCACATAAAATAACATTTCCCACAAATCGCTAATGCAGAATGTTCGATGCAACAAGTTCGAAGCAACATTTTCGAAGAACATTTTCGATGCAATATGTTTGATGCAACAAGTTCGAAGCAATATTTTCGATGCAACATTTTCGATGCAGCATTTTCGATGCAATATATTTGAAACAATATGTTTGATGCAACAAGTTCGAAGCAACATTTTCGATGCATGTTTGATACAATACGTTTGATGCAACATTTTCGATGCAAGATGTTTGATTCAATATGTTTGATGAACATGTTTGATGCAGCATGTTTGTTCGAACATGTTAGGTGCAACATGTTTGATGCAAGAAAACTCCATAGGATGCAACATGTTTGTTCGAACATGCCATAAAGCTCATGTCGTATCGACTATGTTGTATCGAACGTGTTGCATCGATCATGTTGCATCAAACATGTGGCAGCGAACACGTTGCATCAAACATATCCTAATCAAACATGTTCGATTCAAACACCTAGCATCAAACATCTTCGATCAAACATGTTGCCTCAAACATGTTGCATCAAACATTTTGCATCAAACATGTTCGATTCAAACATGTTGCATCAAACATGTTGCATCAAACATGTTGCATCAAACTTGTTGCATCAAACATGTTCGATTCAAACATGTTGCATCAAACATGTTCGATTCAAACATGTTGCATCAAAGATATTAAATTTTAAAAAAATCGATTTTTGGTCGAAAATATATGAGAATTCTCTAGAAGATCAGTGGCCATTTGGGAACATATAAGAAACTGTACCCTATACAGACTATATACAAATGGTAGTCCAGAGGGTCCTCTTTCCAACCGTGGTAGTGGGATAGCTGAAATAATTTTGTGAGTCGAGATATTGAATTTTAAAAGAAATCGATTTTTGGTCGAAAATATATGAGAATTCTCTGGAAGATCAGTGGCCATTTGGGAACATATAAGAAACTGTACCCCATACAGGCTATATACAAATGTAAGTCCAGAGGGTCCTCTTTCCAACCGTGGTAGTGGGATAGCTGAAATAATTTTGTGAGTCGAGATATTGAATTTTATTGAATTTTTTTTTGGTCGAAAATATATGAGAATCTCTAGAAGATCAGTGGCCATTTGGAAAGTGGCCCGAAGACGGGAAAGTTGAGTGCAGGTTATCCTAATCCGAATATATATATTCGTTAGCCTGGACCGATTTTCTTGAAATTTGGGTATTGATCGGGCTTTTGTCGGCTGCAAGTTATTGCTATAAATCTTTTCAAAATTTTTACCAAAACGAGAGAAAACATGGGACAAAGGCCGAAAAAATGGTAATAATCATTTTTTACAAACTTAGTTAAGTTAAGTGTAAGTTAAATTTCCCCAAATAGCTATTGGAGGTGTTCCGTTTATAAAGTTGGACCACAAGGTGTCCAAAAACGGGAAAGGGGCGAAAACCGGGCAAATTGAATGCATTTACGCTTATTTAGTGACAATAACGTTTTCCTTTAACAGTAACATTTCTCGAAATAAGTCCAGTTTTTTTAACATCGAGCGTGTGAAGTATGTACGAAATCTAATCGAAATTTTTTTATTTGTTTGAAAGACCTATTGTTGCCATAATGGACATTGTTTATTGCGGTTTGGAGGGGGAAGAACTGTAGCCTAAGAAAATCCCATAAGAAAAGTCTAACGGGATCAAGTCACACGATATCGTGACCACTTTACATTACCTCCACATAAGATGTCAATTTCCACAAATAATTTAAGCAGAGACATGATTTATGGTCAGTTTTAAACACTCTCGAATTTTGTGGGTTATGAGGATGCACCTATGACTTAAGAAACCCCATAAGAAAATGCCGAACGGGATTCAAATTACACGATTTCGGTGGCTAGTTCCACATCATCTCCACATAAAATAACATTTCCCACAATCGCTAATGCAGAATGTTTCGATGCAACAAGTTCGAAGCAACATTTTCGAAGAACATTTTCGATGCAATATGTTTGATGCAACAAGTTCGAAGCATATTTTCGATGCAACATTTTCGATGCAGCATTTTCGATGCAATATATTTGAAACAATATGTTTGATGCAACAAGTTCGAAGCAACATTTTCGAGCATGTTTGATCAATACGTTTGCATGCAACATTTTCGATGCAAGATGTTTGATTCAATATGTTTGATGAACATGTTTGATGCAGCATGTTTGTTCGAACATGTTAGGTGCAACATGATTGATGCAAGAAAAACTCCATAGGATGCAACATGTTTGTTCGAACATGCCATAAAGCTCATGTCGTATCGACTATGTTGTATCGAAACGTGTTGCATCGATCATGTTGCATCAAACATGTGGCAGCGAACACGTTGCATCAAACATATCCTAATCAAACATGTTCGATTCAAACACCTAGCATCAAACATCTTCGATCAAACATGTTTTCTCAAACATGTTGCATCAAACATGTTCGATTCAAACATGTTGCATCAAACATGTTCGATTCAAACATGTTGCATTCAAACATGTTGCATCAAACATGTTGCATCAAACTTGTTGCATCAAACATGCTCGATTCAAACATGTTGCAGCAACATGTTCGATTCAAACATGTTGCATCAAACATGTTCGATCAAACATGTTGCAATCAAACATGTTGCATCAAACATGTTGCATCAAACATGTTGCATCAAACTGTACCCTATACAGAGTATATACAAATGGAAGTCCAGAGGTTCCTCTTTCCAACCGTGGTAGTGGGATAGCTGAAATAATTTTGTGAGTCGAGATATTGAATTTTAAAAAAATCGATTTTTGGTCGAAAATATATGAGAATTCTCTAGAAGATCAGTGGCCATTTGGGAACATATAAGAAACTGTACCCCATACAGGCTATATACAAATGGTAGTCCAGAGGGTCCTCTTTCCAACCGTGGTAGTGGGATAGCTGAAATAATTTTGTGAGTCGAGATATTGAATTTTATTGAATTTTTTTTTTGGTCGAAAATATATGAGAATTCTCTAGAAGATCAGTGGCCATTTGGAAAGTGGCCCGAAGACGGGAAAGTTGAGTGCAGGTTATCCTAATCCGAATATATATATATTTCGTTAGCCTGGACCGATTTTCTTGAAATTTGGGATATTGATCGGGCTTTTGTCGGTGCAAGTTATTGGCTATAAATCTTTTTCAAAATTTTTACCAAAACGAGAGAAAAAATGGGACAAAGGCCGAAAAAATGGTAATAAATCATTTTTTACAACTTAGTTAAGTTAAGTGTAAGTTAAATTTTCCCAAATAGCTATTGGAGGTGTTCCGTTTATAAAGTTGGACCACAAGGTGTCCAAAAACGGGAAAGGGGCGAAAACCGGGCAATTGAATGCATTTACGCTTATTTAGTGAAATAACGTTTTCTTTAACAGTAACATTTCTCGAAATAAGTCCAGTTTTTATAACATCGAGCGTGTGAAGTATGTACGAAATCTAATCGAATTTTTTTATTTGTTTGAAAGACCTATTGTTGCCATAATGGACATTGTTTATGTCGGTTTGGAGGGGGAAGAACTGTAGCCTAAGAAATCCCATAAGAAAAAGTCTAACGGGATCAAGTCACACGATATCGTGACCACTTTACATTACCTCCACATAAGATGTCAATTTCCACAAATAATTTAAGCAGAGACATGATTTATGTCAGTTTTAAACACTCTCGAATTTTGTGGGTTATGAGGATGCACCTATGACTTAAGAAAACCCCCATAAGAAAATGCCGAACGGGATCAAATTACACGATTTCGGTGGCTAGTTCACATCATCTCCACATAAATAACATTTCCCACAAATCGCTAATGCAGAATGTTCGATGCAACAAGTTCGAAGCAACATTTTCGAAGAACATTTTCGATGCAATATGTTTGATGCAACAAGTTCGAAGCAATATTTTCGATGCAACATTTTCGATGCAGCATTTTCGATGCAATATATTTGAAACAATATGTTTGATGCAACAAGTTCGAAGCAACATTTTCGATGCATGTTTGATACAATACGTTTGATGCAACATTTTCGATGCAAGTATGTTTGATTCAATATGTTTGATGAACATGTTTGATGCAGCATGTTTGTTCGAAACATGTTAGGTGCAACATGATTGATGCAAGAAAACTCCATAGGATGCAACAGTTTGTTCGAACATGCCATAAAGCTCATGTCGTATCGACTATGTTGTATCGAACGTGTTGCATCGATCATGTTGCATCAAACATGTGGCAGCGAACATGTTGCATCAAACTTGTTGCATCAAACATGCTCGATTCAAACATGTTGCAGCAAACATGTTCGATTCAAACATGTTGCATCAAACATGTTCGATTCAAACATGTTGCATCAAACATGTTGCATCAAACATGTTGCATCAAACATGTTGCATCAAACATGTTGCATCAAACATGTTGCATCAACATGTTCGATTCAAACATGTTGCAGCAAACATGTTCGATTCAAACATGTTGCATCAAACATGTTCGAATCAAACATGTTGCATCAAACTTGTTGCATCAAACATGTTCGATTCAAACATGTTGCATCAAACATGTTCGATTCAAACATGTTGCATCAAACATGTTCGATTCAAACATGTTGCATCAAACATGTTCGATTCAAACATGTTGCATCAAACATGTTGCATCAAACGTGTTTGATTCGAACATGTTTGATTAGATTTTTGGTCGAAAATATATGAGAATTCTCTAGAAGATCAGTGGCCATTTGGGAACATATACAAAACTGTAGCCTATACACCCCTATATACAAATGGTAGTCAGAGGGTCCTCTTTTCCAACCGTGGTAGTGGGATAGCTGAAATAATTTTGTGAGTCGAGATATGGAATTTTAAAAAAATCGTTTTTGGTCGAAAATATATGAGAATTCTCTGGAAGATCAGTGGCCATTTGGGAACATATAAGAAACTGCTACCCTATACAGAGTATATACAAATGGAAGTCCAGAGGTTCCTCTTTCCAACCGTGGTAGTGGGATAGATGAAATATTTTGTGAGTCGAGATATTAAATTTTAAAAAATCGATTTTTTGGTCGAAAATATATGAGAATTCTCTAGAAGATCAGTGGCCATTTGGGAACATATAAGAAACTGTACCCTATACAGACTATCTACAAATGGTAGTCCCGAGGGTCCTCTTTCCAACCGTCGGTAGTGGGATAGCTGAAATAATTTTGTGAGTCGAGATATTGAATTTTAAAAGAAATCGATTTTTGGTCGAAAATATATGAGAATTCTCTGGAAGATCAGTGGCCATTTGCGGAACATCTAAGAAACTGTACCCCCATACAGGCTATATACAAAATGTAAGTCCAGAGGGTCCTCTTTCCAACCGTGTGGTAGTGGGAATAGCTGAATAATTTTGTGAGTCGAGATATTGAATTTTATTGAATTTTTTTTTGGTCGAAAATATATGAGAATTCTCTAGAAGATCAGTGGCCATTGGAAAGTGGCCCGAAGACGGGAAAGTTGAGTGCAGGTATCCTAATCCGATATATATATATTCGTTAGCCTGGACCGATTTTCTTGAAATTTGGGATATTGATCGGGCTTTTGTCGGTGCAAGTTATTGGCCTATAAATCTTTTCAAAATTTTTACCAAAACGAGAGAAAAAATGGGACAAAGGCCGAAAAATGGTAATAAATCATTTTTTACAACTTAGTTAAGTTAAGTGTAAGTTAAATTTCCCAATAGCTATTGCGAGGTGTTTCCGTTTATAAAGTTGGACCACAAGGTGTCCAAAACGGAAAGGGGCGAAAACCGGGCAAATTGAATGCCATTTACGCTTATTTAGTGAAATAACGTTTTCTTTAACAGTAACATTTCTCGAAATAAGTCCAGTTTTTATAACATCGAGCGTGTGAAGTATGTACGAAATCTAATCGAAATTTTTTTATTTGTTTGAAAGACCTATTGTTGCCATAATGGACATTGTTTATGTCGGTTTGGAGGGGGAAGAACTGTAGCCTAAGAAAATCCCATAAGAAAAGTCTAACGGGATCAAGTCACACGATATCGTGACCACTTTACACTTACCTCCACATAAGATGTCAATTTCCACAAATAATTTAAGCAGAGACATGATTTATGTCAGTTTTAAACACTCTCGAATTTTGTGGGGTATGAGGGGGGGAAATGCACCTATGACTTAAGAAAACCCCATAAGAAAATGCCGAACGGGATCAAATTACACGATTGTCGGTGGCTAGTTCACATCATCTCCACATAAAATAACATTTCCCACAAATCGCTAATGCAGAATGTTCGATGCAACAAGTTCGAAGCAACATTTTCGAAGAACATTTTCGATGCAATATGTTTGATGCAACAAGTTCGAAGCAATATTTCGATGCAACATTTTCGATGCAGCATTTTCGATGCAATATATTTGAAACAATATGTTTGATGCAACAAGTTCGAAGCAACATTTTCGATGCATGTTTGATACAATACGTTTGATGCAACATTTTCGATGCAAGATGTTTGATTCAATATGTTTGATGAACATGTTTGATGCAGCATGTTTGTTCGAACATGTTAGGTGCAACATGTTTGATGCAAGAAAACTCCATAGGATGCAACATGTTTGTTCGAACATGCCATAAAGCTCATGTCGTATCGACTATGTTGTATCGAACGTGTTGCATCGATCATGTTGCATCAAACATGTGGCAGCGAACACGTTGCATCAAACATATCCTAATCAAACATGTTCGATTCAAACACCTAGCATCAAACATCTTCGATCAAACATGTTTTCTCAAACATGTTGCATCAAACATGTTCGATTCAAACATGTTGCATCAAACATGTTCGATTCAAACATGTTGCATCAAACATGTTGAATCGAACATGTTTGATGCAACATGTTTGATGCAATATGTTTGATCGAACCTGTTTGATGCTACGTGTTTGATTCGAACATGTTTGATGCAACATGTTTGATTCGAACATGTTTGATGCAACATGTTTGAATCGAACATGTTTGATGCAACATGTTTGATTCGAACATGTTTGATGCAACATGTTTGATGCAACATGTTTGATCGAACCTGTTTGATGCTACGTGTTTGATTCGAACATGTTTGATTAGATTTTTGGTCGAAAATATATGAGAATTCTCTAGAAGATCAGTGGCCATTTGGGAACATATAAAAAACTGTAGCCTATACACCCTATATACAAATGGTAGTCCAGAGGGTCCTCTTTCCAACCGTGGTAGTGGGATAGCTGAAATAATTTTGTGAGTCGAGATATGGAATTTTAAAAAAATCGATTTTTGGTCGAAAATATATGAGAATTCTCTGGAAGATCAGTGGCCATTTGGGAACATATAAGAAACTGTACCCTATACAGAGTATATACAAATGGAAGTCCAGAGGTTCCTCTTTCCAACCGTGGTAGTGGGATAGCTGAAATAATTTTGTGAGTCGAGATATTAAATTTTAAAAAAATCGATTTTTGGTCGAAAATATATGAGAATTCTCTAGAAGATCAGTGGCCATTTGGGAACATATAAGAAACTGTACCCTATACAGACTATATACAAATGGTAGTCCAGAGGGTCCTCTTTCCAACCGTGGTAGTGGGATAGCTGAAATAATTTTGTGAGTCGAGATATTGAATTTTAAAAGAAATCGATTTTTGGTCGAAAATATATGAGAATTCTCTGGAAGATCAGTGGCCATTTGGGAACATATAAGAAACTGTACCCCATACAGGCTATATACAAATGTAAGTCCAGAGGGTCCTCTTTCCAACCGTGGTAGTGGGATAGCTGAATAATTTTGTGAGTCGAGATATTGAATTTTATTGAATTTTTTTTTGGTCGAAAATATATGAGAATTCTCTAGAAGATCAGTGGCCATTGGAAAGTGGCCCCGAAGACGGGAAAGTTGAGTGCAGGTTATCCTAATCCGAATATATATATATTCGTTAGCCTGGACCCGATTTTTTTGAAATTGGGATATTGATCGGGCTTTTGTCGGTGCAAGTTATTGGCTATAAATCTTTCAAAATTTTTACCAAAACGAGAGAAAAAATGGGACAAAGGCCGAAAAAATGGTAATAAATCATTTTTTTACAACTTAGTTAAGTTAAGTGTAAGTTAAATTTCCCAAATAGCTATTGGAGGTGTTCCGTTTATAAAGTTGGACCACAAGGTGTCCAAAACGGGAAAGGGGCGAAAACCGGGCAAATTGAATGCATTTACGCTTATTTAGTGAAATAACGTTTTCTTTAACAGTAACATTTCTCGAAATAAGTCCAGTTTTTATAACATCGAGCGTGTGAAGTATGTACGAAATCTAATCGAAATTTTTTTATTTGTTTGAAAGACCTATTGTTGCCATAATGGACATTGTTTATGTCGGTTTGGAGGGGGAAGAACTGTAGCCTAAGAAAATCCCATAAGAAAAAGTCTAACGGGATCAAGTCACACGATATCGTGACCACTTTACATTACCTCCACATAAGATGTCAATTTCCACAAATAATTTAAGCAGAGACATGATTTATGTCAGTTTTAAACACTCTCGAATTTTGTGGGTTATGAGGATGCACCTATGACTTAAGAAAACCCCATAAGAAAATGCCGAACGGGATCAAATTACACGATTTCGGTGGCTAGTTCACATCATCTCCACATAAAATAACATTTCCCACAAATCGCTAATGCAGAATGTTCGATGCAACAAGTTCGAAGCAACATTTTCGAAGAACATTTTCGATGCAATATGTTTGATGCAACAAGTTCGAAGCAATATTTTCGATGCAACATTTTCGATGCAGCATTTTCGATGCAATATATTTGAAACAATATGTTTGATGCAACAAGTTCGAAGCAACATTTTCGATGCATGTTTGATACAATACGTTTGATGCAACATTTTCGATGCAAGATGTTTGATTCAATATGTTTGATGAACATGTTTGATGCAGCATGTTTGTTCGAACATGTTTGATGCAACATGTTTGATGCAACATGTTGATGCAACATGTTTGATTCGAACATGTTTGATGCAACATGTTTGATTCGAACATGTTTGATGCAACATGTTTGATTCGAACATGTTTGATGCAACATGTTTGAATCGAACATGTTTGATGCAACATGTTTGAATCGAACATGTTTGATGCAACATGTTTGAGGCAACATGTTTGATCGAAGATGTTTGATGCTAGGTGTTTGAATCGAACATGTTTGATTAGGATATGTTTGATGCAACGTGTTCGCTGCCACATGTTTGATGCAACATGATCGATGCAACACGTTCGATATAACATAGTCGATACGACATGAGCTTTATGGCATGTTCGAACAAACATGTTGCATCCTATGGGGTTTTCTTGCATCAAACATGTTGCACCTAACATGTTCGAACAAACATGCTGCATCAAACATGTTCATCAAACATATTGAATCAAACATCTTGCATCGAAAATGTTGCATCAAACGTATTGTATCAAACATGCATCGAAAATGTTGCTTCGAACTTGTTGCATCAAACATATTGTTTCAAATATATTGCATCGAAAATGCTGCATCGAAAATGTTGCATCGAAAATATTGCTTCGAACTTGTTGCATCAAACATATTGCATCGAAAATGTTGCTTCGAAAATGTTGCTTCGAACTTGTTGCATCGAACATTCTGCATTAGCGATTTGTGGGAATTGTTATTTTATGTGGAGATGATGTGAACTAGCCACCGAAATCGTGTGTTTGATCCCGTTCGGCATTTTCTAATGGGGTTTTCTTAAGTCATAGGTGCATCCTCATAACCCACAAAATTCGAGAGTGTTTAAAACTGACATAAATCATGTCTCTGCTTAAATTATTTGTGGAAATTGACATCTTATGTGGAGGTAATGTAAAGTGGTCACGATATCGTGTGACTTGATCCCGTTAGACTTTTTCTTATGGGATTTTCTTAGGCTACAGTTCTTCCCCCTCCAAACCGACATAAACAATGTCCATTATGGCAACAATAGGTCTTTCAAACAAATAAAAAAATTTCGATTAGATTTCGTACATACTTCACACGCTCGATGTTATAAAAACTGGACTTATTTCGAGAAATGTTACTGTTAAAGAAAACGTTATTTCACTAAATAAGCGTAAATGCATTCAATTTGCCCGGTTTTCGCCCCTTTCCCCTTTTTGGACACCTTGTGGTCCAACTTTATAAACGGCACACCTCCAATAGCTATTTGGGAAATTTAACTTACACTTAACTTAACTAAGTTGTAAAAAATGATTTATTACCATTTTTTCGGCCTTTGTCCCATTTTTTCTCTCGTTTTGGTAAAAATTTTGAAAAGATTTATAGCCAATAACTTGCACCGACAAAAGCCCGATCAATATCCCAAATTTCAAGAAAATCGGTCCAGGCTAACAAATATATATATATTCGGATTAGGATAACCTGCACTCAATTTTCCCGTCTTCGGGCCACTTTCCAAATGGCCACTGATCTTCTAGAGAATTCTCATATATTTTCAACCAAAAATCGATTTTTTTAAAATTCAATATCTCGACTCACAAAATTATTTCAGCTATCCCACTACCACGGTTGTAAAGTGGTCACGATATCGTGTGACTTGATCCCGTTAGACTTTTTCTTATGGGATTTTCTTAGGCTACAGTTCTTCCCCCTCCAAACCGACATAAACAATGTCCATTATGGCAACAATAGGTCTTTCAAACAAATAAAAAAATTTCGATTAGATTTCGTACATACTTCACACGCTCGATGTTATAAAAACTGGACTTATTTCGAGAAATGTTACTGTTAAAGAAAACGTTATTTCACTAAATAAGCGTAAATGCATTCAATTTGCCCGGTTTTCGCCCCTTTCCCCTTTTTGGACACCTTGTGGTCCAACTTTATAAACGGCACACCTCCAATAGCTATTTGGGAAATTTAACTTACACTTAACTTAACTAAGTTGTAAAAAATGATTTATTACCATTTTTTCGGCCTTTGTCCCATTTTTTCTCTCGTTTTGGTAAAAATTTTGAAAAGATTTATAGCCAATAACTTGCACCGACAAAAGCCCGATCAATATCCCAAATTTCAAGAAAATCGGTCCAGGCTAACAAATATATATATATTCGGATTAGGATAACCTGCACTCAATTTTCCCGTCTTCGGGCCACTTTCCAAATGGCCACTGATCTTCTAGAGAATTCTCATATATTTTCGACCAAAAATCGATTTTTTTAAAATTCAATATCTCGACTCACAAAATTATTTCAGCTATCCCACTACCACGGTTGGAAAGAGGACCCTCTGGACTACCATTTGTATATAGTCTGTATAGGGTACAGTTTCTTATATGTTCCCAAATGGCCACTGATCTTCTAGAGAATTCTCATATATTTTCGACCAAAAATCGATTTTTTTAAAATTCAATATCTCGACTCACAAAATTATTTCAGCTATCCCACTACCACGGTTGGAAAGAGGACCCTCTGGACTACCATTTGTATATAGTCTGTATAGGGTACAGTTTCTTATATGTTCCCAAATGGCCACTGATCTTCTAGAGAATTCTCATATATTTTCGACCAAAAATCGATTTTTTTTAAAATTCCATATCTCGACTCACAAAATTATTTCAGCTATCCCACTACCACGGTTGGAAAGAGGACTCTCTGGACTACCATTTGTATATAGCCCGTATGGGGTACAGTTTCTTATATGTTCCCAAATGGCCACTGATCTTCTAGAGAATGTTCGATGCAACAAGTTCGAAGCAACATTTTCGAAGAACATTTTCGATGCAATATGTTTGATGCAACAAGTTCGAAGCAATATTTTCGATGCAACATTTTCGATGCAGCATTTTCGATGCAATATATTTGAAACAATATGTTTGATGCAACAAGTTCGAAGCAACATTTTCGATGCATGTTGATACAATACGTTTGATGCAACATTTTCGATGCAAGATGTTTGATTCAATATGTTTGATGAACATGTTTGATGCAGCATGTTTGTTCGAACATGTTAGGTGCAACATGTTTGATGCAAGAAAACTCCATAGGATGCAACATGTTTGTTCGAACATGCCATAAAGCTCATGTCGTATCGACTATGTTGTATCGAACGTGTTGCATCGATCATGTTGCATCAAACATGTGGCAGCGAACACGTTGCATCAACATATCCTAATCAAACATGTTCGATTCAAACACCTAGCATAGCATCCAACATCTTCCGATCAAACATGTTTTCTCAAACATGTTGCATCAAACATGTTCGATTCAAACATGTTGCATCAAACATGTTCGATTCAAACATGTTGCATCAAACATGTTGCCATCAAACATGTTGCATCAAACTTGTTGCATCAAACTTGTTGCATCAACATGCTCGATTCAAACATGTTCGATTCAAACATGTTGCCATCAAACATGTTCGTTCAAACATATTGGCTCAAACATGTTGCATCAAACATGTTCGATTCAAACAGTTGCATCAAACATGTTGCTCAAACTTGTGCATAAACATGTTCGATTCAAACATGTTGCTAATCAAACATTGTTGCATCAAACATGTTCGATTCAAACATGTTCGATTCAAACATGTTCGAATCAAACATGTTGCATTCAACTTGTTGCATCAAACATGTTCGATTCAGACATGTTGCAGCAACATGTTCGATTAACATGTTGCAATCAAACATGTTGCATCAAACATTTTCGATTCAAACATGTTGCATCAAACATGTTCGAATCAAACATGTTGAATCAAACATGTGCATCAAACATGTTGCATCAGAACTGTTAGAATCAAACATGTTGCATCAAAATGTTCGAATCAAACATGTTGCATATTTGACGCAGCATGTTTGATTCGAACATCTTGATGCAACATGTTTGATGCAATATGTTTGATTCGAACTTGTTTGATACAACATGTTTGATTCTAACAGTTGATTGCAAATGTTTGATGCTGCAACCTGTTTGATGCAACATGTTTGATTCGAAACATGTTGTGATGCCACATGTTTACATGTTGATTTGCCAACAAGTTTGATTCGAACAAGTTTGATGCAACCATGTTTGATTCGAACATGTTTGATGCAACATGTTTGAATCGAACATGTTTGATGCAACATGTTTGAATCGAACATGTTTGATGCAACATGTTTGAGGCAACATGTTTGATCGAAGATGTTGATGCTAGGTGTTTGAATCGAACATGTTTGATTAGGATATGTTTGATGCAACGTGTTCGCTGCCACATGTTTGATGCAACATGATCGATGCAACACGTTCGATATAACATAGTCTATACGACATGAGCTTTATGGCATGTTCGAACAAACATGTTGCATCCTATGGGGTTTTCTTGCATCAAACATGTTGCAACCTAACATGTTCGAACAAACATGCTGCATCAAACATGTTCATCAAACATATTGAATCAACATCTTGCATCGAAAATGTTGCATCAAACGTATTGTATCAAACATGCATCGAAAATGTTGCTTCGAACTTGTTGCATCAAACATATTGTTTCAAATATATTGCATCGAAAATGCTGCATCGAAAATGTTGCATCGAAAATATGCTTCGAACTTGTTGCATCAAACATATTGCATCGAAAATGTTGCTTCGAAAATGTTGCTTCGAACTTGTTGCATCGAACATTCTGCATTAGCGATTTCTGGGAATTGTTATTTTATGTGGAGATGATGTGAACTAGCCACCGAAATCGGTGTGATTTGATCCCGTTCGGCATTTTCTAATGGGGTTTCTTAAGTCATAGGTGCATCCTCATAACCCACAAAATTCGAGAGTGTTTAAAACTGACATAAATCATGTCTCTGCCTTAAATTATTTGTGGAAATTGAGATCTTATGTGGATGGTAATGTAAAGTGGTCACGATATCGCGTGACTTGATCCCGTTAGACTTTTTCTTATGGGATTTTCTTAGGCTACAGTTCTTCCCCCTCCAAACCGACATAAACAATGTCCATTATGGCAACAATAGGTCTTTCAAACAAATAAAAAAATTTCGATTAGATTTCGTACATACTTCACACGCTCGATGTTATAAAAACTGGACTTATTTCGAGAAATGTTACTGTTAAAGAAAACGTTATTTCACTAAATAAGCGTAAATGCATTCAGTTTGCCCGGTTTTCGCCCCTTTCCCCTTTTTGGACACCTTGTGGTCCAACTTTATAAACGGCACACCTCCAATAGCTATTTGGGAAATTTAACTTACACTTAACTTAACTAAGTTGTAAAAAATGATTTATTACCATTTTTTCGGCCTTTGTCCCATTTTTTCTCTCGTTTTGGTAAAAATTTTGAAAAGATTTATAGCCAATAACTTGCACCGACAAAAGCCCGATCAATATCCCAAATTTCAAGAAAATCGGTCCAGGCTAACAAATATATATATATTCGGATTAGGATAACCTGCACTCAATTTTCCCGTCTTCGGGCCACTTTCCAAATGGCCACTGATCTTCTAGAGAATTCTCATATATTTTCGACCAAAAATCGATTTTTTTAAAATTCAATATCTCGACTCACAAAATTATTTCAGCTATCCCACTACCACGGTTGGAAAGAGGACCCTCTGGACTACCATTTGTATATAGTCTGTATAGGGTACAGTTTCTTATATGTTCCCAAATGGCCACTGATCTTCTAGAGAATTCTCATATATTTTCGACCAAAAATCGATTTTTTTAAAATTCAATATCTCGACTCACAAAATTATTTCAGCTATCCCACTACCACGGTTGGAAAGAGGACCCTCTGGACTACCATTTGTATATAGTCTGTATAGGGTACAGTTTCTTATATGTTCCCAAATGGCCACTTGATCTTCTAGAGAATTCTCATATATTTTCGACCAAAATCGATTTTTTTTTAAAATTCCATATCTCGACTCACAAAATTATTTCAGCTATCCCACTACCACGGTTGGAAAGAGGACCCTTGGACTACCATTTGTATATAGTCCTGTATAGGGGTACAGTTTCTTATATGTTCCCAAATGGCCCACTGATCTTCTAGAGGAATTTTTTTTCAATCAAAAAATTGATATTTTCAAAGCAAATTTTTACAATACCAATCACTCGACTTCATATAGGACTTTTTGCTGATAATATTAAAAGGCGTTGGAACAATCCTTAGAGTATTATATGGTACTCATAGGACCTACTATATTCCCTAAATTACCTGCCAAAAGAAGTGATCTTGTTCCCCCCCAAATGGATTACTGTTTAAACAGTTAACAGTGCTCTTTAACTGCAAATTTTGCTCTGTTAAGATCAAATTGTACATTTTTTAGACCCAAATTGTGCCACTGTTAACGCTAAGGTGTGGCGCTGCTAAAATTTATGGGTTTGCGTCCGTCTTGGATTTTCCAAATTCGAATTTATCTTCACAACACATTCATGTTTTCTTTCCATGTTAAATCAATATAACCTATGCAAACCAAACATCATTTAAGTATAACATTTATAGGCTTTACATGAGACCCCATTAACATTTTTATTTCATTTCTTTTTTTACTGTCTCTTAATAAATGTTGTTGCTTGATTAAAACATCTGCTGGGTTATTTCTTTGTGTATGCTTCTGTTATTTGTTGTGGTTTAAAGAAAACAAATGTAAACTGTTTGTTTGCCGTCAATGTTTTGTACTGTTAATGATTAACAGGCGAGTGATTACATACTGAGTACGAGAAGGATTTAACAAACATTGAGTTATAGAGGCATACAACAAACAAACCAAGCGAAAGTAATGAAATACCAAAAACTAATTAAAAAAAAAATGGCGTAGAAAACGTAGTCGGAATATTTCTTTAAATTATTTTATTTTATTTTTCTTGGATAAATATCTAATGACTTTAGAATATGAGTAAAACGCCTATGACACTATCGAATTTCGCTTGCAAACTGTACTTGATAGCGCCTATACATTTCAGGCAGAACAGCAAAATTATTGTTTGCAAGCTTGACCTGATGAATACGAAAAATAATTCGGTGTAGCTCTCATTAGGGAGTCTGTACAAGCAAACTTAGATAGTATAATATGCGTTGAACTTAAACGAACAAATAATGTTGCCTATGCTAAGGCTTGTGATTAAATAATAAATCAACTTTCTACAACTTTCATTGGTATCTCCTCTGTTTAATAGCGAAAAATAAGGCCAATTGTTAACAACTCAACAATTTTCAAATGTTGTTACAAAAAAAAAATTTTCTATAAAAACCAAAAAAAAATTGTTAGAAATTTGCGAATAGGGTCACACAACATCAATGAAGAAAAAAGAGAGACAAGTAAAACGAATTCAAAAGCATGTTGACACCTTTAAAGAAATACTCTCGTAGATATATAGGTGTTTACAATTCTAAAGCATGAAAAGCATTACTTTTAAATTACTTTTATAGCATACTTTCAGGTAGCAGGAGAAGAAATTCAAAGAAATACAAAAGAAGGCAGTAGACAATAGTATAACGTCTAAAGCAAGTTACTAAGCATACATACGACACTTTCTACACACACTTAAGGAATTTTTGCATGCATTAACACAAATTTAAAGCCGTTAGTAAAGCACTAAGTGTAGTTTAATGCTTAAAATAGCATGAAGTAAACAGGAAAAGAAAACAACATAACAACACTTGTGTTTATGCGTTTCCTTTGTTTCAAAATGTTATTGACATGAATTTCTTTCTTCTTTTTTTTTGTGATTATAAGTCGCATGTTTACACGACATTTTTCTGCTTCTTTCCTTGCCAAGTTTCCAAAATCACTTTCATGAACGACAAAAAAAAATAAAAATAAGGAATGAAAAAACTTAATGAAATTTTAATGAACGTCTAAACAACAACAACAACATGAAATTTTCCTAACAATAGACATCATATCCTTAAATAATTGTAACACCGTGACAAACATAAAAAGTCTCACTTCTTCTATTACAAAATATTTTCGAAATATTTTTCATCACGTGATGTTCTTTCTTTTTTTTTGTTTTCTTCATTTATTTGCAATGATTTTAGAAAAACAGTCCATTAAGCAGAACAAAATTAAACAAACGGAATCATGGTAATGAAATAAATGTTTAGCATACTTTTAGGATTTACCAAAATTATGTAAAACAAGGAATTTAGGCTGAAAACTAAAGGAAACATGAGGATTTTCTAAAAGCTTTTAAATTTCATAATGGACTTGAGGAAATAAAATGTGGATTTTGGAAATTTAAACTTCATTACGGATTTTTTGAGGGGTAAACACATAGCAAAATCAAGTTAAAAATTGTTTAGCATACTTTAAGGAAGTTTTAATCAAATAAGTGCGTACAAATGCTATAAAAGATATGAAAAAAATAGTAAAAACACTTCGAAAACTTAGGAATCGATTCCATAGGTCCTTTGAATCCGTATTTTTGTCTTACCAGTGTTCCTTTATATGACCCCAGGAATAAACGGCTTAAGCTAAAGGACAAATACCTAAGTATTAAGCTTAAGTATTGATTAAACTACTTCGCTAGACTTTAAATACGATATATTGCACTTCGTTTTGTCGCCCCAGATCACTTTTCCGCCACGTAGTTGCCTATACAAGAGAAAGTTTTGTGCTTTCAAAATCAAGATGCTCTCGTTGCTTCCAAGGTTTCAAAAACTGCTATTTGCGTTGTGGTCCAATGATTTTTTAAATTCTTTTAGAGTTTTGCAATAATCGATACCCTTGAATCATGATGTATAGACCTGATTGGCCACACTTTCAGCGTAAAATCCATCATTTCTAATCTGGACTATCACTTCCACGTTGAAGTGGAAAGCATATATTGGGGATAAGCTTTGGGAAGCAATTGATGTGTTTCAATTGCACTTTTTTTGCTATGGTACACGCCATACATGCCCTATATAGATTAAAGGAGAATAAATGCAGCCCATGTGCTGACCAACTCCTCCCTCATTGGGTCGGAGGAACTTGGTCAGTACAGGAACTGCGTGTACCTGTGGCGCCACAACAAACCGCTATGCGTGCTCAAGTGAACTTTTGGTTTAAAGCTACCACACTAACCTAACCTAAGTAAGAATAGACAGAAAATCTATCAAATGCCACTGAAGTTATTACAGACACAAACCATATACACATAAGACATAAATATATGGCATAAAGCCCACGTTTTCAAGTCATACAACTGCGGTTTAAAAGAGTATTCGGAATAGGATAACAGCTACTCAAGTTATATAGGAATATTTGAACTTATCCAAGCGAGAGCCATAATCTATTAAAAATTTACGAATTCTGAAATATTATTTAAAAACCTGGCAACTTATTGAATTTATTGAGAACATTTTCAATTAATTTCACGCCATCAACTGAAATAAAATCATTTCTTTTATATTAAAGTAAAAAAAAGAAAAACTATTGCCTACATTAAGGCATTTTACATTGAACCACATTTATTCCGCTTTTATTATTATGATTTCCAAGGACATTTTGTTTGTGATTATTAATAATGCCGAGATTTTTATCCTAAATAATAAAAAAAAAAAAAAAAATATTTCAAATTAAAATTTCTTTCAGCTGGCAACATTATTTGTTATTGACGTCAATGGCTTTGGTATAAAATTGAAGGGGTTGGATGCTTATAAAATGTTTTTTTAAATGCCTTAAAAGGGGGAGAAAAATAGCAGCAAAATAATTAAAATATAATAATAAAATCCCCTTTCCGAATCAAAGCAAATATATTTTATATAAACCCCTAAAAGTATGCCACGTTTCGGTCACAAAAACTGTCCTTAGTATTTTTATTTAATTTTCTAGGATTTCATTACTAAAACTTGTGCCTTTTTTTGGTATTTTTTTTTTTTTTTTGTATTTTTATTGAATTATAATTAAAACCAATACGTGACATTTAAGCAAAAAATCAGTACTCCTAACGACTGGCAAAGAAAAAAACACAATTTTGGTATTACCTAAAGGTATGCCATACAAATGAAGTGAAATTGTTATTCTAAGCCTGTTGTATTATCAAATTTGTTTGTTTTTCCTCTTTGTTTTTATTGTTTTTTGTTTTTGTTCATAATGATTGTGATTAATTCATAATTATTGTTGACATTTCATCACGAATTTTTCGATTTTGGATGTCTAAATTACCTTTAGAGGGGGATTTTTATTTATTTATCTTCTGTTTTTTTTTTCTCGATATCAAATGAAAATAATTTCCAATCAAAATCACACTCATTAGTCGAGTAATTTAGTAAATTATTCACAAATTAGTTTGAGTGCCATAGTATTAATTTTCGCTGCCGCCAATATGGTTTAGTTTTATAACATTTTTATTGCCTATCATTAGGCTTAAATTTACTATTTAATTAGTATTAGTTAGTGGTAGAAGTTGAATTTTTTTTTTTTTGTTGTCTCTGGTCAATAAAAATTGGTTGCAATGCAAATAACATTTGTTATGCGGGGGGGGGGAGGTTAATTTCTACGACATTTAACGAATATTTTGTAGTAAAAAGTCGCATAATTTGAAATTGTAAGTGCATAAAATAGAATAATTTTATTAGATAAAAAAGCTGTCAGTGGCTCTGTATTTGGAGTCCTATTTGCAGTAGAAATAAAGGTATTTAAACATCAAGTACCCCTTCTATCACGTATAAGATCATGTAAACCCTTCAGACTAAAATTAAACGTGTATCTTTGCTAACGGGGGCCTATTATGACCGTAAAGTGGATAAAATTGGTTGCTAGCTCGAGGGGATAACTACATTTACCACACTGTAATACCATATCTTTAAATTTTTTCTAAATCTGGAAATATCCGGAGTCTTTATTCAAACAACTTAGCCACTCAACGTCCACCTGACCCATAGCAGATCAGTGAGATCATCTGCATAGTCTACGATACAATATCAAGGCCTACACGATAAACTTAAAGATAAATTCTGGTGTGCCTTTAGATGCAGTGCTTTTTCAACTGAAGCCAACCTAAATCAGTCGCGAGACTCTTCCTAATAGCTCAAGTCGCTGTTAGGCCGGCATCTTGACACAAACTGGCTATTGTTTCGTATCGCACGTTTGCAGTATTATTTTCGCTTACAGGGAAAGGACTATTCTTGCTCTTCGACCAATTAATATAAAACCCTAAACGTATGCTTCATTTGATATTAAACTAATAAAACGCAAGAGGAACCATAGTTTTACACAAACTCCTTTACTTACACATTTTTTCCTATTGGACAAATGGTATAACCCTAGGTAGGTAGGTAGAAGTGGCTCTCCCCCTAATGAGGTCATGAGCGGACATATTTAGGACGCACATAGGGCCCAATTTGATACCACAGTTTCCTATTCTCCCCTATTCGAGATGGTATAACCTTAATGTGCCTTAATTATGAAAAACTTTCTAACATTCTCCTCTAAATATGCTTTAAAAATAAATGTATGTTTAATTTAAATTAAATTTAAACGGAAATTACTGCAGGCTTAATAAAATATTTATTTCAGTAAATTTTTTTTTATATAAAGACGTAAAAAAAATCTACCCAAATGTATACAAAAGCAAATGCAGTTAGCTTAACTGTATGATAATAAAAATTAATGGTTGTATGCATATATACAGCCTACGGTTATGCTGCTTTTAATGTAATTTAATTTAAAATTACTGTAATTAATAAATCCTACAAGGGGAATTAAAAACTGTTTGCATATGTATATGAAATTTATTACGATTAATTATTGTATTTAAATTATACAAAATATAATTCAAACAAAAAAAATTTTTGAAGTATAATTTTAGGAGGAAAAAATTTTTTTTTATAACAAAACCCTTTTGGGTAATAACTCTTAATTTTTTTTAGGATTATATTAAATAAAATCCTTATTTTAGCAAGGTAAAGCAAGGAAATCTTAATTAACTTTTTATTGTCAAAAACAACTGCTGAAATTATGCTTTAAGATTATTTAAAATTCCTTAAATTCCGTTCATTTTTGTATGGTAAACTTAAATTTAACCAAAAATCATGTCCTTTGAATGTAGTTAATAACTATTAAGCTAACGTACATAAAAAGAAAAGTTTAAAGTTTTCTTTATCCTCCAAAATATTTCAAAAAACTTATTATCTTAAGTTTGCTTTTCCTATCAGTAGCAGTAGTTCTTTTTTTATTTTTATTTTTCTAAAGATTTCTATCTAATGGTTCCTTAACTTTTTCTCTTTCCTTTTTAACTTTCTTTTCATTCGATTTTTAAAGCATACTTTGGGGAATCTTAAGTTTTTTGAAGGCATTCTTAAAGGGGTAGAAACTAAAAACGCGAGAATATTTTTCCTGCACCAGCTTGCTTACGTTGAGTAATTTTTTTTTTTTTTTTTGGTTAATTTTTGCGGTGTTGCATACATGAAATCAAAGTCAATAAAAGTTTAATAAAGACAAAAATACTAACCGGTGTAGTATATGTTATGGGGCAAAAGTTTCAAAGTACTTTTTTAAGTTTAAGTTTTTTCTTGCGTGCTAAAAATTACTAGAAAAAATTTATAGAAAGTCTAAAATTTTTTAAAAATAATTTTCCAACGGTGTAGGATCAAATTGAGAATATTTTGTATACCCACTACACAAAATTACCCTGACTTTTATAAGTTCATTTTATCTTGGAATGCAACGTTTCGTATTCAGCCGAAGTTTAAGTTTTCTGGATGAATTTCATTTGTTTCTGATGGTGAGATGCCTCTCTCTCAAATTTCAATGACTCGTAAACATGATCGAAAACTGACATTTCAATTTAATATTTTCATGTTTCCTTTGTCTATGGTTTTCTTTGCATTTTTTCCTTAGAGCTGCTAAATACTATCTTCTCCCCCAGTTTCTTTCGGTTTAAACTGCAATTGACGTATTTACTGCACTTCAAAAATATTGAGAAAACAAAAACATTAAATGAACCCAGTACTTTCACAAGCAGTTAGAAAACTAATTAATTATCTATCCTTAGTAAAGTTAAAATAAAATGCAATTTATATTGAGAAATTAAAATAGCAGCAGAAGAGAGAAAAAATTATTGGAAAAAAGTGTTCAGAAAAGTTCGCACTTAAAACATGATTGCAGTTCAAAAGCAAAGTTTTGTGAAGAAACTACAGTGACTGGTTGATTCTGCTCAACTTTTACTGGAGAACACAAAAAAGTTCTTCATGGCTGTCTTACAATAGAAAAGGGGGTTAAGAACATTGGCAGTTAATTAATTTTGTAGATGATTTCTTACAAAGAAGACGGAACGGGGCAAAGCAAACTCTTTTAAGGAAAATAATTTTATTTCAAGCATCGGGTATTGATTGATATTCATAAGGATTTAAAGGATTATATAAACGATTTCTAACAAAGGAAATAAATATAATTTTCTAAATAATTTGAAGTTAAATTAACAGCAATAGCTTTCGATTATTTTGAATTGTAAAAACTTTCAAGTTAAAAAAAAAAATAATATTTCAAAACTGCTTTTTCAGAGGTGAAATTATAGTTCTTCTATCTTTCATTATGAAACAAAGTTTAAATCCTTTTCAAGGCCATTAAGTTACCTTCAATTCGCCATTTTAATTATTAAAAAATCTTTACCACAAGTAAAGTTATGCGACTTTTCATCAAACTACCCATGAATTAATATTAATCATACGCCTACGTAAGGAAAAACAAAAATTTAATATTTTAGCTCTATTAACATGATTACTGGCATTTCTAAGGCCTTTACCATGATTATTACTTGAAGCATAATATAAATTCATATAATATTTCTTCCAACGCCTGTTACCATGCTTCATTTTTCAAATAAAACTCGTGTTGTAATAACAAAGTTTTTAAGTAGTGTCATAAGAAAATGTTGCCATTTTTTTTTTATAACTTCTGTTAGACATACATAAGAATTCATAGCATACATATAAGGATTTATAGGGTTATATAAACGATTTCTAACAAAGGAAATAACTATGATTTTCTGTATAATTTGAAGTTAAGTAAACACCCAAAAGCTAACGATTAATTTCAATACCAAAAACTTTTATATCAAATGTAAAATATTTTCAATTTAAAACTGCCATCTTGTTGGTGAAATACCAATCTTCGTGTTTTATATTTTCAAAAGAAATCTAATTTCTGTGTAAGCCTATTAAGTTACCTTCAATTCGCCATTTCAAGAATTAAAAAATCTTTAACACAAGTAAAGTTATGCGACTTTTCATCAAACTACCCCAGGAATTAATATTAATCATACGCCTACGTAAGGAAAAACATAAAAATTTTATATTTCAACTGTATTAACATGATTACTGGCATTTCTAAGACTCTTAACGTGTTTATTACTTCAAGCTTAATATAAATTCATCATCATGGAAGAATTATTTTCCAACGCCTGTTATCATGCTTCATTTTTCAAATAAAACTCGTGTTGTAATAACATAGCTGTTAAGCAGTATCATAAGAAAATATTGCCATTTTTTTGTATAATTTGTGGTAGATATTCATAAGGATTTATAGAATATACTGAAGAATTATTAGGGTTTTATAAACGATTTCTAACAAAGGAAATAACCATGATTTTCTGAATAATTTAAAGTTAAATAAACAGCAATAGCTAACGATTAGTTTCAATAGCAAATAGTTTTATATCAAATGGAAAATATTTTCAATTTAAAACTACCTTCTGGTTGCTGAAATACCAATCTTCCTGTTTCATATTTGCAAGCAAAATCTAATTTGCTGGTAAGCCTATTAAGTTACCTTTAATTCGCCATTTTAAGAATTAAAAAATCTTTAACACAAGTAAAGTTATGCGACTTTTCATCAAACTACCTATGAATTAATATTAATCATACGCCTACGTAAGGAAAAACAAAAAATTTAATATTTTAACTGTATTAACATGATTACTGGGATTTCTAAGACTCTTAACAGGTTTATTACTTGAAGTATAACAATAAATTCATCATCATAGAAGAAATATTTTCCAACGCCTGTTACCATGCTTCATTTTTCAAATAAAACTCGTGTTGTAATAATAAAGTTGTTAAACTATATCATAAGAAAATATTGCCAATTTTTTTTGTACAATTTATCTTAGAAATCAATCATATGGAGTGTGCTTAGGTGTTCCTATTGCTAACGAAAATTTAATTGAATAAATTTATTAACACAAAAAAAAAACAAAAAAAGGAAATTCTTTTCATAACTCATAAAAGCAAAAAAGACGAGAGGAAAATGTAGGAAAAATTCATTAAATTAATGCAACAAAATCAATCATTTTCCTTTTCTCTCTTGCAAAGTAGTAGTCAAAGCAGTTGTTCATCTGCTGCCATGATTTCTCCCCTCCTTTTTAATATTTTTTCCTCTCTCGAGCTTATTAAGAAAATAAAATTTTCATTGGAATTTTTTTTGCTTCTTTTTTTGTTGTTAAGGAGAGCATCGTTTTTCAACTTTTAAGCTGCTTGTTATAGCCAAAAATTCTAAATCAAGCATTGCCATCAAATACTTTTCATCTAATTTGATTACTTTTTGATACGCAAAGTAATAAAAAAAAGAGAGAAAGACAGACCGCTTATGGAAAAAGTTATCTTAGAAGCAGTAAGAAAAGAAAACAACAAAAGAATTTTAAAAATGTGATAAAAAATTCATCAAATTTTGTGATCTAAGAAAACAAACAAAATTTGCCTTTAAACCTATCCCTACTCCATCAGAGGCATCCCCCAGAACTAATAACAGAATACTGAACTCTTTGTGCGCATGCTTAGAGGCTGAGAATACCTTACAATGACTTTTGTGGGATCTATAATGACGAGGAAGAAGATGAGATCATAGAGAAGCATATTTTCTGTCATTGTCAAGTCGCTGTTAGGCCGGCATCTTGACACAAACTGACTATTGTTACTCTTCGACCATTCAAAATAAAAAAATAAAACCCTAAACGTATGCTTCACTTGATATTAAACTAATAAAACACAAGAGAACCATAGTTTACACAAACTCCTTTTGCTAACACATTTTTTCTTATTGGACAAATGGTATAACCCTAGGTAGTTAGGTAGAAGTCTAGCGTGTAGTGTGTTGGCTTTTTAGACAAAAGGCCCGGGTTCGTATCCCAGGTCAGACATCAAAACGAAAAAATATTTCTTCAGCGACTTCCTCACAGCAGATTTCTGGCAAAAACTCTGAGAGTAAAAATTGCCATGAAAAGCTTCTCAAAAATCTGTCGTTCGGAGTCGACTTTAAACTGTAGGTCCCGCCATTCGTTTATAAAATTAACGCACACAACATAAGTGGTGTGAGAAGCTAGGTCGTAATCCTGACTAAAAGGTTATAATGGCTAATTTTGTATGTATATAGGTAGGTAGAAGTGGCTGTCTCCCCCGATGGGGTCATGAGCGGACATATTTAGGACGCACATAGGGCCCAACTTGATACCACAGTTTCATATTCTCCCATATTCGAGATGGTATAACCCTATTGTGCTTTAATTATGAAAAACTTTCTAACATTCTCCTCTAAATATGCTTTAAAATTAAATCTATGTTTAATTTATCCCTACTCCATCTTAGTATCTGATATCTAGGAAACTGATTCGAGAAATTCTTGGGTACCCAAAATTTTCTGACAGAATATGTTGAACTAAAAGGTGATTGGAATAGAATTTCATATCCTTATAAATCTGTCGTAATTATAAGGAAACTCTTGCCAGGAGTTATAGTTGAATGACGAAATGCATACTATCGGTCTTACAAAAGGGCCTAGTAGGAGCATCCAAGTAAATTTTTTGAAGCCGCTGCCAATACTTGTCATAAGGAAAAAAAAACTTATGAATTGGAATTAAATCGACTTCTACATAAAACTATCGGTTTGGTAAGGAAACTCTAGTCAGGATGACGAGATAAAGGCCTAATATAACTAAAGTAAGCTTTTCGAAGTGTCTGCCAATTAGCCGCGGTCTAGTGGGTTAGGTTAGAGGACGTGCACCTGTCGATCAAGACAAGCACAGTACCCGGAGATCGAAATTGACCCACTGGTCTAGTGGGTAGTGTGTTGGCTTATTAGACAAAAGGCCCGGGTTCGAATCCCAGGTCAGACATCAAGACAAAAAATATTTCTTCGGCGACTTCCTCTCAGCAGATTTCTGGCAAAGACTCTGAGAGTAAAACTTACCATGAAAAGCTTCTCAAAAATCTGTCGTTCGGAGTCGACTTTAAACTGCAGGTCCCGCCACTCATGTATAAAATTAATGCACACAACATAAATGGTGTGAGAAGCCAGGTCGTAATCCTGACTGAAGAGTTGTAATGGCCTATTATGTATGTATGTATGCCAATTCTTATCATCCACAAAGATTTTTTAAAAGCTTTTTATACATATCAGGTCCGCCATCTAACATTTATTTTTTCAACTGTTTGGTGCGGATTTTTGTCTAGAGACATAATTGGGCAATTTTTCTTCGAAAATGACCAAGGAGTGGCCGTTACAGTCAATGGTGATCATAATTGGGCCATGTTGAACGAATTTTTGTTCACAAAAATTGAAGAGTAGGATATTGGCAATATTTGGTTTCAATAGGACTGCGCTACATGACACACAGCCGAAGCTACACTTGATGTTTTGAGCCCTGTTTTTGAAGATCGCATTATCAGCCGCAGAACTGATGTCGTTTGGTCACCTCAGAGCTGCGATTTGACACCGTTAGACTATTATTTGTGGGGTGCCGTCAAAGATAAGTGTTACGTCGACAAGCTAGAGACAATTGATGCTTTAAAGGACAATATTCGTAAAGCAATTGGTGAAATACATCTGCACACAATCGATAATAAGCTTAAAAATTGGACCGATCGTATAGGCTACTACCGAGGTAGCCATTTGAATGAAATTATTTTCCATTATTAACCGGAAGGATTTTACTTTCAAATAAAAAAAAGAAATTTGAGAAAATGTTCAGTAGTTTTTTTTTAAAGCATTTTCAAAATTAAAAAAAGTTATTTGGCGGACCCTTTATTAAAATATCTCGTTTAATAATAATTTTATTAATAAATTTCTACGTTTTCATTTTTCCTTCCGCCTTCTAACTTTCATAATACTTTAATACACAATTTCCATTGATGGCTTTACCAAAAGTATGCAATGAAAAATGGTTATCAACAATACTTATCTTTAGTAAAACTTTTAACGAGAAGCAAATTTATGGTGTCAACAAAATACCCCATAAAGAATATGTTAGAAAACAAAAATATATCAGCAAAGAACATTCGATTAAAACTATTCGAATACATAGTTCTTATTGGTAATATACAGAAAAATAAATAAAAATAAATGGCATACTTTAAGGGTGTTGTTTTAAAATGCTTACATTACTATTTTTGTTTAAAATTCTTTATTTTCGAATTATTGTTAAGATAATGACCATTTGATAATAAATTTAATTAAAATCTAAACGCCTAATTTGCTACAATTTTTTTTTAGTAATAATTGCTGTTCATGTTAATCAAAATGCCGAAACCAAACTACTTCCCAACTAAACTGTTCGTGAGCTGATTAAAATCTTTACGTGTTTAAGTAGAAATCCAAAATTAAAGGGGTAACTCTCAACTATTCATTAAAAATAAGAAATTATTAATTACATTCAAACATGTTATATGGCTCCAAAAAGTAGGCAACATAATTTGTAAAGTATACAAAACAGGCGACAGATTAGACGACATAGAAGAAAATAATTAATGGCTGTATGCACAGGCCCTAAAGCCTATAAAGGTAAAAGTCTACACCATATTTCTATTCATACATACATACATAACATAATTGGCCATTACAACCCTTCAGTCAGGATTACGACCTAGCTTCTCAGACCACTTATGTTGTGTGCGTTAATTTTATAGATGAGTGGCGGGACCTACAGTTTAAAGTCGACTCCGAACGACAGATTTTTGAGCAGCTTTTCATGGCAATTTTTACTCTCAGAGCCTTTGCCAGAAATCTGCTGAGAGGAAGTCGCAGAAGAAATCTTTTTCGTTTTGATGTCTGACGTGGGATTCGAACCCGGGCCTTTTATCTAATAAGCCAACACACTACCCACTAGACCACGGCGACTTTACTTCACTTCACATTTATATTCAAATTTTATTATTTGAGTGAAGGTAACAACTAGTAAAGACAAAAACCAAAAATTGTAGCGAAGACAATGCTAAGACCACATTGGCTAGTTGTTTGTTGTTTTGCTTTGGGCCGATTATTTTATAAGTTGTATGGAGTACAATGATTAGAACAGAAGGAAAAAGAATTGCTTTAAAGGCGGTTAGTAATAAATAAGTTGGGTTAGAGACCCTATTTTTCCGAAATAATTTGCCTTTAAACGTAACTTACAAAATATTTTCTCTACAAAGTATTCTTCAAGTAAAAATTAAAACTAAATTATGAACTAAATCCATTTGTAACTTACAATTGCAATAAAATATTGCATACCTTAAGGTGAAATTTCAGAATTTTCATAATCAATGCCTTTTAAACTAATTTAATAACTTCTATAAGCTTTTCTTTTTGAAGACTGTAATTATTTTAAACCATTTGTAATTTACAATTGCAAAAAAATATTGCATATCTTAAGGTAAAATTTCAGAATTTTCAAAATCAATATCTTTTAATATAATTTAATCACTTCTATATGCTTTTCTTTCTGAAGTCTACAATTATTTTAATGACAATAAAAGCTTTTAAAGAAAAATCAAAAGAATACTCCTGTAAAAAAATCATCAAAGCCTGAAAGTATACTCAGAACAGTATATGTAGTATTGTGTGTATGTCTTTTAATGCATACTCTCTTCAGCAAAATGAAATTATTCATGCATAAACAGCATTTTTGAATGTACTTGTTCATATGGAAATCAAAATTTCCATTTTAAAAAATTTTTTTGACAAAACATTCAAGACAATCTATGTGCACTCGGCTCTGTTCCACTTTGTTACATCCATTGTGTGTGGAGGTGTTTGGTGAATGTTAACTTGCTTAAGATAATATTAATTTCGTACAGACTTTATAACAAATATTTGCAGGTTATTGTGTGCAACATCTTTGGTATTTTTTCAGTTTTCTTTCAGTCTATAAAAGAGTATCAGAAGAATGCAAGGGAAGGGAAAGCCTTTGTTAAACTTCTTATACATGCTAGGTAACTATGGTTATGCTTCATTACTTTGGCAAACTTAATAATAAAGTCGATTATATTTTTTCCCCTTATACACTATTTTTCTTCCTCTCCTTCTCTTTCTCTCTCTCTCTCCCTCTCTCTCTCTCTCTCTTGTTTCTTTTTTATTTAACATTTCACAAAAGAATTAAATTGTGTAAGTTTTTCATGCTTTTCTTTTGTTTTGTTTATATTTGTGTTGCATATGTTAAGGCATATTTGCTTTTTACAAAAGTAAAGTCTATGCAACAGTCAATATAAAATAACAATATGAGGGTAAAGTTAACAAAGGAAAAAAATGGCAAACTTATTGCATTAAACTCATTATGATTATCCTTTTCATAGTTTGCTCTCTACCTTGTTCTCTTTCGCCTTATTGGAGTTATTCCTATATTTTTTTGCAATGCCTAACTGTATGCAGCAAACTATTTTATATATTGTTATTCTTTTTTGTTATTCATCTTGGAAAATAATTGTCATAACTTGCATACATTTTCAGGTTAAAATTTTTGTAGCATACTTTTAAGTGCTAGAATATTAAAAGTAAAGAATTTATTGCATTATTTCGGTGCTTTAACTTCCAAAACAAAGGTAAGGAGGAACAAAAAACCATAAAGATTTAAAACGTTAGTTTCGAGAGAAGAGTTTGCGAGAACAAGGTTTAAGGACTTTTCATTTACAATTTGAAATAAGGAAACAGGTTCTACAAAGAAAAAACCTTATGTTTTCTTATATCCTTGCTACGATTTTTACAATTAAAGCTTCGATAACCTAAGACTACATTTTCTTGTTCCGATCTTGTACATTTTCTAAAGGCTACTTGACAAATTACTTACTTCCTCCAGTCAGTATTCTAAACTAGCTTCTTACACCATCTGCTTAGGTGTAATCCCATAACATAAGTGTAGCTGCCACACATTTTAATATCGACTTCGAATGGCAGATTTTTTGAGGAACTTTTCATAGCAATTTTATTTGCTCCCAGAGTTTTTGCCAGAAATCTACTGTGATCTGGGATTTGAACTCGGTTCTGTAGTTTAATAAGCCAACACACTACCTACTACACTGCGGCAACTTCATAGGGGGTATAGTGTAACAGTGTAATAAAATATTTAAAGTCTACTTTTAGGCACCTTCCTAAAATAGTGCTTATTTTATCTAAGAGTAGCGGAATCTAGCAGTTTAATAAAATATTTAAAGTCTACTTTTAGGATGGTGCGATGGTGCTTATTTTATCTAAGAGTAGCGGAATCTAGCAGTTTAATAAAATATTTAAAGTCTACTTTTAGGATGGTGCGATGGTGCTTATTTTATCTAAGAGTAGCGGAATCTAGCAGTTTAATAAAATATTTAAAGTATACTTTTAGGATGGTGCGATGGTGCTTATTTTATCTATGAGAGTCGAAATCTAGCAGTTTAATGGAGACTCCGAATATCTAAACTTTGTGTTTAAAATTCAAAGTCAGTATTAAGCGTTTTTTGTAAAACTATGTGGCAGGAGTTATGATGACTTGATTCCTTAAAGGAATTACTTTCAAAAAATGTTTTTTTTTTGTTATTACCGTGGAAAAAAACTACGACTGGCTATTGCAGATTAGTCGGGCTCTGGGTGGGGCCCCTTTATGGGAGCATCGTGAAGAGTCTAGTTAGGCTGAGTGTGGAGTTGCATTATTAATCGGTTGTCGTGACCCAAAGATAGGAAGGAGTTTTAGATAGGCTCCGCTCCTAATCAAGGGGTAAGTCACGGTCAAATACTTGGCTTCGTGCTGGTACTCAGGTGTAGCAGTCTGTTACATCTGGGGGCGTTGGTAGATGCATTGCATTTCAACCTGTGCGAAGAGCTCGGTGGGCTTAGGCCCACACGGACAGGCACCCACGTAAAACCAATCGTCGTTGTCTTTTATAAATTATAAGGTGTAGACTGGGAGAACAGGTATGTCCCTTGTCCCTAGGATGTCTCATTTTTCTTAAACAATTCTCTTTTCCTATTAACACTAGGGTACTACAGCATTTCTTTTGTAGTTTTTTTCTTTTTTTCATTCTAAATAAACAAAATTTTTTCTTCATTATTAGCTTCAAATGCTTTGTTAAATTCATAGCCTCCTTTCTACCAGTCATGTCTCCCGTGAGGGGAGCATTTTAATTATTCATTGCTGTTGTTGACAAAATATTCCATGAGCCAGCCAAAGTTTGTTTCTCTTTTTCCTACGATTTGATTTGATTTTTTTGCTTTTTATTAAAATTTCACAAACAACCCAGAAAATCTCAACAATTTTCAGCATGAGTTGCAAGAAAAAAAAAAATAAGGGAAAAAAGGGAATTCCTATTTAGACTGAGTACCAGAGTGTGTTAAAATTAAAGTTTCCTTTAAAATAAAATTTTTTTTTGGTGTGGAAATTGTGTTTCACAGGGTATGAGCAAAAAAAAATTTTTTTTTGCTCATTTTTAGCAGGTCTCATATGGATATTGTTTGCCAGTTACAGAGATTTCTGCTTTTATCTCCTATATTTTGGCCGTTTTTTGCTTATTTTGTTTAAATTTTTTAACACGATGTTAAAGTACTTTGTTATCCTATCTCTTGTTATCCTATCTCTATCTCCCTTAATGCTCTATCTTTTGTCACTACTTCCCGCAATACAAATTGCCTTAACAAAACCCAAAGTAAACATTTACTCGACCATGTTTTAATACATGATTTTGAATTATTTTCTCTACAAAAAGAAAATCAAAAAAAATGGAAATAAAATTTCCAAAGAATTTTATTTTAAAATAGATTACACTCTGGGGATGTTTAGATAATTTGTTGAAACTGTTATTGGGTATTTTTCTTCTTTTTTTTGTCTATTTTTTCTAGGTTTTTCATGATTACAGCCATAATGTATGCTACAGTTATTTGCTTGTTTTGTTAATCAGATTTTTTCTTGCACATAAAAATTTTCCTTTAGTTAAGAACGCTTATGCCATCTATTTTAAAATGCCTGATAGACTAATGTCCCAGTCATGATAACAACAAAAGCTTTTAATTATTTCCCAAATGGTGAACATATTAAAAACAAAATATTTAAAATTTAAAGCATAGTTTTGGGAAATTAAAATATTTAATCTCCAGCCCTGATGACAAATTATTTTAGAACTTCTTTCGTGAAATGTTAAGCACAGTATTTTATGTCTGAAACTAATAAATAAAATTTTAAAGCATACTTTTAGACAACTAAACTGTACAATACACTGCTTTAAAGACAAATAACATAAGAATTTGATAAACGTCATTAGAAAAAGGCTTCTATACTAAACGATATAGATTTCTTTATACACAATAGTCCTTAACTATGGCCAACATTTTGCAGACACTGTGTAAAAAAGTTTAGAAAATTTTCATACAATCACTGCCACCATGAAAGAAGAAGGGAAATCCAACGAAGTTCAATCAGTGCATGGCCTCTTATATCGGTTTTGATTGTTAAAAATCGCAGTAACAAGGCAGGTCGGTAATGTAAAACTACAGGCAGCTTTTAGTTTGCGCTAGGTTAGAGGACGTGCACCTGTCGGTCAAGACAAGCACAGTACCCGGAGGTCGAAATTGACCCATTGTACTCGCGCTAAGCTAAGTTTAAAAACAATTGAAATCAATTAAAAATATTATATGGAAAGCCCCATTTTGTAATGAAAAAAATTGAAGTATACTTTTGGACTTTACAAAAAAAAAAAAGCATACTTTGTGGATAAATTTTTAGGAAACTTTAGATAAAATGTTTGATTTCTATGCTAATACCCAGATTTCAATTATTTATTGTACACAAAGCATGTGTCCAATACTATGAAAATTAGTTTCAGAGCCTAAGAAAGAGGTTATAAGACTAAGTCGAATTCGGTTTTCATTGTAAGCGTTTAGGTCTGAAAAAAACCGTGTTTGAGAGAAGACTTTCATTAAGAACAGCTTTTCTGTATAAAACCAGTTTAGTCAACTGGCCACGGAAGAATTTATAGAAGGGAGAGGAAACTAAGAGGAAACATGAGATTGTTTAGAACAAATCCCCTTCTTTGTGAGAGTATTTGATCCCTATTAACTAGTAAGTAGAAGTAAGTTGGCTTTTTGGACGAGGACTATAAACTTCAAATCTCTCAGTCATACAGCTTGAACAAAAGAAATCTGAAAAAATATATTTTTCTAGGACCTTCCGTGAAAACAAATTATTTTAGAACTTCTCTCCAGAACCTCATGTAATTTTGTAATGCTAATACCGAACCTAATTTAAACAAAAATACTATGAGGCGCAATATAATCGCGATATATTAAAATACATCCCAATTTTGTTCCAATAAATCCCATATGTACATAAAGTAAATCAAAAATATATTGCCTACTTTTAGGTTAGCAATACAAAGGAAATAATTAAAACCAGAAATATTGCTTGTAACATCCCTACCCCTAAAAACTGCTTTTAATTAGGCAATTGGCAATTGCCGGCAAACAATATGTTGCCTTTTATTGTTAATTCATTATAAAAAAGGCGGCTCTATTCTTTCGATTTAAACACAGAGTATGTGTTAACAACTGGGGCAATTCAAAAAGAAATCATTTGAATTGTTCATAAAAAATAAATGAAAAACAAAAATAAAACGAAATTCCATTTCTAATTGAACAAAAACAGAAAAAACGTAAATTATAGGGCTTTGAATAACTGAAAGTATGCTACAGGAAATTTATTCGCATTCAAATAATATTGTTTAGCAAAAATAAAAGCTGAAAAAGAATTCATATGTAATTATTGTGTTTAATTTTGAAAAAATTATTTTTCCCAAAAGTATGTTACAAAAAGATAAGCATTCTATACACTACAGTTTATAGCCTTAAGTGGCAAATAAGGAATACAAAGTAATCTTCCTTTTTTTTTGTTTTTCATCCTCCTTTAAAAGTTACTTAAGCCTATAAATCAAATATTTTACACAACTGCGGCTTTTTTCTAAGCAATTGCGCCTTAAACGATATTTGTTTTCAAGTACTTGTGAGTTAATTATTATAAGTTGAATTAGTTTCAAAAGAAACACAATAATTGCCTTTCTATCTCCACACTCATAGACTTTAAAGAAAGAAAAGTTATTTAAAAGACATTCCCTTTATAATATCATTGGATTTTATAAAAGACAAAGTATTCTTTATAGCAAAATGTTGCCTTAAAATAGGCTATAGATTTTAAATAAAATTATGAAAACAAAGATTAAAATTTATTATATTAATAAAGCAAAAAAAAACTTTTGCTATTAAAATATAACTTTTATAACAAAATAAATGGATATTTGAAAGGAGCCCCTTAAAGTAGGCTTTGTAAGTGTATATAAAATACTACTATACTTATACCTAAAATTCTAAAAGACAGTAATACAGAGAAAACCCCAATGTTAATTAAAATTTCAATTTTAAAGTTTTGAAAAAAAGAAAAAATTAATTTTTCTAGTTCAATTAAACCTTAAAGTAGGCACCAAATTTTTAGTTTCGCTACAAAAAGATGTTTATGTGTTTTTAGTTTCAATACAAAAAGATGTAATACCCTAAAGTAGGCAACAGATTTTTAGTTTCGCTAGAAAAAGATGCAATACCTTAAAGTAGGCAACAGATTTTTAGTTTCGATACAAAAAGATGTAATACCCTAAAGTAGGCAACGGATTTTTAGTTTCGCTACAAAAAGATGCAATACCCTAAAGTAGGCAACAGATTTTTAGTTTCGCTAGAAAAAGATGCAATACCCTAAAGTAGGCAACAGATTTTTAGTTTCGATACAAAAAGATGCAATTACTTAAAGTAGACAACGGATTTTTAGTTTCGCTACAAAAATGCAATATCCGAAAGTAGGCAACGGATTTTTAGTTTCGGTACAAAAAGATGCAATACCCTAAAGTAGTCAACAGATTTTTAGTTTCGATGCCAAAATTTTTTTACCAAAAGTAGGCAACAGATTTTTATTTTTGACACAAAAAGATGTAATAGCCTAAAGTAGGCAACGAATAAAAGTTCCGATAAAAAGATGCAATTACTTAAAGTAGACAACGGATTTTTAGTTTCGCTACAAAAATGCAAAATCCGAAAGTAGGCAACGGATTTTTAGTTTCGAGAAAAGATGCAATACTCTAAAGTAGGCAACAGATTTTAATTTTCGCTACAAAAAGATGCAATCACCTAAAGTAGGCAACAGATTTTTAGTTTCGATACAAAAAGATCCAATACCCTAAAGTAGGCAACAGATTTTTAGTTTCGATAAAAATATGCAACACCCTAAAGTATGCAACAGATTTTTAGTTTCGATATAAAAAGATGCAATCCCCTAAAGTATGCAACATATTTTTAGTGTCGATACAAAAATATGCAATACCCTAAAGTAGGCAACGGATTTTTAGTTCTGATACAATAAATATATGCAATAAATTCAATGTAAGAACTACAATTAAGTGAATGCTATATACAGTTTTATAAAGAGCACAAATTAATTGGATTCCAATTAGATATTTAGAAGTCTGCAGCAAAATTTTGAAGTTTAAATAATTCAAAGCTAAAGTGTTTTAATTTTAAGACTTGACAAAACAGTATAAAACATTGAAAATATATTTTAAAAAACTGAATTTTTCTGATTATTTGTCTTCCTTGCATATTCCTTTTCATGTTTTCACCATAAAACCACTGGCTGGCTACACCAAAAAGTCAGCAGTTAATACGAAAGCCATATCCACTGTACCGAAAAAGTTACACAAAAGGACCACAGGACGAAATGTACATCTTATGCCACAAACAACACAAATATTGGCTTGTCTCAGCCATCATATTTCAGATGGTTTTTTGAAACACTCTTCTTCTTTATCATCTTTCCTTGAATTATTTTTCGTTTTCATTCAGTTTTGCAATGCTTTTTTCCGGTGTGATGACTTGTATCCTTACTTTTCCTGGAGGAAATATGTGTTTATAAATGAATTTTTTTGATTTTACGTTTGTCTGCATTAGTCAAAAGAACTGAGCAGTAAATGTATTTGAACCGGGTTACTTATTTGTTTGCGGTTAAATAAAGTTTTACCACAATTTCAACAGTTTGCCGCAAAGACCATGTTTTTGACTATAACGATCAGCAACAGTAAAAGCGAATAAGTTAAAAAATAAAATTGCAAAAATTCTGCAACAAAAACGAAAAGAAGAAATTTTTATTGCTTTTGCATTCAACAATTCAAAACACGAAAAAAAATTACGAAGAACTAACTAACCAAGAAAAAACAACGAAGAGAAACCTGAAAGTATGCTTCATTTATTACAAAAACAAGAGTTCTTACTACCAATACACAATAACTTTTAAAAATCAATTAATTAATCAATTAAAAGCCCCATTTTGAAATAAAAAAATTTGAAGTATACTTTTGGACTCATCAAAAAAAAAGCATACTTTGTGGATAAATTGTATGAAACTTTGGATAAGATTTTTGATTTCTATGCTATAGTAATAATACTCAGATTTCGATCATTTATTGTATACAAAGCATGTGCTCAATACTATGAAAATTAGTTTCAGAGCTGACGAAAGAGGTTTTAAGTCTAATTTAGTGTCCATTGAAAGCGAATTGAAGCGTTTGTTTGGATGAAGACTTTCATTAAGAACGGCTTTTCTGTATAAAGCCAGGTTAGTCAACTGGCCACGGAAGAATTTATACAAGGAGAGAAAACTAAGAGCATATCTCCTTCTTTATGAGAGTATTTAATCGCTATAACCTAATCGCCTAACCTTTTTGGACAGGGACTAGAAACTTTAAAGAAAGAAATCTGAAAACTATATTTGTCTGCGACCTTATCTCAACTGTCCTCCGCTTATGTTAAATAACTACAATGAAAAGCTTCATATTGATAAAATTATAGCATACATCAGGGATGGTGTAAGTTATACCTCGAGTTGTAAAGGAGTTGCAGCTTTAATTAGAATGGTTTCCTTATAAATCAAGGGCAAACAATTGATTGTTACCAATAAATATCAAAATACCTAAACAAGCTTCAAGGTACAAAGGACCTAAAATTCAATTTTACCGGCTCTTGTAAATCTTTAAAAAATTATCGAGAGGTTTATTTTCAATACTCACTTCATAAAGCCAAACAAATGATAAAAGAATTGTCTTCTTACCTGCAATTAGAAAGAGAAAAATAAATTAAATTAATTTCAAAGACTTTAGATATGTTATTTAAACGCTTAAAAGTATGCTTTAATTAAATTTCATTTCCCATATACATTTTTAATGATTTTTTAATAAGCTTTTGTTAAGAACTTTCTTGATTTCATGTCAGTTCTTAAAACTATAGATTCTTAAAGGAATTACAATTACAAAAATTATATCTTTCACCTGAAAGTATGCTAAAAAAAATTGGGATACTTTTTTAAGGCGTTTTATTACTTATTTTTCTCACTTCTTTTTATAGGGTTTCCTAATTAGATAGGGAAACTATTCTTCTAAACACAATTGCTTGCAAATTTGTTTCAAAGCATGTATTTTCGACCCACATTATCTCACTAAGCTCTACTCTCTGCCCACTAAGCCACAACACGTTCCTCTAAAGTTTTCCTTTTCAACTATGTGGTAAGAGCCAGGAAACGTGTCACTGCATTTCCTTATTCAAATGGGTAGAGAGAGAGAGAGAGAGAGAGAAAAAGAGAGTTTAGCAACTTGATTTGAAGTGAGTGGGAGGAGCAAACGCTTAAAAGTATGCAAATTTAATGTGATTTTAATTTGACTGCACAAGCTGTCTATTGCGTTAGACACACATAACTGTGTTAAAGGCACTTTCTTTTTTTTTTTTTTTTAGATGAAAATAAAGTGAAAAGGTGGTGAGAAAAGTACGTTGCTTGTCTTGTATTTTTAGTTCATCCTAAAAGGCCATTTAGCCTGAAGGAGCCTTTATTTATGCATCACTTGTAATATTGTTCCGGGTTTTGTAAAGCGAAGCAAACCTTTTGTCGCCTTCTATAGAGACAAAAACCATATGAAAATATTATGCAAATTTCATTCAGATTTCTTCCCGTTTTCTCCCCTTTTCTCCCCCTTTTTGCCCTTTCTTTTCCTGTAAGGAATTGTTCTGGTTATTAAATATAAATACCGAGTGTTTGTTATTCAAATTGTGTTGGAAGATTGTGCGTAGTTAAACCAGTTTGTAACAGGGAGTGTTTCCAACGATAAACCACTCTAATGAATGAGATTTTCTCTGAAGATTTAACAAATAAATTAAATTTATGTGCTTAAGGGTTATAACAATGGAATCATTAATACTTTTCCTGTGTTATTATTGAATTTTAAATCCCCATTTCATTTTATTTGTGACTTGAAGTTTTAAAAAAGTTTTGCTTGTGAATAATATTTTTCTGATTAAAACATAAAATAATGGATTCCTTATTTTCTAAACCCTATTTAAAGCCCTAAGGCCTTTTTAAGCGCTTAAAAGTATGCTTCATATTTGTAGGTTTTAATAAACTTATACGTGGAAAATTTCTCCCCTTACAAATAATATAATTACGGTTATTAAAGCCCTCTCTAAGCCTTAAAAGCACTATAATTTTAATTTAAACCACTTCATAGTAGTAATATAGCATATGCAACCACCAAAAAGTATGCTCCAAATATTTGGTAATTTATTAAAAATAAAAACACAATCATACACATTCCCTTTTGCATGGAGTGGCCTATTTAGTATACGGAAACCACATAGAAATATACGCAGAAAATAAAATAAATAGTTATTGTGGTGGCAAACCTAAAACTATGCAATAATTTTCTAAATAACTAAAAATTACTATACAAAGCGCAAGAAAAATATAGAAAATAAAATGAGGTTTGTTTAAATGCTTCAGTAAATTTGAAAAACGAGTATTTAAATTAAAAAAAAAGTGGATTTTACAAAGACTTTGTAAAAAAAAAGCTTTGAAAGTTGAGGTATTTCTAAGGCCAGTGGATGAAGTAGCTTAAGTTTTATAAACATCAATTCATGTCTTTAAAGGTCATAAATCTTGTGTGTCCATAAAACCACAAAAAATTAAAAAATTTGAAATAAAATGAGTTAAAAGTTTATATTAAAAAAAAAAATTAAAGCCTATATTAAGGCTTTGAAAAATTCAATACAATAAAACAGAAATTTAATTCGCCTTGATACTGTTGAATACGAATATTTAAGTGTTTATTTTCTGTTTACAACTAACAATTGTCAATTGTTTTAGTTTAATAGCCTGAAAGTATGCTTATGTAATCATATATGTTACAGCCTTACCACATGCTTTAATATATGTACATATATAACAAACACTTTTATTGTTTTCTTTATTTTCATTCTACTTCTCTCCTTACTGGCCCCTTAGCTACTACCCTGTTCCGTAAAATATACCTCGTTTTGTCTCTTTATGGTCAGGTTTTTCATTGTGTGCTGGTAGTTATTATTTTTTATTGTATTTCTCTTTGCCATTTTGTTTTCGTATTAAAAAGAAGAAAGGTGTGTTGATCAATGATTTTTATTTCATTCATTAAAATATTGACCTAGGGGAGCCGTTAAGTAGACTATAATTTTTATTTCATTTGGCAGCAAACTCCATTGTGTAGCGTAATTTGTATGGCGACAATATTTTAACAGTGCACAGTAAAGGTAAAATTTATTTGAGAAAAAAAAAGAAGTTAAAACAGAAGGTACACTCACTACCAGAAAGTTACAGTACGTCGAGGCTCCACTGGCGGATAATAGAAAGGAGTACGCAGGCGGTGTTCCGCCGAAATGCTTCTTGGGTGGCGGGACTTTCCCCGATAATCCTCCTGATTTATTTTATTTTTCAAAATATATTTTATAAACCTATAGACCGATCGTACACAATTCATTTCACAATTCAATTCATAACTCCCAGCTATGTTGTTCCCAAATTTTAGCACACACACACACATTAAAAAGGGGAAAACATTTGGATGAATTGGTGAGAACAATATAACACTACGGTTGACGTAGTCAGGAGCTGGATCACGGAAATAGGTCTCAAACAGCTAGGGACCAAAAGAACATCGGACGAACAAAATGTAACAGTCCATGGAGTATAGGATATCCACTAGTTAGACTAACGAGGCATGGATGTTTATAAGGGTACTATCTCATAATATGGTCAACGATTGTGAGAGGACGAGGATTGCCAGAACGCCGATACATATAAATAATATTGGCCATACAACCTCGAGATTACGAAGTCTCACACACTTATGTTTTGTTTATTATACATGATGGCGGACCTCGTTTAAGTCGATCCGAGACAGATTTTTGAGAACTTTCAAGGCAATTTTAATCTAGAGTCTTTCTGGCGAGGATTCGACCCGGGCCTTTCGTCGAATAAGCCACACCTACCATAGACCACGCGACTACAACGCCCGATAATATAGTTAACATTGAAGTTAACCTCATGTGACAATTGGAACGCAGTATGTGTCTGCGCAAAATGGCATTGACGGAGCAAAGATTGGCTGAGAGAGCAAGGTCGGCTGAATTTGAAGGCAGCACTCGCTGAAGCTACAACCCACCCTCCCTTTTTGGAAGTGTGACTAACGCGCTTCGATTTAGTACGTAGGCGCTTAGCAAACCGAGAGTAAGTCTTGCGGCGAATCGTGCACATTGGTAGGCCGAGCTACTACTAAATATCACTAAGCCGATGTCTACTGGACATGTATTTATAAGAAAAGAAAGGGGTATCCCCCTTTTAAAATTGTGTTGAATCATTTAATTCAACGAAAAATAATTACTGCTTGAAATATTCTAAAAATATGCTTTAATTTTCACTGCATTTGCTACAAATTTATTTTGATTTTCCCGAGGTTTTTTAGCCAGACCTCTTGAAATATATATTTTGGGTCTTAATTCAAAGTAAACCAATTACTGCTTGAAATATCCTAAAAGTATGTTTTAATTTCCGTTGCATTTGCTATAAATTTATTTTATTTTCTCAAAGTCTTTTTTGCCAGACCTCTTGAAGTATATACTTTGGGTGTACACCTTTTAAAATTGTGTTGAATGATTTAATTCAACGTAAACTAATTACTGCTTGAAATATCCTAAAAATATGCTTTAATTTTCGATGTATTTGTTACAATTTTATTTTTATTTTCTCGGGTTTTTGTTTTGCCAGACCTCTCGAAGTATATACTTTGGGTGTATGTTGAATCATTTAGTTCAACGAAAAATAATTACTGCTTGGAAGACCCTAAAAATATGCTTTAAGTTTCGCTGTGTTTGCTACAAATTTATTTTTATTTTCTCAAGATTTCTGTTGCCAGATCTCTTGAAGTATATATTTTAAGTGAACCCATTTTAAAATTGTGTTGGATGATTTAATTCAATATAAAATAAATACTGCTTGGAAGATCCTAAAAATATGCTTAAAGTTTCGCTGTATTTGCTACAAAATTTATTTGTTTTCTCGACGATTTTTGCCTTTTACTTCTGTGCTGAAATGGTATGGACATCCATCATATATGTCACAGCGCTTGTCACGATTCCCTGATCTTTTGATGAGCTCAAGCCAACCGATTTCTCTTCTACATGAGCTATTGGTCTGAGATGAAGGAGTAGGAGACTGTTTTTCACCTCATGTATTAGAGTGAGGCTTTTGACATAAAAAAGGGAGAAGCTTCTAACCTCACTTTTTTACATTCTTGATCCCGGTCTCTAATATAAAGTATGCAGCAAGCAATAGCAAGATTAATTTTCCGGCCTGAATGAGCCTATATGTTAAAATGTGACCTCTTTTTTCACTATCTTACATAAGCTAGGTAAAGTTTTTGAAAAAATATGGTAAGACATTTTATTTGTAGCATAATTTCAGGCTTAAATGCGACCTCTTCTTTCACTATCTTACATAAGCAAGGTAAAGTTTTTGAAAAAATATGTAAAGAAATTTTATTTGTAGCATAATTTCAGGCTTCTAAACTAATTTAGCAGCCATATTTAATTGAAAATTCTTCATATTTAAATAGTTTTTTGTGTTTATTTATTAAAAAAAAATAGTTTTTTGGTTTTTATTAAATTATTCTGCTTGTTTATCCTTATTATCCTTAAACCACCTGTAATATCATTGCCTGTATCCTGGACTATTTTACAAGCGAAAGTCTCTTCATTCTTCTACTTTTGAAAATTCAATTTCTATGAATTTCAAATTCTACACTAACAAAGGACTCTGTGCATGTGGAGCCTGTGTTACTCTGTGTTACAGAGTTGTTTTTAATTAAAAAAGTAAAGTATATCTTTAGGCGTTTATAAACTTGATACATGAACTATACTAGAGACTCTTTTCAATTTGTAAAAGGCTGCTGCTATTTTGCCGTCATAGAAACTTGGTGGTGGTATATTTATGTAAAAGAGCATAAAAGAGCATAATATATACGACCACAAATGCACTGTATGCGCCTAAACTACTACCTTTGAAAACACATCATCAAACAAATGCTTATACAGGCTCCCATTGAAATGGTGAAAGAGAGAGAAGAGAGAGAGAGAGAGAAAAAACTCTAACAACGAGACCAGCATTATGGTAAAAACCATTTAAACAAATGAAGTTTTTTTTTCGTTCTTTTTTCCTCCTGCCAGGACGTTATTGTATTTGTAGTTTGCATTTCATGTAAACGAACGTTACGTTACGTTACGTTTTTGCTGTAATTTTTTGTTTTCTTTCCATTGCTATTCAAGCATCTGCCATTATCTCACCATTTATATGTACTTTTTGGTTTTTGGTATAGAGTTGTTGCTCTCCTAACCAAAATCCAATTATTTTTGCCTGTCTATAGCTAAAGCGCCTAAACATATGCTGTGGTCTTTATATCGTATACGTTTAGTATTTATTCTGTTTGTTAGTTTTTCATGGGTTTTAGCCGGACCCTATTCGCCAAGTGAAGTTCATTATCAACAAATAGAATAATGAAAAGCTGGAATGGACTTTAATAAACAAAAAATAACTACAGATCGCCACAATTAGTGCGATAATATGCAGGCAAGTTTTACAATTTAAATGATTGGAGGAAAAAAATATTCACCAGTGATTAAGTAATTGAAACTGTTTAGAGGGGGGTCTCTCTCCCACTAAAAACGGTTAGAAATTCTATGAAAATTGTGTTTAGTTGTCCTAATAACTTAAAAAATGTTTAAGAATTTCAATGAAAAATGATGTCAAGTGATGGAAAGAGTTCTGGATCACCAGGAGAGACAAGGTCTGTGCTATACCGCCCCCCATCCTTTGTTTTTCAAATAGTTTTTGACTGGTGCTGCAATATGTAGCCGAGCATTGTTTTGATGGACAGTTATGAGATCGTGTCTGGTTGCATATTTAGGGGAATTTCTCGGCTGCAGTTTGTAATCAAATTGCGGGAAAAGTTCAAGCTCGGTGTGGCTTCAACTTTTAACCATTTTCGTAAAGAAGTTGAGAGAGCCTCCTAATAATTCCAAAAGCAAACAATGACTGCCACATGCAGTTTTCTTCACAAAAAAAAAAAAAAATGGTTCAGCAACACTTCCAGCGAATGCTATTTTTCCGACAGTGAATACAACGAAATTATATACGACAGAAGTCGCCGTGGTCTAGTGGATAGTGTGTTGGCTTATTAGACAAAAGGCCCGGGTTCGAATCCCAGGTCAGACATCAAAACGAAAAATATTTCTTCGGCGACTTCCTCTCAGCAGATTTCTGGCAAGACTCTGAGAGTAAAAATTGCCATGAAAAGCTTCTCAAAAATCTGTCGTTCGGAGTTGACTTTAAACTGTAGGTCCCGCCACTCATGTATAAAAATTAACGCACACAACATAAGTGGTGTGAGAAGCTAGGTCGTAATCCTGACTTAAGGGTTGTAATGGCCAATTATGTATGAATATGTTGTATTATGATAATGTTATGAATGATAATGTTGACGATTTTAACAGATAAGGAATTAGTTTTTTAAATTCCAACTCAAGGAAAATCTCTCAACGATAGGTGTGACCCACTGGTAAAAGCCCGCTCTGGATAGAGATGTCCTGAAAGTAGGGCTTACATCGAAAACAACACTATTTTTCCTGTTTTTTTTTTTTGTTTTTTTGTTTTTTTGCTACAGAATACTATATTTTGTATTTATTAAATCAACGTAAAATAATTATTGCTTGAAATATCCTAAAGATATGCTTTAAGATATGCTGCATTTCCTATAAATTTATTTTACTTTCTTGAGGTTTTTACTCCCCAGACGTATATATTTTGAAGTATATATTTTGAGTGCACCCCTTTTAAAATTGTGTTGAATCATTTAATTCAACGTAAAACAGTTACTGTTTGAAAAATCCTAAAAATATGCTTTAATTTTCATCATATTTGCTACAAATTTATTTTTATTTTCTCGAGGATTTTTTTGCCAGACCTCTTGAAGTATATACTTTGGGTGTACCCCTTTTAAAATTGTGTTGAATCCTTTAATTCAACGTAAAATAATTACTGCTTGAAATATCCTAAAAATATGCTTTAATTTTCACTGTATTTGCTACAAATTTATTTTTATTTTCTCAAGATTTCTGTTGCCAGATCTCTTGAAGCATATATTTTGTGTGAACCCCTTTTAAAATTATGTTGGATAATTTAATTCAACGAAAAGTAATTACTGCTTGAAATATCCTAAAAATATGCTATAATTTTCGATGTAATTATTACAAATTTATTTTTATTTTCTCAAAATTTCTGTTGCCAGATCTCTTGAAGTATATATTTTGTGTGAACCCCTTTTAAAATTGTGTTGGATGATTTAATTCAATATAAAATAAATACTACTTGGAAGATCCTAAAAATATGCTTTAAGTTTCGCTGTATTTGTTACAAAATTTATTTGTTTTCACGATGTTTTTTTGCCTTTTACCTTCTGCAATGTATATTTCATCGTCAAACAATCTAGTTTTTTGCGAATATGAAGAAAAAAATCCCTAAAATTCTACACCTTGTTAGATTGGCCCAAAAGCAAACCCCATAATTCATTTCAAAGGCGATAATTCATACTGAATAAACCTATGGCAGAAAAAAAAAAACAGGCGGTTAGTTAAACATTCGAATCCCGAGAAATAAAGGTAGACAGGCGTAGAAATGATTTATGGTTGTAAGTTATAAAAAAAATACCAAAAAAAATTAAATTCAAATTCAACTTTAAGCTAGAAGAGCCTAAAAATATGCCAGAAATCTTTTTATATAAAAATTACCGTTATTTTCATTTCAATGTTAATTTTGAAGCCGTATTTTTACATTTTCATTGTTCGTTAAAGTGCTTTAATTGTGTAAATGGTTGTAGCAGCAGCAGCAGCCGAAGTATATGTGGTTAAGGGCGTTGGGAACATCGTCTGCCGTTGTATATGAGTAGACCACCAGCCGCTTTAGAAGATTTATGACTTTTCGCCACGCTGACTTTTACAATTTTTATGGCCTTTAATGTTGTTTGTGTTGTTGCTTTTTTTTTTTTGTTTTGCTCCTACAGCTGTATTGAATTGCCAACTCTACAGAATTTTATGCCAAATTGTCGCGTTAGGCAACAATTTTTTTTTTCTATGCTTTTTTCCCTTAAGGGCATAAAGAGGTTCTGGCGGAAGAGAGAAATTTTTGTCATCATACTTGCCGCCATTATGAAACACAAGAGAGAAAGTGTACATTTTACAACAACAACAAATAATACTCTTGAAAAGGTATTTGAAAGTGTTTGTTTCCCTGACATTTCGTTTGAGTTTGTATTTTGCCAACAAGCGGAACCACTTGGCAAATGTCAATTGTAAGTTTAAAACGAGCCGCTATAGCTTTCTGTTATTTTCTGTATTCTGTAAGTGTGAGAGAATATTTCTCTCTTATTTATTTCTGTTACAAAAATTCTTTTGTTTTCTATTTTTAGGCGCTTGAGCGAAATTTTTTGTTGCCTACTTTTTGTTGTTTTGCTATTCTGCTATTTGGTTTGAGCCAGAAACAAACATTTTGAACTTTTTTTTTCATATCCTTAGTGATTTATGTTGTTTAGTGATTAAAATAAGGCAAGAATTTCGTTTAACAGCATGACACGGAATTAAATTTTTAAAAGCCGTAAGATCTCAAGAAATCTCTTAAAACTTTAAGCAAAGCTTGGTTGTTTTTTCCAAGATTTATGAAAAGATTTGAACGATTTTTTTTAAATAAACCAAGTAATCTTCACAAAACAGAAGACAGGTCAGACATCAAAACGAAAAAATATTTCTTCGGCGACTTCCTCTCAGCAGATTTCTGTCAAAGACTCTGGGAGTAAAAATTGCCATGAAAAGCTTCTCAAAAATCTGTCGTTCGGAGGCGACTTTAAACTGTCGGTCACGCCACTCTTGTATAAAATTAACGCACACAACATAAGTGGTGTTAGAAGCTAGGTCGTAATCCTGACTGAAAGGTTGTAATGGCCAATTATGTATGTATGTATATGTGGGTAGAAGGTAGAAAGTAGGAAGAGATTCCACGTCCCTAGTTTAGTCCAATACTAATGTATTGGGCCTATTATACCTTCGATAAATGTCAGGCATCTTCCATTGAAGATGAATGTTGTGGAAGCACAGTGTAAAAATCTTATTGGGCTTGATCATGTATGAAATGATAAAGAAAAGCTCAAAAACAAAAATAATGGACTTGTTCACGTGATCAACGTGGAAGTAAAAAAATAAAAAAAATAAACAACAAAAATAATGGGCTTGTTTACAAGATCGATGAATAAACAAAAAATAAGGGATAAAAGATGTAAACAGCCAACAACAAAGTGCAGCGGACAGAGAAGTAAACAACCAAAAACAAAGTGCAGCGTAAAAAAAAAGATAAAATAGCGGATAGACAAATGCACAAGCAACAACTACTCTGCCTGGACGAATGTAAACAAGATACACAAACAAAAATGAAAACAAATTGTTTACATTTTTGGATCTTTCCCGAAGGCCGTCATCCTCCTTCGAGAGCATTCATCATACTAGTGATCCAGCGATATAAAAGGCAAGACAAAGCGAGCAATGAGGGAGTTCGAATTAAATTAGTCGTATGTGATGACGTCACGTTGGTTGCAGTGAGAATTTCAATCAGTTGTGTGTGAAGACACGAGACTGATTTATAATTCAGTCAGTCTTGCGTGCAGACAAGTTGCGTGTGAAGGCAACAGTTGTTAGTGTTACGGGAGCAGAAGTGTTGTGCTTACAAGAAGGTTGGGAGCAAAGAAGAATAACGTATAAGTGTGTTGTTACTTACAAAAATGTTGTAAGCCGGGGAATATAATGAACAAGCAAGACAAAAAGAGCAATGCGGGTGTTCGTATTAAATCAGTCGTGGTGTGAAGATGCCACGTTGGAGTCAGTAAAGATCAGCATTGCCATTTGCCAGGTTTCCCCTTTTTTTCCAAGTTTTTTGAAATGCGAAAAAGTCTTCATTAAATTTGTTTTCTAAGACATCAAGTTTTTTCGACAAAAAGAAATTAAAAATTTTTTTTTCAATAAATTCAACAATAATAACATGAAATACTTAAATTTTTGAGTAAAATATTGTGTATTCTTTTAGCCCGGGCAAAAGAAGCAAGGAAGCACAAACAGAGGGCATCGGGTCCCAAAGTTTCCTTTAAAAATCCTGGGACTTTTGTAGAAAACAAGTTTTTTTTGTAAAAAAAAAAGTTTTTCCAGAAATAAGTTTTTAAAATAAAAAATAGCAACGCTGGTAAGAATTCAATCGAATTATAATTCAGTCAGTCTTGCGTATAGACAAGTTGCGTGTGAAGAAAACAGTTGTTAGTCTTTACGCGAGCAGAAAGTGTTGGCTTAAGGGTGAGCAGAAATAACGAACAAGGTGTGTTGCTTACAAAATGTTGTAAGCAGAGAAATATAATGAAAACATATTGTGTTAGTTATTTGTTACTAGTACAAGTTCGAAAAGTGGGTACAAAAGTAGTGCGGACAATAAGATGATTTAAAATTAAACACAATTTTGTAATTTGATTTGAACTAATTTTAAACGTTTGTAAAAAGGTTGAAGTCGCCATGTCTAGTGGGTAGTGTGTAGGCTTATTAGACAAACGTGATCCCAGGTCGACATCAAACGAAAATATCTTCGGCGACCTTCAGCGAATTTTGGCAAAGAGTAAAAATTGCCATGAAAATCTTCTCAAAAATCTGTCGTTCGGAGTAGACTTTAAACTGTAGGTCCGCCACTCATGTTAAAATTAACGCACACAACATAAGTGGTGTGAGCAAATCTAGGTCGTAATCCTGACTGAAGGTTTGTAATGTATTTAGAAAGATAAAAACGTAACAATATATTAGCCAGTTTACAGTCCAAGATAATTTTCTTTTATTTTTGGTTTAAATTTACATTAATTTTCTTATTTAAGATTATCGAAATTCAATAATCAGGGTACGGATTATTTAATATAATAAAATTGTTCGTATCCAGAACATGTGCTGCCTTATTACCAACCATTAAATTGTATAATTTAGTAGACACACACACCACTTCAATACATGGCCTATTTTAAGGCGTTTATATTAGAAATTTTCCTTTCTTTTTTTCGACTTCTTATCTTTTCTGGTTACTTAAGTTTCAAATACAAGTTTGTGTAGCCTACTTTTAAGAGCTTAAAAGAAAAAATAAATACAATTTCCATTTTATTTTCAGTTTTCATGAAACTTATTTCTTTTGGCTCAACAAATTGTCTTGGAAATAGCATTTGACAAATGCCGTCATCCTAACTGACAACAATAAATTGTTGTTATAAAAAATAATAATAGCAACAACAATAACATAATAAGACATCAGCTTGTTATCAAGAAAAAAAAATAGAAGAAGACGACATCAACTCAAACAATTTCAAACGACAGTTTGAAAAAAAATTCAAAAAACAAACGGAAACAAGCCAAGGGAAATGAAAAATGTTAAGAAAAGTTTTTAAATGACCCCCTTAACTTATACTTCAAATAACGACAAAAAAAAAAAAATGAGAAGAAAGAAAAACAGACCCGAGAAATGGTTAGAAATGGAAATTTAGCCTTTCTTCTTCCATACATCATATGCTGTGAACATTACTTGTGATTCGATTTTATTTAAAAGAAATCGAATTTGTTTATTGTGCTTGAAAGGGTACTTATTTTACACATGAAATTGAAGGATAGGGTTATCCATTTACTGGGCAATAGCTCTCTTTATGCTGACGTCAACAATTGGAACGATTACGGTTGCTAACATTATCGGGATTATGATTGCGAGTAGAGAGAATTGGACCTCAGTGGCGAATTACATGGAGCGCATTCTAAGACTGAAGAAGGGAGATCTTGAACCTGCAGAACATGTAGGCACGCCGGCATAGGTGACACTGGCACACGTGTCAAACGAAATTCCTAACAGAGACCTGGACGAAAGGAATAGTGGAGACACTTAAATGTCTCCTCAACTCTCGATACGCAATCCGGACGCAGATATGAGCACGCCAAAGGGCCAAAAGGACTCCACTCTGAAGTAATATCATCGCCTCAGTGGCGAATTACATGGAGCTCATTCTAAGACTGACGAAGGGAGATCTTGAACCTGCAGAACATGTAGGCACGCCGCCATAGATAATGCTGGCACACGTGTCAAACGAAATTCCTAACAGAGACCTGGACGAAAGGAATAGTGTTGACACTTAGATCTCCTCAACTTTCGATACGCAATCTGGAAAAGGATATGAGTATGCAGGGGCCAAAGGCCCAAAAGAAGTCCATTCCTAAGTAATACCACCGTAGTTCCGGAGTGGACACAATAGTTCACGAGATGAGGAGGGGATTTAGTAGGTAAGGGCCCCACACACGGAGTATGTGATGACTTCCTCTATTCGGTTAGGTACATTTACCCCTGCTCGGTGTAACAAAAAAAAAAATATGTCATGTGGCCTTAATTGCGTTGCCGTGGTCTAGTGGGTAGTGTGTTGGCTTATTAGACAAAAAGCCCGGGTTCGAATCCCAGGTCAAACATTAAAACGAAAAAATATTTCTTCGGCGACTTCCTCTCAGCAGATTTCTGGCAAAGACTCTCAGAGAATAAAAATTGCCATTAAAAGCTTCTCAAAAATCTGTCGTTCGGAGTCGACTTTAAACTGTAGGTCCCGCCACTCATGTATAAAATGAACGCACACAACATAAATGGTGTGAGAAGCTAGGTTATAATCCTGACTGAAGGGTTGTAGTGGCCAATTATGTATGTTATGTATGTGGCCTTAATATAAATTCACTACCTTGAAATCCAAAGCTTTAACAGTCGTCTGTGCTAGTGTTTGAACCACGTGTTTTTCGTCTAGTACGCCAACCCACCATCCACTAAACTACGATAACGAAATGTTAAACCCGGAAAAGGAATAATTAACAACAACAAATCAACAGTGGGATTCTAGAAGTTGACAAACCAAAAACTAAATTAGCGGAAATAGAACGAAAGAAAACTTTTATTGATGCTCTTAAGTAGTCAACGATTTTGGTGTTATTGACGTATATTTGTGTAGAGATTTACTTCACAAAAGTCAAAGAAGAACATTTACCGGACCGGCTGGGTCCGTCATGGTAATAAGTTTTGCGCCACCTTATAGTTAACCTAAAGCAATCCTGTCTAGCATCTTGACGCTTAAGGATACTACAGCTCAGCTAGTTTTCATGTAGGTTTCGATCCCTGTAACTTATCTTGTCCAATTCCATTTGAAGTGTTTTGACGCAACAACAACTAAAACCCTTCACGTATACATACCGGAAATGTGGGTGTAATTGGTCTAAAAACGTCTCAGAATAAGTGACAATGTCATACACAATAAGCAGGCTTTTGAAACCACCTCAATGGATAACCCTTTTACAATAACAATAAAAATAAACAATAATGCCCAACAATTGTTGGTAATTGAGGGAAACAAAAACTTATCCAACCAACCACTACAAACTACTTGGTTTTCTTTGGAATTTAAATTTCAAAATCCAAAAAAAAATCTGCCTTATTGACCCTGTTATACGAAGCTGTAATCAAAAAAAAGAAGAAGAAAAATAAGAAAAACTAACCAATTTTCCATTTGATTTTCCTTTATAGTGTTACGCAATTTTTATTTTCTTGCGTTCTTTCCTTTTTTCGGTGTCTCTTCGGTATCTGGTGTATTAATCCTAATTGAAGTCAAATCCCTTTAGATGCCCCTAAAAACTAGCAACAAATTTTGGTTTTTTTTTCTGAAATTTCTCTCAATTCGTTAGCTGTGGTATCTTGTTACGGGTTTTGTATAATTTTTTTGTTTTTTGGCCAATCATTTGCTATTTTAACTGAAAAAGGAAGAAAGAAAGAAAGAAAAGGATTTTTATTGTTTATATTGTTGCCTTATTTGGGGGGTCCTCTATTTTCCTCCCTCTTTCTCTCTGTCTTCCATCTTCCGTTCAATTCAAATGTGTGTGTGGCAAATAAGTTAAAAAATAATAATACAAAATCATTTCGGTCGTAGCATTCCAAATTAAGCCTGAGCTTTAAAAAATCTGCTGCCTACCTTTAGGCATATTGTCAAAACAATTCAAATTCATAAAATGCCTTCAGTGACCTTTAAGTAAACTTCCTTTATTTAATTGTCTTTTAAAAATCAAATATTTTTAATTAAAATTTATTAATTAGGATGGATTTTTATACAATTTATAAAAAAAAAACTCCTTAAATTATGCTGTAGTTTTCATTGAACACATACCTTTCTTAACATATCATCCAGTGAGTCAGCATCCAGACCAGTATAATTATTATTAAATTGTGTTGAACAATTGGACGAAGTGCTGGTATAACGTTTGCGGCGACCCAATGCTGGTGAATTTACTAAAGAGTTTGGACCACTGGCGGCAGCAGCATAACAACCCGATGCCATCAATAAACCGGGATATAATGTATGATGATGTAATGGTGGCGTTGAGGAACCACTTAAACAGCCACTGCCGCCAACAACGTTGGCCATACAACAGATATTGTTGCCACCATTGGCAACTGAACCAACACCACCACCACCACCGCCACCACCCGGTCCTCCACCAGCCAGTGTGGCACATTGTTTTAAACTAACAATAGCTGGATGCTGTTGAGGTGAATGGTGTATATGCTGGAGAGTGGCAGCTGTAAGCGTATGATGATGCTGTTGCTGCTGATGATAGGCCGATGATAACAATTTTGATGGTGATGAATTGACGGACGAACAATTGGAGTGGTTAGTGATGTGGAGATTTTTATTTGTGCCCGTTGTTCCATTACTAGGACCCACAACACCAACACCACAGCCACTGCCACCGCCACCATTGCCAGCACTATTGTTGATTGTTTGATTTAATTCCTGGCTAGCGACGACATTTGTGGCATTTGTTTGGACCATCATCATTTCCTGCAATTGTTGCTGCTGCTGATGATGTTTTTGCAGAGTACTATGGTTCAGATTGCTAGTGGTAGGCGGGGAACAACTGTTTTGGTGTAAACATTGCTGTTGTTGTGGTTCATCACACAACATCATGGTGTTTTCCATAGTATTTCGACACAAACCAGGGGGGGGCGGAATAAGGTATAGGCCAAATAACAGCAAAAGTTATCAAATGTGTTATGAGGGCTATTCAATACATTCTGTAGGGTTTTTTCTTCACTTTTTTTTTGTGTAAAAAATTGAAGTTTATTTAAAACAATTTTTTAAAATTTTTTTTTCAAATTTTTTTTTAATTTTTTTAAAATTTTTTTTAATTTAAATTAAAAAAATTTTTTTTAACTTTTTTCCACAAGATTTATTATTTCATAGAAATTTTTTCATTTAATTCTCCTTTTTTTATTGTAACGTTGTATTGCCGTTCTTAATTAATTATAAAAAAAAATTTTTTTTCTTAAACCAATTTTTGTATTTTTTTCTGTTGCCTATTTTTAGGCATTCAAAGGCAATTTATTAAATTGCATTGTTTTTATGCATTATTTTTTGCTGTTCATTAAATTTATGTAGTGTTTGTAAATATTTATTTATTAAAAACATTTTTTTTCCTTAGTTGTATAATTAATTACTGTAAATATATATATAGAAACAATAAAAGTCTACTTTTTGGCGTTTAAACAAAAACGATTTAAAAATATCTGTTTGAAAAAATTGTTTTTTTGTTTTTATAAAAATAAAATAAAACAAATAAATCGGGAAGTGTTTTATTCCACTTCCACATTTCATAATGAAGTCCAATAGTGGGGAAAAGTTTCTACAGGGTGTTGCAAAAGAATGTCTTTATTTGTGTCTTTTTTGCTGACTACTGTTATGATATAATAATGGAATACTGTGGTAGCTATTTTTTATTTTGTTGGACGAAGATCGAAACATACGTATTACAGTAGGACCCCGCTTAACTTAAAAAAGGATAAGTTCCAATAAGCTGCCGAGACTAAACGAAACAACGTTAAACGAGGCAGCTTAACACGTACATATGTTGATACATTGCAACTTCGGAAAATGCAGTTGGAATCCTTATTCTGGACAGGATAACAAAAGAGCGTTGAAAAGTATACATAGTATACACAGTCGGTATATAGTGCACCACAAGTATCAATACAATGCGGGATTTAGGGGAATCCCAATACTACCGCGTAATACTGAAACAGCGTTAAGCGGGGCAATGTTAAGCGGGGTTTTACTGTTCCCACATTATAGTTATAATGCAAGTTGTTAGAATGAGGAAAAAGAAGAATCAGACCAATGTCTTCTTTGCCATTGTCTCTCGCTTTACGAGAGCTTAGGGTCCTTCTTGAGAAGTTTGTTGATTTTATATTCCAGTTCAGAAAAGGCTTAATCGTTAAACTATTTTTAATCTGCATTTAGTTGAATTTTTCATGGCATTACATGTGGCGTACAACACAAGGCCTCCAAGATTACTGCATAATTACAGGCGATCAAGTTATTGTAACTTAGCCACCCTAGTCTTTTAAATTACAATAATGTAGGCATATTTTTAGGCAGCATATTGAAAATGCTGTAAAATTTAAAGACTAGACAACAATTTTATTTTGAAAAATTTAAAAAAAAAATGTTTTTCAAGTTTCACAGCCTATCTTAAGGCGTTTTTGCTACAAATTGTAATCAAAACCAATTGTTTATGTGTTGAAAAAATCATCACAAACCATAAATCGTTTAGCGTGAGCAGTTTGCTGGTTTTATATTCCAGTTCAGGGAAGGCTTAATCGTTAAACTATTTCAAATTTAAGTTTTGTTGAATTTTTCATGGCATTATTATATACCTAAAGGCCTCCAAGAGTACTGCATAATTACAGGCGATCAAGTTATTGTAACCTAGCCACCCTAGTCTTTTAAATTACAATAATGTAGACATATTTTTAGGCAGCATGTTGAAAATGCTGTGAAATTTAAAGACTAGACAACAATTATATTTTGAAAAATTTAAAAAAAAAATTTTTTTCAAGGTTCACAGCCTACCTTAAGGCGTTTTTGCTGCAGCTTGTAATCAAAACCAATTGTTTATGTATTGAAAAAATCATCACAAACCATAAATCAAACGAAAGTTGAAAGGCTTTAACAAAAATATTGAGTAATTTATAGTACTGGTGCTGCTTCTGATGGATGCTACTGGCATTGATTGTCGTCCATTGGCTTGATAGCAACACTGAATTGGTTAAGGCATGATGCCATCTCACACTATTTGCTGAGTTCTATGGGAAATTTTTTGTTCTTTATTTTTTTTTTTACTTAAACTTATGAGCAGGATATGGTAAGGAAAAAAAAAACAAGTTATGCCAGACAGTTGGTAGACATGATTAAAGTAAAAAATATTCCCATATTGTAGTAAAGCGGAGGAGTGGCGTATGGATGGTATGAATAAAATATTTTTATTTTCTTCCTTTTTTTTTCCTTTTCCCATACAACGAAACCATTTATCTATTGATACTGAGGTTCCATTCAGTTAAAGTTTCAATATTATTTATAGAAGAAGACAAACAAGAGACCTTGCTGCCGTCTTCAATAACTGTCCCTGGCCAGGGAGTTTAATAGCTGAACACGTAGGAGCGAAGGAAGAAGAACAAATAAAAAGAAAAATCGATTTATAATTTATTTTTTTATCTCTTCTTTCTCTCATGTTTCCTCCGCTAAAACAAGGGGAAAAAAATTGTGAAAAACTTCCCAGCAATACAACAAACTTAAGCAGGAAACGTGGTGGGACGAAAAAATGGACACAATGAACTTCATCTGCCAAAGGAGAATGAAGAAAAAGGTCTTATGGGTGTTGAAAACGATTTATTAAATAAAGAAAATTTATTGGAAAAACAAATTTGGATCGATATCCAAGCAATTTTAATAAAATTATAAGAATTTCAGATTTTTTAAATCCCTAAAATAGGCAACAATTAAAAAAAATAATTTTCTTCTTCTACTTTAAATTACTCTCCTAGTTCCTTAATTTCCATTTCAACATAATTTTCATTTAATATACCTAACCTAAGCATGGCATAAAAGTGAATTTTCCTATACCTTAATGCATGCCTTAAAGCATGCAACACATTGAAAGCAAACACAACTGCTAATGCTGTTGGCAACATTTAAGATGACATTTGCATAGCTCAACACAACTCAATATGAAGTAAACAAATTTTCTCATATGACACAATTTCATATTTACAGTTTAACACCATTTGAGAGAGAGAAAAATTAACAATTTAAAGCATACAACAAGGCGTAAAAATTCTCAAGGTTTAAAATACAAAAAAAAAAATGTTTTCTAGAAAAGTGCACATCAGTATAATTGACTTAGAAACTTAACTGAAACCGAAAAAAAATTATTTTAACCTATAAGTATGCTACATATTTTCGAAAGAGAAATTAAATTAAAAATTATTTAAAAGATTTTCGCAGAAAAAAAGTGATTTTAATTGTAATATAAAAGCTAAAGCCTATATTAAATCATTTTTAAAGCCTGATATGCTTAAATTTTTCGTGTGTGACTTCATGTAGTTATCAGTTTTATTGGAATAGACAAGGTGGATTGTGGATTGGATCGTGTGGCCCAGTAGTTTATATTTTAATGGAATACGTGAAGTATCTCGTGTACTGAGAGAGAAACTAGCTAAACATTTTCAGAAATTTGTATGAGTTTCTCAAATTGTATTTGATTTATAGCACAGTTTTTGCAATTTTCTTTTAAACACCTTAAATTATGCCATATTCCTCTTCACTTTATATTTTTTTAATTTCTTAAATTGCTTGTTATTAAAACTTATCTGTTTTTTTCTTTTATTGCCTTCCTAAAAGTTCGTTGTTATTTATTTTATTCGTTTTATTGGTTTTTATTGTGTTTCAAAATTTGGTTTTTATTTTTCTTTTTATATTTAAACGCCATAAGTTATGTTGTAATTTTATTGCTGTAATGATATTTCTTTTTTTTATTTATTTTATTAATTTATTATCACATATTTCACAAAAGCTATAACAATGATTGTTCGGAAGTTTAATTTTCTTTGAAATTGTTTTAAAATGCCTTAAATTATGCTTTATTGTTCTAAACAAATTTCTTTATCTTCTTTAATATTCTTTCTTATATTTTTTAACAAGTTTAAAGCTTTACTTAATTGTCTAAATTTGTTCACTTTGTTTAAAACTGTTATACAAAACACCTTAAAATAGGCCACATATTTAAGTTTTTTGTACTTTTGCAACTCCAATTATAATTATTAACTTTTCTTATTTAAAAAACTTTAATTTTATTAATTCGTATGTTTTTATTTACATTTTTCTTTAATTTTTTTTTTTATTTGTTAAACGCCTTCGTTTAGTCTTTAATTCTGTCGTAATGTTGAAAAACCTCACATAAATTATAAATATTTTTTCATATATTCATCAAAACTTCCTTCTTTCTTTATATTTATGTTTCCGTCATGTTAATTTTCATTCTTTTCATTTTCTTTTTACTCCTACTTTTCCTAAATTTCTGTTTCTGCCTAAAAGTAGGCTGTCTTTTTTCCTTCATCTTTGTTTAACTTGTTTCTCATTTGCATTTTAAATTTGTTTCATTTGGGAGGGATGTTAAATTAAAAATATGTTTAACTAGGCATAGCTAATAAAGGCAAAAAAAAACATGGCATTGGTAAATACAAACAAATACACGATATGTAGTGTAATAGGGCGCCAAAAAGTAGACCTCAAAAATTGTTGTTGTACAATAATGAAAGGAAATGAAAACAGAAAGTACAAAAAACAGAACGAACATGAAAACAAATTAAAAATAAACAAAGCGGAACATTTAGGAAAACATGGAAAAATAAAATGAAAAAATTAGGGATTTAGAGCAAAAAAAAAAATTAAGGAATATTTTTAGGCGGTTCTCTTTTTGCAAAATATAAATCTTCAAAAATATTGAAAAAATAATAAGTAACTTTTCACTTTATAATTTTGTTGAAACTTTTAAGGTCCTTAAAAAATTTAAAAGCATTTGGGAGAATGGATTTTCAAATAAATTTAAAAAAAAGGAAAGCCTAATCTTAGGCAAATTATTTTTGTTAAATTCTTTACAATATTGTCTCCATATTTAAGTATAAAAACTATTAGGCCTCGTTGAATTTAATTCAAAATAGCAAAGACTTTAGTTAATCATTTTTAATTTTTTTTAATTTTTAATGTTAGGCAATTTTTTATTGTAACTTTGCAAAAATTCTTTGATTTTCAGTTATAATTGAGGATCTATATTGAGGATCTTTTTATCATTAATTTTATATAATTCACTATAGTTTTATAAAACCCTAAACCAATTTTTAAAATAAAATAAAAAACTAATGCCTAATTTTAGGGGAAAAAAATTAAATAAAGAAGTTTTCAAATATTTTTATTACAAAAGGATAACTAAGTAGTTTAGTTTATTTAGTTCTATTATATGTCAGTGTACGTATCATTTCATTTTATTTTACTAAGAGAAGAAAGACTTTATAAAAATGTTTATAAAAAATTTAAAGTCTGATTTTAGGCTTGATTTTTTAAACAATTCTTCTAAAAGCCTTATATGAAAAACGAATACCTTAGTTAAATCTACAAATCAAGACAATTTACATTAAAGAAAATATTAGTATAAATAGCTCTTTAAAGCCTTAAAGTATGCAAATCTTCTGTAACTTCTGTAAAAGTTCTTTATTGTTAGAAGAACTCATATTCCAACCCGTTCCAACTTTACAGTCTTTTTAAAATATTTGGTTGAGATATTGTTTTAAAGTCTACTTTCAGGAGAATATTTTAGCCGTTTGCATAACTTATAAGGAATTTATAGAAAAGTACTTTATAACGCGAGGATATAAGGAATGGGTTGAAAAGATTTTAGGTTTTAGAGAAAACCTTAATAAAAACAAAACAAATTAAAGTATAATTTTAGGAGAAAATTTTCAATGGATGTTAAAAAATTTATTAAGGAATTTCCCTTTAATTTTGTTTAAATTTTTAATAAGTTTTTTGAAATTTTAAATCAATAGAAAAATAAGTTTTTTGCTATAATTTAGAGAGGCTTTAAAGAAAAAACTAAATAAATGAAGCCTAACTTTAGGCAAAAGATTTTAATAAATAATATTTGTAGAAGAATATGAAAGGAAAATAACTTTAATTTTTTAAAGGGATTCTAAAAAGTTTTTAAGCTTTAAAGAAAAATCGTCTTAAGATTTTAAAAAAATTTTAAAGCCTAATTTTAGGCGATATTTTTATAAGTAAATATTAGGATAGCTTTTGATAAAAATTCTTTAAAAAAGCTTAAATCTGTTTCTAAGTTGGGAGTTCTTTAACTGGAGTTCTATAAAAAAAAAGGAAAATTTTAAAGCATAATTTTAGGTAAAATGTTTTAATAAATAATACTAAGAGAAGACTAACTAACAGGATTCTAACTTAAAATTTATACTAATTTGAAATGCTTTATAAAAAGTTTTTGTTGTAATTTAAAAATAAAAAAAAAATTAAAGCATAATTTTAGGATACTTGTTAGATTCATAATATTTAAGTAAACAAAATTAAAACAGAAAAAATAATAAAGAAATGGTATTTGAATGAAATTATAATTCAAAGGAATGAACCATTAAATTTATTCCCATAAGAAGAAATATTTAACATTAACAAAATATTTAACATAATTTAAGGAGTATTGAAAACCCTAGTAAACAAGTGGTAAAAGTAGTAGTAAACAATTAAATTTTAAACATATTTATGAAAGCTAAAGAAAAGTTTCAATAGTAAAGATAAATAAAAATTTAAAGCCTAGTTTTAGGCGAATTTTTTTAAATTCAATGAAACTAACAAAAAATTTCTAAAATGGAATAATTTATTATTAAGTTCTCAAATTTATTTCATTTGCCTTAAATTTTTTAAAGCCTACATTTAGGCTAAGGACAACATACTTATTTATAATTTTTGGGATCTTTTCATTTGTAATATTTTTTATTTATTTTTTTCGTATTTTCACTTTGTTTTTAAAACCACTTTAAAACACTTAAACACGCTTTATTTAAAACACTTTTAAAAACCTTTTTGATTAAAAAAGAATCCTTCAAAGGATTCTTGGCTATTTTGCCATATTTTTTCTTTTTTTTATTTTTCTTATTTAAATTTTTGTAAAACTACGTTGAATTTCTTGTAGCTTTTATCGAGGATTTCAACCGTTTACCGATACTAAAACGTTACGCAGCATAATATCAACTGATTTTAAATTTTCAAATATTTGTAGTGATTTCGTACTTAATTTTCATGGAAACAAAATTATTAGCAGCTGCACGAATTTATAAGAAAACAAAAAAATTCATGCGCAGAAATACCGGTAAATTTTTATAAACAGCCCAAAAGTATACTAAGAAAAATATATGAAATGTATCTCCCTATACATGCAAATGGAGAGATTATATTTTACTATCTCTCTTCCTCTCTCTCAAATAAACAAAACTTGTGCTATAAAATATATGTACGTGGAGTAAAACTATTTATTTTGCTCGTCGGTCGGTCGGTCGGTCGGTCGGTCGTGTGTTTCGTTGGTCTTAAACAGGAAGTAAAAATGAAAGTCATTAATAACACAAAACATGATTTGTTTTTGTTTATAGGTTGTCTACAACAACCATGGCAAACAAACATCCCATTTAAGGCAAAAGAAATAACGAGGAAAAACCTCAACTTCAAATTCCTTTGCATACTTTTGGGGGTAATTTTTTTTTCGTTTTTTTCTTAAAATACTTAAGAAAATACTGAAAGTTAAGGGTGTGAAAAGTAAAAAAAAAAATAGTTTTTAAAACAAAATTAAGATTTTCGAAAAGTTTTGCTGTGATAAAAGCAAAAAGGAAATAAATTCAAGCAAAAAAAATTAAATGACAGAGATTTTCTTCGGAAAAAGGAAAAGAAAACATTTAAGTTGATAATGAAGTTTGTTTTTATAAGAGAAAATACTTGAAATTAAATTTTATTGGTCACAGTTTAAGAACCAAAGCAAACTTAAGGGCCTTAGTCAAAGATTTCGAATGATTTTTTTGGTATAACTTTGTATGACAGCCAAATAGGAGAGGTCCTGCAAGAATACATTGTTACATTATGAACCTAGAAATTACATTTTTACTTTCTTGACTTCCTAATTTCAACCTAATTTCTCACACCATCTATGCGGTGTGTGTAAATTGTATCCATGTCTGGCGTGACCTAATACAAAGAGAAATGGAATGAAAGCTTCATTCATTTAAAGTTGAATGAGGATTAATTTAAGTCCAGTTTGATTTGCTAATAAAGTTAAAACAAGAAAGTTTTAAAAAATTTGGCCTACTTTCAGGCTCATAAAACTAAAACAATTAATTGCCGGCTTTGACTTTCAATTTTTTTCAAAGGAATTTCTTAAGACTTTCTATTATAATATCTCTAATCATCATTATTTCTATTTTAAAAATTAATATTTAAAATTTAACTCACAAATTATTGACAACTTTTAGGCGTCCTCAGTTCTCAAATTTCGTTTTGTACATTTTTTTGTTGAATTCCTTAAAATTATATTGCCTCTTATAATCTTTAAAGAATCAAAAAAATAAAAATTTAAATTTAAAAAATAGAGCCTGCTTTTAGGCGTTTAAAACTAAATTATTGCCGTCAAAGTTTCTAAGTTTCTTTTAAATTTTACCGCAATTTATTTTCAAGTCTTAAAATATTATTGCTCTTCAGCATCATTATTTCCACATGCCAATTTTCTTTTTTTCCCTTTTATTGCCTTTCTCAACAAATAATGATAGGATTTTCTTAAATTTTTTTTTTCAAGGAAGGACATGTGATTCGAACGATGAAAACATAAAAAAATTCCTAAACAAACGAATGAAGAGATGCTATAAAAGAAACTCTCTCAATGGCATTACAAACTCTCATTTGCCATAAAACAAGGACAAAAGAGCGAAAGAGAGTAATTTATTTTATTCTCTCTCTCCCTCTCTCAATTAATGAGAGTAATAGTCCTTAACAAAATACTGGGAAATTATGGGAGAGCCGTAAAGAAAATAAAAATAAACAAATACCAGGTTAAAATAAACAAAAAAAAAAACAAAATCGGATTTTTTGTTCCGGCCTTTCCTTATTAAACCTAAGCAAATAAATCAAAAATTTAAAACAGGAAGTATACCACAAAAAAAATTAAAGCATATTTTTAGGGCGGCAAAGGGAAAAATAAATTTTAATAAGAAAAATATGTTTTTAGGCAAAAATAAACAACGTTTTTCTTGATAAAATTTTATTTAGATTAAGGCAATAATAACAAAACAACAAAGAATAAATAAAATTTTATAATAAAAAAATTTAAAACATACCTTAAGGAGTTTTTAAATACGAAATGAATGAATTTTATAAAAAAAAATATTTACAGGACTCAATTATAAAACGCTTTTATGATTGTACATTCAATTTAAATTTCAATTGCATTAAAATTTTATAAAAATAAACATTTCTAGCAAATAAAATTAAAGCATACTTAAAGGCAGCAGTTCACATATGGATTGCGGAATTTGAATTGAATTAACATTGTTATTAGCAATTAAAATATAATATAAGTATAACAAACAACAATCAAAAATTAAAGTATACCTTTAGGTGTATTTAAATACAAAAAGAAAAAAATGTTATTATAATCACAGAAATATTTGCAAAACAAAAATAAAACTTTATAGAATAACAAACAATAAAATGAATTCAAAACAAATTAAAGCATATTTTAAGGTAAAAAAAAAATAAATCCTAACACAAGATGTACTATGTAGTCAAAAAGGGAGGAAAGAAATTTAATTTCATTTCCGTAAATCCATCTAACAGATTAGCAAATTAGAAAAAAAATGAAGCATACATTAAGGATCACTACGAACAAAACTCTAGTATTTAAAGAAGTTAAGTGGATATTCAAATTCAAAACTATGTGGGAATAGAAGCAATGAAATTGGATTCAATTAAACTTGGAATTCGGGAAATTTCAATTTCGGACATTTTAGGAGTCGCCGTAGTTTAGTAGACATTGTGTTGTCTTATTAGAGGGGAGCACGTGTTACGAAATACGAAAAAATCCCTTCTTTCGGTGACATTTCACTCATTAGTCTTCTGGATAAATCTAGGTTGTAACCTGACTAAAAGATTGTATTGACTACCTCTTCCAATAACCTCTGGGAAAGAAGTGGACAAATTGCCCATTAAAGACAAAAGAAATTTTGGAAAGTATTCATGACTGACTGTCTATTCAATACGACTGGCAGACGGTATGCAAAACAATTAAAATCTCAATTGCCTCTGTGCTGTCCTGTAAAATGAAGACATCCACTGCATGGGTCTTATCAGCATGCCTTCCAAATGAGTTTGTTCACCATCCACTATGTACTCAGCCTTTGCCAAGGCCTTTGAGATGACCCAAAGACCAAAACCAAGTTGATATCCATCTTAGCACTTCGACCGACCATACATACATACATAATTGGCCATTACAACCCTTCAGTCAGGTTTACGACCTAGCTTCTCACACCACTTATGTTGTGTGTGTTAATTTTATACATGAGCGGCGGGACCTACAGTTTAAAGTCGACTCCGAACGACAGATTTTGGAGAAGCTTTTCATGGCAATTTTTACTCTCAGAGTTTTTGCCAGAAATCTGCTGAGAGGAAGTCACCGAAAAATTATTTTTCAAATTTTAGTTTTGATGTCTAACCTGGGATTCGAACCCGGGCCTTTTTTTGTCTAATAAGCCAACACACTACCCACTAGACCACGGCGACTTCGACCGACAATACGGTCTATTATACTGCCGTCAAACTTTAGGTATTTGTCAGATAGTATAGCTATATCCTGCCATCTACAATTACTACCCAAGTTAAATAATGCACATCTTTTGATCGAAGATGCCTGTGAGAACCTTCTCTGTGAAGTTTCATTCTGGTAAGAAAAACTCATTCTCCTTTTCCAATATTCGTTCTTGATGCGTCTGTATACCATATAATAGTGGGCCTTTAAAGAGCGTATATAGCTTCCAGATTACTCCATTCATTTTTATTACTAAGTCTAGTTGTGAAGAAGTGCTTACTAAAATCATAAAGTCTACTGGGGTTTAGCCCTGGGTATAGTTAAGAAGGAAACCCGCTGATTACTAGGCAAGGCAAATGGGAAATGCAGCTGGCTCGCTAAGAAAGCTCTGGAAAGAAAAGGGACTAATGCCGCGGAACAGAACACAGACAAGAAAATCCACAATACATACATACATACATAATTGGCCATTACAAGCCTTCAGTCAGAATAATTGACCTAGTTTCTCACACCGCTTATGTTGTGTGCGTTAATTTTATACATGAGTGGTGGGGCCTACAATTTAAAGTCTATTCCGAACGACAGATTTTTAAGAAGCTTTTCATGGCAATTTTTACTCTTAGAGTCTTTGCCTAGAAATCTGCTGAGAGGAAGTCGCCGAAGAAATATTTTTCGTTTTGATGTCTGACCTGGGATTCGAACCCGGGTCTTTCGTCTAATAAGCCAACACACTACCCACTAGACCACGGCGACTTCTACACAATAAGACTCTAAAAATTATTAAAAGTTCTCCAATTTTAACTTAACATTTCTGTATAGTTGCCTATGGTAGATTGTCAATAATTTATCAAATTTTATTGCCTACTTTTAGTGTATTTTATCCTTAATTTTATTGAAAGTTCATGACCTTCACCACCGAAAAAAAAAGGAAAAATCCAATTTAATTAAGTTTTTACCTTTTTTTATGGGGATTTCATTGTGTAACAATTTTATGTTGACGAGAAATTTTTTCTCTTCATTTTTTTTTTTTTTTTTGTGATCAAAATTCGAAATAAAATGTCAACATTTCATATAGAAAAAAACTCTTTCTTTTTCCCGTGTTGTTGTTACTGTTGTTATTGCTTCATAACATATGTAAGTTTTAGGGAAATGGAGAGGAAAAGAAAATAAGGTTGAAATCATTATTATTATGATTGTGCATATGACAGACAGTTAACATACATACACAGATTCGAGTTTTAAGGTCAAAATCCTTACCAGCACACACCACACACACCGCACACATACAGCCTCAACAGCAGTTTTATATGAACAAACGAACAAACAAACGAATGAAATGCCGTTTTTTTCCATTCATTTCCGTAAAATATAGATTCCAAACACTGTGTGTGTGTGTTCAAGTCTACCAATGTGTGTGTGCAAGTGTATGCATTAAGCCTGCAGACAATTTTTTTGTTTGTTCTGTATTCTGTGCCTAATATCGAGCGACAGTTTCACGTCAGTTTTGTTTGTTAAACGAGCAACAATAACAACAACTACAAGAAAAGGGAATAACGGCTGCAAAAAGTCCAGAATGTGACAACAACAACAACAAATTTCTATCGAAAACATTTCGAAAAAAATCGATATTCAACACACAAAATGTATACAAAACCGTTACCATAAATGGGTTGAGTGTCGCAAATAAACGAAGTAATAAATTCGGATTTTTTTTTCATGTTCTGTTTTTGTTGCATATTTTCCGGCGTACTGAAAAAGAAAAAACACACAAGCAAACTAGAAATCTATAACGAGATATTTTCCAATTTAATTGAAAAAGTAGAGAGAAAAATGAGCACACAATAGGAAATAGTGGAGCACAAATAAATAAAAAAAAACAAAGTTTGAAAGGCAATTTAAATACCAAAAAAAAGGAGAAAAAACTATATTTTTTCCGAATTTAATTAAAAAATTTAACGCTAACAACTTCTAGAATCAACTTCTGGAATGTCAAAACACGGTATATATAAAATAAATGACAGAAGGCAAGTCATAACTAAGCCTAAGGTCTGGGGTGATAGTCTGCGCCGCATTTAAATACCAAAAAAAGGAGGGAAAAATATGTAAGAAATATTTTCCCCGAATTTAATTAAAAAATTTTACTTTGACAACTTCTAGAATCAACTTCTGGAATGTCAAAACACGGTATATATAAAATGAATGATAGAAGGCATGTCATAATTAAGCCTGAGGTGTGATAGTCTGCGCCGCATTTAGCTATTCAATTTCGTTTCTAATTTTCTAAACGCTTATGTATCTACTAAACCACTATGTAATACACAGCCCTAGAGGTGTCGCCTATATTATCAAAAAGGATCTTTGCATGGCGATTCTTTCATGTCTGTCCTTATAAACCACGCATCAAAAGATCTTTGGATAGTTCCTGCCTCCCCCTTGAAAACAAACAACAAAATACCTTTAGATGATGATTCCTTCAAAACACCAATGACTTATCATGTATTGATCCAGTTAGACTCTGTTCATCTAACAAAATGGTCGACCTTTTATGGAACACAATGTCCTTCTTCTCTTTATAATAAAACTTTATGGCCATCCTAAGCCTTTTATTTGCCTCAGCAATAACAAAGTCTTTTAATAGACGTTCTTCCCTATGCTTCACATTAAATTTTTAATAAATTTTAATTTTTCCTTTCTAACGGATCCTATAAAATCCTTTTTTCGCTCCCTCCCCCCTCCTCTTTGTGTCTCCATTAACAATAAATGCAGGCCTTTTTATAACACAATGTAACCCTTTTTGCCTAAATTACCCCAACATTAAAACCCACATGTTGTACAGAAATTACTGCAAGAGTGATTCAAGTCAAGCAACTGACTAAATTGACAACTAAAAGTATGCTTTACTTTATTATCAGCAAAAAAAAATTAAAGCAAAAACAACAACAAAGTACAGCTTCATTGTATAATCCCCAAAAACCGCTCCCCCTCCCCCAAAAAAAAGGATGACTTTGAATCTAAACTAATTGACTTTAACTCATACCCCTACTATTCACCACTCACTCTTATTTTTGACTTTTACACAAATTTTAATGCATACTTTACGGCGTTTTGGGGGGATGTGTTAATAATACAACATGTGTAGCATACTTTTGTAATGTTTCGTTCTTCTTCTTCTTTATTATTTTGTCATAATGCCAAAATAGTTTTGTGGAAATTGTTTAAAGTGCCAACGAAAACATTTTCCAAGTGTTTGCCATTTAAATTGTTATGGTGGAGCTTTTAAAGCCAATATGGTTTTAATGAAGTTAGTAAAAAAAAAAAAAAACCAAAGTATACTTTTGGGTGTCATTAGGCAAAATAAATTAAAATTTTAATCTAAATTTAAAGCACAATAAAAAGTATAGAATATAAAATTTTATTTCATATTATTGTTGTTGTTTATATAACTAAATTTAAAAAAATTGAGCCTTAAAGTATACTACAAAAGTATTTTATATAAGAAATTAACACTTTTTCGATAACTTTTGGCCTCTGAGTGTAATCAAATAGGAAATAAGGTGCCTATACTTTTTAATATTCTTTTAATTGAGGCGGGTAAGTTGGGGAATAGAGCCCTAAAGAAAGAAAGAGGTATTTGGGAATTGGGGTATTTGGGAATTGGTGCCGAGTTTACTGGTGTGGATCTTGAACTGAAGTTCATTATAAACTAAATAACACCTGTACCATTTGCTATTTTGAAAGGTCTTAAGGCCGGGTGGCCAACCTCGCTACTTTTAATGCGTATTCCTACGCGACTTTCATAAACAATCTAGGCTAAGCTTAAGTATCGATAAGATCGGTCCAATGTAAGCCACGAGTGGCCCGTGACCGTAAGGGCTACGTAAGAGCCTTCGAAACGGAAAGAGTCAACCTCTGCTGGTCATAGTAACCTTCCTAAGGACAAAAAACTTAAACACCCGCTCGATTACTGACATGGTTGTTGGTAATAATACTCCAAACTGCTATGCCTACTATAAACTCATCAAGAGTATCACAGGGAGTCTAGATCGTAGCACTATACAACAAGAAACTTCTGGAGAACTAACAACGTTGGTAGAACTGGTTTGTTACTGAACTCAGGGAACCTTGCGTGAGACTAGTGACTTGATTTCTTAACGGCCTAGTGATATTATTTCGCTAAAGGGAATTTGGAAAAGATTTCAATTGGGTTTCTGCAGGTTATGCAAAGGATATACTGCCTATCAAAGAAGAGCCGGTTGTTCAAACCCTAGCTCATATGAAAAACAATATTTTTTCTGGGACTTCCTTTCAGCAATTTACTGGCAAAGACTCTGAGATGCTATGAAATAAATAAAGCTTCTTAAAACGCTGTAGTTCATAGCCGACTTCAAACTAGAAGAACTAGGTTTAATTTCCTGAGGAAAGGGTTGTAATAACCGATTAAATAATGCAGAGAAGTTAGTGATATGGGTCGTACAATGGGTCAATTTCGACCTCCGGGTACTGTGATTGTTTTGATCGACAGGTGCATGTCTTCTAATCTAGTGATAATTAAACATTTCCTTTGAAAAAAGAGGATTGTACATATACCCTGCAATTGGTCCTTTGAATTTCGTATTTATCACTTTACCGGATTTGCACATCCTCAAACGTATATGCCTATATATATGCTACAAATCCTGCATTTTTAAGTAATACCCTCCCTATTGAAATCCTTTGATATTCACGAAAAAAAGTTTCTTTAGAAAGAAATGCATGAGCCACATGAAAAAATTCTGTTTTCCAAGGATTATTATTATTATTCGTATCGTAAGCCTTAAAGTATGCTTCACATTTTGATTTTTTTTCTACTGTTGCTGCTGCTGCCGTCTTTACACTTTGGCTGTCAAAACTGATGTCTGTCATGTATGGAGGAGAGACCACCGTTAATAATAATTAAAAACCATGCCAAGCAACTATTCCATGGACGAAAACTTTTTACCCAAGTAAAGTAATAAAACCAAGCATGTTAAACTCTCTCTCTTCCTTTCTCTTTCTTCCCCGGAAGCCGAAGACTATTTAACCCAAAAAAGGAGAAAAAGTAGACAAAAATTATGAACACATATGAAGGAGAGCAATAAGAAAAAGGCAACGTGGAAGTGGATGTGGAAGTGGAAGGAGATGAACACAAAAAGAAGGAATAAAATGTAGAGATGAGTATGTTGTCACGCATAATTAAAATTAAATGCGCTACGGGGAATAATACAAATGAATTACAACAACTACAACAACAATAACACAATATTAAAGGCAGACAAAGAGAGATAGACAGACCTACAGACAGTTAGTCGGCCATGGCATATTTACAATCTTTATCCACTTACAACGCCTACAAAACCCAACCAACATATTCTGTCTGATAACGCGATAAAGAAAGACCAAAACCATAGTGTCACACAACAACAACAGAACAACATGTGTCATTATAAAAGCAAAAGCATATTTATAGGCGCTACAAAAGAAACCAAAATCCGAAAAATAAAAGAACAGAAAACCAGTGGAAAAATATTTGTTGGCTTTTAACAGACAACAGATTTTTCCATGTTTCTTTACGCCAACATTTTTATTAAGAGAGAGAGAGCCACAATACAGCAACAACAAATAAGGAATGTTATTTTTCCATTAGCATGCATGTATATATGTACACACATATGCCCAAAAGTATGCTGTAAATAAATGTGGGAGAAACAAAGAAAACACACTTCACTGCTGTTGCAGGTTAATTTCAAGTTCATTTATTATGCTTGTGATGGCCATTAATTACTTTATAGCTGCAGTCTTATAAAAAAAGAAAAACTATAGGTACATATAGTCTCAAACCCCCTAAAGCATGCTCTTGTTTTTTTCTTTTTTTTATAACATGTTAATCTTTATATGGCTGGCTTCACAAATATTTTTGGAAGAAACATGAAAATATTTTTAAGCCTAAATTCTGTACACAATGAAATGCTTTCATTACTAATTATACGCAAATTAAACATTAAAAGCATGTATTAAAACATATTTTTAGGCTTAAAACACAAAACAAGCCGGCATATTTGCGTGCTTAACTAATGCTCTAAGGGATTAACAGTCATTTGGTTTAGTAATTAAAAATGTTAACTTAACAACGAAAAAGGCATATTTTGTTGTTAATACAAAACAACAAAAAAAAGGGTTGTTAAGCCTGAAAGTATGCTGTAGACAGAAAAAAATACGTTTTAAGCATATTTAATGAAGTTAAACGAAAAAGAATATTAAAAAATTAATTAAAATTTTTTAGTTTCCAACAGAAAAAAATCATATTTTAAAAGTAAGCCTAAAAGTATGCTTCATATAAAAACGTTTGAAGCATATTTAATTAATTCCTGTGAAACATTAATAAACACATGCCTAGTCGATTACAGCCACTGATAATTGTACAAAAAATCAAATTAAAACACTAAGCCTAAAAGTATGCACCAAAAAAATTACGTATTAAAGAATACTTGATGCAAATAAATTTTAATCAATTATTTCTACAATGGATTAAAGGAAATAATTAAAAATTTGAGATTAAAAACCGTATTAAAAAAAATTAATGCCGAAAGTATGCAGCAAAAAAAAATGTAATATCCTTTCAAACATATTTTATGATTTTTTTTTTTTTTAGAAATGTTAATTTAATGGTATAATCGATTATAGACAAATAAAAACTGAATTAATATATTTTTTTACGAAAAAAAAATTATATTAAAATATTAAACCTGAAAGTATGCCGTAGAAAAAAGTATGCTTTAGAATACTTAGTGAAGTTTGAAAGGAAAATTTTAATATTTTAATCTATTATGCTCATTATAATATAGAATATTTAATTAAAAATTAAAAATGATATTAAAAAAATTATAATTATCACAGTATTTAACCTTAAAGTATGCACCAGAAACATTACATTTTAAGTTTCTTAATATCATAAATTACAATGGTTTTACGTAATGATCATACAAATAAGAAAAAAGGTTTTAGATAAAAGAAAACTAACCTCAAAAGTATGCACCAGAAAAATAAAAAATATGATACAAATATTGATGAAAAAAAATTTTGGCAAAAACAAATGCATCGTCAACTTTACTCATCAAATTAAAACTGGTAGCCTGTTTGTATCTTCAGAGGAAGTTCTGATGCGACAAACGGAATCCGCTAAATGGACATTTGGTTGTGATCCCCGGGGAACAGATGAATGGAGTACCTTATAAGCTTAAAGTAGTCATGTGGCATATGGCCTTAATGCAAATTCACTACCTTGGAATCCAAAGCTTTGACAGTCGTCTGAGCTAGGATTTGAATTACGTGCTCTCGTCTAGTAAGCCAACCCACCATCTACTAAACTACGAGGACGAAATGTTAAACCCAGAAAAGCAATAATTTACAACAACAAATCAACAGTGGGATTCTAGAAGTTGACAGACCAAAAATTAAATTAGCGTAAATAGAACGAAAGGAAACTTTTATTGATGCTCTTGAGCAGTACAATGATTTTTGTGTTATTGACGTATATTTGTGTAGAGATTTACTTCAGAAAAGTCAAAGAAGAACATTTACTGGACAGACTAATAACTGTCATGCTAATATGTTTTGCGCTACCTTATAGTTAACCTAAGGCAATCCTGCCTAACACCTTGACGTTCAATGCAATGTATTCGTACATAATTGGCCATTACAACTCTTCAGTCAGGATTACGACCTAGCTTCTCACACCACTTATGTTGTGTGCGTTAATTTTATACATGAGTGGCGGGACCTACAGTTTAAAGTCGACTCCGAACGACAGATTATTGAGAAGCTTTTCATCGCAATTTTTACTCTCAGAGTCTTTGCCAGAAATCTGCTGAGAGGAAGTCGTCGTAGAAATATTTTTTCGTTTTGATGTCTGATCTGGGATTCGAACCCGGACCTTCTGTCTAATAAGCCAACACAATACCCACTAGATCACGGCGACTTGAGAAGATAAGATTATATAGAGAAGACTAAATTTCTGTTTTTTTTCCCAAAACATTGTTAGTTATTGTTTACTGAAGTAATTTTCCAGGGAAATTATTTACAAATTTCATCGTTTATGTTTGTATGGCTTTCCTACGATAATTTTCAATTTTCTTTAGTTTCCAAAGACTTGAACTTTGATAAAGAATTTCATAAATTCTGGATTATTGTTTTTCTATCATCAAAAAAAAAAAAAAACTTTCCAAACATCATTGGAGAAGTTAAGATTTCTTGAGAAGGGTTAAGGAGAACCAACACGTACAAGTTTGTTGTCTTGGGAATGTTGTTTAGGGAATGTGGCTTCACAATGCCAAAAACCAAGACGAACGAAAAAGTGTTGTTGTGGTTGTAAAAAAACCTATTTCCTTAACAATATCCTTAAGAAATATCCTGCAGAACTATGGACATTTTTCAATACAAAAATTTTACAAAAAAAAAAAAACCTTAAAAGCCTTGAAATTTAAAGTTTTTTTTGTTGTTTTGGCCAAAATCCTAAATCCGAATATCTGGTTTCATAATTTCCCTTCTCCATTGCTTTTTGTTTGTTTTCCTTCGTTTTCCTTGAATGCATATCACCTTTCCCTATTAGAGTTTTGCAATTTCAATTTCCAATTCGATTTTTTTCCTCCTCCTCCTCTTCTACGTTTCCTTGTTCAAGGATTTCTCTTGGCAATTTCTGATTTTTCCATTATTCTACGTGAAGTGCTCTGTTTGAAAAGCTTTTGAAGAGTGCTTATAACATTATATGGTCAGGTCAGTACAATTAGTTTTTCATTTCTCCACCACATCCTATCCCCCCCACCCATTACTCACTTCCGACGTACATATGCACATATAAACCACATTTTAACTCGTCAACTTAAGAGGATTTTTAACCATTTTTAATCCCTGTTACAATCATCATACAACCACAATTCCCTTAACCATGAGCAGGGATGCATTAATAAGACACAGAAAACAAGAGAGGTGACTCACCCCTCCCCCCCCCCTTTAGTCAGGTCACTACGACGAGTTAAAGGTGGCTTGTGTAGGTGGCTGGATGGGTGGTGGTGGTGGTGGTTGATAGTTGACAATTGTCATCGTCATCAACCTTATCGTTTGCCATTGTCATTCACATCTGCTGCCATAACTTCATTTGTGCACTTCAGTGAAGTGGTGGTAGGTACACCATGTTCAAAACTCTGTACACTCTGTAAGTGCCTACGTGTGTATGTGTTTAAGCTCTTATTGAGTGAATTATGGCGTTAAACCATGGAATATAATTTTAAGAGGATTTCGATTGTATTCAGTAAGAGAAAATAATACTTATAAGCCTATGATTAAAGTTTCTCTCTTAACCTCCGACCCCCTCCCCGTCCACTCTTTAGTGATAAATATAGGAAGGGCACAAATTCATTGAACTGTTAAGAAAATATTAAAAAAAGAAAAGGGTCAAGAAATGAAAGCAAATTGAACTTAAAAAGAAAATTCTAAAGTTAGATCAGGTCTCATAGGAATCCTGGATGGGATCAGCCCTAGCCATTCACCCCAGATGAATGAGTTATGCCTTTAATTTGCTAGTTTTCAAGAAAAGTTAGACAAAGTTAGCGAATATTATTACAAAAGTGGAAATGGTGTTGTTAAAATAATAATCATAACCTCCAAAAACAAAAATAATGGACTTGTTTACATGATCAATGAATAAACAAAAATAAGAGATAAAAGATGTAAACAGTCAACAACAAAGTGCAGCGAACAAAGAAGTAAAAGTATATAACAACAAAAATAATAGGCTTGTTTACACGATCGATGAATAAACATAAAAATAAAGGATAAAATATGTAAACTGCTAACAACAAAGTCCAGCGAACAAACAAGTAAAAGTATATAACAACAAAAATAATAGGCTTGTTTACACGATCGATGAATAAACATAAAAATAAAGGATAAAATATGTAAACTGCAAACAACAAAGTCCAGCGAACAAACAAGTAAACAAGCAAAAACAAAGTACAGCGTAAAAAAAGAATAGCGGATACACAAATACACAAGCAACAACTACTCTGCCTGGACGAATGTGTAAACAAGATACACAAACAACAAGTTGTTTACATTTCACATATTTTCCGAAGGCCGTCATCCTCCTTCGAGAGTATTCATCTCGCTATTGATCAAGCGTTATAAAAGACAAGATAAAGCGAGCAATGATAAAGTTCGAATTAAGTCAGTCATGTGTGAAGACGTCTCGTTGGTTGCAGTGAAGCCGTGGTTAGGTTATATGGCACACATAATGGCATCAACAGGTCTTTCAAATGAATAAAAAAAATTTGGTTTTATTTAAACTACAGATAGCAAGGGCTTAACACTAAACCTACTCCTACCAAAGGGGGTCAAATGACTCCCTGCGGTATTTAAGGTAGATTAAATGTATTTCTCGGTAAAAAAAAAAATTAACAAGAGAGGAGTAAATCTTGGAAAATCGATGTAATAAAAGTCGTAAAGGCAAATGGCGAGGTGATAATGTTATATTCAAGAAATTCTGACAAGAAGTTCAAAATGGGTCAATTGACCCGTCCATGGTAGGTTTAGTATTAATAAAAGATTCCATATAAGCAAAGCTTCAATATCACACTTGAAGTTTTGTGGCCCGCCTCAAAGATTCACTGCTTCTGAAGTAAATGTTATTACCGGCACAAGCCTATTACCGGCAAAGCCTAATGACTCAGGCTATATTTTTTTAATGGATTGAAACATTTTGAAAAGAATGGCCCGCCTTAGAAAATCGTATTTTTTAAAGCTTAATCGAAAAAACTTGTTCCTTTTGAAAAATCATAATTTTCTAAATATTTTGAATTATGGCCCGCCTGAGATTTTTTGTCACATAATAGCTTGTCGTGGATACTTTTTTTTAGATTACGCTTTTGAATGGATTGAAACATTTTGAAAAGAATGGCCCACCTCAGAAAATCGTAGCTGTTAAAGCTTAATCCAAAAAACTTGTTCCTCTTGAAAAATTACAATTTACTGAATATTTTGAATTATGGTCCGCCTGAGATTTTTCCTCCCATAATAGTTTGCTTTGGATAGTTTTTAGGATACGTTTTTCAATGGATTGAAACATTTTGAAAAAAATGGCCCGCCTTAGAAAATCGTATTTTTTAAAGCTTAATCGAAAAAACTTGTTCCTTTTGAAAAATCATAATTTTCTGAATATTTTGAATTATGGCCCGCCTGAGATTTTTTGCGCCATAATAGCTAAACAGCTTAGAAGTTTAAAAATGTCTTTAAAAATATTTATTTTCTCTTATTTCAATACAATTTTGTAGATTTTTTTGAGGCAATAAACTTAAAAAATTTTGTTTTTTTATGAAGTGGCAGACAAAATAAAATTTTTGTTGCAACACTAACACTAACAACAACAAAAATTTTCACTCATAATTCAACAATTTTTATAACATTTTATAGTTCTCGCTCTCTCTCTCTCTTATCTCTCCCTATCTCTCTGGTTATAGTTTTTAAGTTGTTTTCTGTTTTGGCAGTTAAAGTTACAATTTGTTGTTGATTTTTTGTATTCTTTCAACACCATAAACCATGTACACTTGAGAGTCTTTGAAAGGAAAATAATATCAATTCGGTAAGGCAGACAATGTTGTAAAAAGAGGATTTTTATGGCATTCGTTTTACCCACAACAACAACAACAAAAAAATTATTTTTGCATTTAATTTTTTTACAGCCCTCGTTATAATGTCTGCATAATATAAGGCCAAGGCAAGGCACGGCAAGGCAAGGATTGCAAGAAAACGTAGGAGCCGTAGGAAAATCGTAGTAGAACTTTCTCAAGTCAATATACGTGAAGAGAATCATAAAATCAGTGTCTAGAAAAATAAACAAATTAAACCATGTTTTTTATTTCAAATCCTGTAAAGAATAAACATTTAAATGGAAGCTTCGTAACAAAGTTGTTACAGCAAGTTTATGATGCTGTTGTCAAGGCAATCATAATGAAATGTTAAGAAATAAACATAAAGACACCTGAATTAAGATATGTACGACATAGTATTCCCATACAAATGTGAAGAAGAAAAAAAATTTCTAAAAAAAATTCAAGAAAATTGCTTAGAAATGGCCTAAAATAACAATTTCTTTAAAATGAAAATATGGCCCGCCTGGGATTTTAGTTATTTACAAAGAAATTTGTAAAAAATTTCAACTAAGGTTTAAGTATAGCATCTGAACTTTAGTATGATCAGGAAAAAAATTTTAACTTTTTTGTAAATTATAACTAAAATAATTTTTTTAAATAAAAAAATAATAATTAAAATTTTTTTTTTTCTAATCAAATTTTCTAAACAGTAAACAATAAAAAAATTATAAAAAAATAAAATATTTTTTAAAAATAAAAAGTAATATATTTTTACTACAATGCCTACATGGCCCGCCTAAGATTTTGATGATTAACAAATAAATTTGTAAAAAATATCTATTATTTTTTAACTACCACATCTAAACTTTATTTGGAGTGGAAAAAAATTAAAATTTTTTATTAAATTGTAATAAAAAAAAAAAATAATTTTTAAAATTTAAAAAAAGTTCAAAATAAAAATCTAAAAAAATTTAAAAATTGTTTTTGTAAAATGGTTTAAAAAGTAACGTAAATCCATAAAAAAACGTGCAAAAAAAATATAGTGAAAGAAAATATATATTTATACGCCTAAATGGCCCGCCTAAGATTTTGATGATTAACAAATAAATTTCTAAGAAATTTCTACTGTGTTTAAAGTACCACATCTAAACTTTATTTGGAGCGGAAAAAAATTTTAAATTTTTGTTAAATTATTATAAAAAAAAAAAAAAAATTTAAATTGAAAATAATTTTTTAAATCGAAAATAATTTTTAAAATCTAAAAAAATTTTAAAAAATATTTATGAAAAATGGTTAAAAAGTAATTTTCTGATCGTATATCCATAAAAAAGTGCAAAAATGAAAAAAATCTATATAAACGTCTATATGGCCCGCCTCAGATTTTTGTTATTTATAAATATATTTAAATAATTTTTAGCTGTGGTTTAAATACACCATCTGAACTTTGTTATATTCAAAAAAAATTCTTGAATTTTTTGACAAATAATAAAATTTTTTGTAAAAAATTCAACAAAAAAATTATTTAAAAATTTTTTTTCAAAGGATTTCAAACAAAATTTTAACCATGAAATCAATGTTTAAAAATATATAAAATTTTGTAAAGCTTTTAAAAATACTGGCAAAACTAAATTTGAAATATTTTCTACTTCCATATTAACATGGCCCGCCTGAGAAATACGTTGTTATGCAATATATCCGGCTAAAGTTTAATAAAACAATAAGTTTGAGATCCCAACTTTAATACTATGTGGCAAAAGTATAGGAATTTTTACATCGACCTTTCATTGGCTATGAAAAATAGTTTCATTACGATAATCTCAAGCTTAAAAAATCAAATTCGAGCAGCGGAATACGAGCAACATCTACGGAGCAGTGGAATATTACTGTGTTAAGGTCAGGGATCAAAAGAATGTAATCCAATATGAGCTGTTAAAACCCGCCTTAATTATCACAAGGGACAGCGTATAAATAAATTTGAAGAGAACATTAGTCAAAGGACACCTTTAAAATGCTTACTGATGCGTGTCCACAATTTTTTATGATGACAACGTACGAATCCATATTAAAAAATGTGTGTGAAGATAAATTCGAATTTGAAAATCCAAGACGGTAATAGCAGGTAATTTTAGAGCATATAGTAGGTCTTTGAGTACCATATCATACTCTAGGGATTGTTCCAATGCCTCTTAATATTATCAGCAAAAAAGTCCTATATGAAGTGATATGGTATCGTAAAAATTGGCTTTGAAAACATCAATTTTTTGATATAAAATTCTCTAGAAGATCAGTGGCCATTTGGGAACATATAAGAAACTGTACCCCATACAGACTATATACAAATGGTAGTCCAGAGGGTCCTCTTTCCAACCGTGGTAGTGGGATAGCTGAAATAATTTAGTGAGTCGAGATATTGAATTTATCTTCACACACATTATTAAAAACTATTTGGAAAACAGGGAATAGAAATTTTTACCTCATCGGTTGTATAGCCCAAATCTTGGCATTTCTGTTTATCAATTGCTACGATCTCCCTTGGAAAACATATCAATATGGCCCACCTCAGAACTTTTAGTTGGTTAACGGGCTAGTGTTTCTAAGTTAGTTTAAAACAAGGCAAGTCTAACATGAAATTCATGAGCTCAGAAATCAAATGACAGACAACAACTTCTCTTTAACTCTCTCCTAGGAAAAATCAGAATTTTGGGGAATGCTTCGCATCAAGACTTAGTAACGAAAATTGATTTAATACTCAGAGCCCATAGGGAAACAACATGCAAGTACTTTGCAACTGGAAGTCTATTGTACGCACCCTATACCATCGATTGATGAACCCAATACAACATGGATAGAAGCAGTAGGCGGTATAGAAAACAGAACATAGGAATACTAAACGAGTCAGCTGGCCATTCCAGCGCTTGGCTCTTATGAGCTTTGAAACGAATATAGTATGGAACTGTGTGAAGAAGCCGAATCGGCTAGATAAGCATAATAAAATTAGCCTTTGTTGGTAGAGCCAAGTTATATGCGAAACATCTGCAGTAAGCAAGAAGATAATCTATAAAGTTGCAGGAGAGTACAGTAGATCGTATGGTAACAAAATATTAGAAAATCCCCGCCTGTTAAGCATGATTATTAACACTTGGCTTTATAAGCTTTTATTACTTTCTGAACCGAAATTTTATAAATACTAGAAGACCCGTAAGAATATTTCGCAACGTTAGTTGTCATTTTTAAAACATATAATCACAATGACAACAGTATTATTATGCAGTTCTATATAAAATATACATTTTTATCAATGAAAATATTCATTTTTCAATTTCTAATTATTTTTCGCCATTAGCGTTAGATATAAGCTTTTAAATGAGATATCGTTCATTAAATTTGGTGCGATGGTATGGGAGATATTTGCAACCGACAAAAAAAAAAGTGCTTTAGAAATAATACATACTAGATGACCCGTGCGAATATTTCGCACCGTTAGTTGTCATTTTTGTAACAGAAAATGAAAATAATTAATAGAAATTTTATTTAAACAATATTATCATGCAGTTCTATATAAAATATAATTTTTATCAATGAAAATATTAATTTTTCAATTTCTAATTATTTTTCGCCATTAGCGTTAGATATAAGCTTTTAAATGAGATATCGTTCATTAAATTTGGTGCGGTGGTATGGGAGATATTTGCAACCGACAAGAAAAAAGTGCTTTAGAAATAATACATATGATGATTGCTTCATTTTGTAATAAAATTTCTTTAAAAGAATAGAGAGAAGAAAAACTAATACACTGTTGATGCTTTCCAGCTGCCTAATTATTCATTAATAGCTCTTAATTACTTAATTAAATTGCCTAAAAACACAAAGAGAGAGAGAGAGAGAGAGAGAGTGGGAGTGAGAGTGAAAGAATCCCAGTAAAATAAATAACGCTGTGCTGCATATCTATTAAAACATTTCCTAGACATTTAAATGACATTAAAACTATGTCATCATGACAGGATATTCGTTTTTTATTTCTTTTTTACACTCTTACTCTCTCCCTCTCTCTCTCTTTCTTCGGGTAATGTAAATATATGCTGTGGATATCATTATTTGTTTTCAGTTCTATTAAGATCTCTAGGGAGTCCATTTATTAAAACTCAGTATGTGTTGGTACACAAATACAAGGAGAGTAAAATAAAGCAGTGTTGGTAAATAAAATAATGTATAGCCAGCCAGCAAACCAGGCAGTTAGCCAGCTCGCCAACCAAGCAGTCATTAGCTAATAACACTACCACTAATGCAGAATACGATATGCATACTCTCTCTCTCTCTCTGTCTCTCTGCTTGCTCATCATCATTATCCTTAGCATTCATTGTAATAATGAACATCATTATAGCCTTTCCCCTGTCATATTAATGGCATTTGGTTTTTTCATTTCCATTTCATTTCTTTTCTGTCTTTCTATTTAAACATTCATAATGATACACAACTAATTAGGCACTAATGTTAATAATATTATCATATCATATCATATCTTATACTATTTATGTATGTTTGTATGCTATAATAGCATAAATGGGAATACATATGTAATATAGCAGCATAATTATTTAAATGAAAATAACAAAAAAAAATTTTTTTTTTGCTTTAAAATTAAAGCTGAAGTGAGCTGTAGTTCAGTATGCCAAAATTAAAGGGGAAAAAACAACATTTGAAGGTAAAAAAAAATCTGCTACATCGTGATATTTTTGGTAGCAAAAATAAATAAAATTTTTGGCTTATTCAACTAGCGCCTGTTGTTCAAAACCCAGTTCAAACATTCCGTTTTGGCGACTCTTCATCTCCACCAGTCTTCAGGCAATAATTTTAATACGTTCACACGCCGACACTGTAATTCTTGCTTGTCGCCCACGGGCGGCTGAAGTTAGGGCATTTCGCTTTATCGGAGAACAGCCATTATGCAGCATAAAATAAAACCAAAAATAAATACTTTCAACGGAACTTAAGTCTCAAATATTATTTTTCGGGAGTCGAAGTATTAAAGATCTGAATATTTCATGCTTCGTACTGTCTAATAGCATAATTAAATGCGTACCACCGATAGTACACGTGACCCGGTGTGACAGTCTAATGCGAGCCACCGGTGGTACACGCCGTCCGATGAGACTGTCTAGTCCGGACCACCAGTGGTACGCGCCACCCTATAAGGCAGTCTAGTGAGGCCCACCTGTAGTACGAGCCGGCGTGCACGTGTTAAGAGTAAAAAAAAATTAGAATGAAAAGCGAAAATCTATCGTTCGGAGTCGCCTTTAAACTGTAGATTCCGTCATTCACCGTCAATACACAGGTGGTATAGAGAAGCTAGGTTGTAGTCCTAACTAAAGGTTTGTTATAACCAATTAAGTAAGTAACAGCGGCCGCCGTGGTCTAGTAGGTAGTGTGTTGGCTTATTAGACGAAATACCCGAGTTCGAATCCCAGGTCAGACATCAAAACGAAAAAAATTTGAAAATAATTTTTCGGTGACTTCCTCTTAGCAGATTTCTGGCAAAAACTCTGAAAATAAAAAATTGCCATGGAATGCTTCTCAAAAAAATGTGTCGTTCGGAGTCGACTTTAAACTGTAGGTCCCGCCATTCATGTATAAAATTAACGCACACAACATAAGTGGCGTGAGAAGCTAGGACGTAGTACAATGGCTCAATTCGACCACCGAGTACTGTACTTGCCAGAATTGACAAGTACACGTCCTCTAACCTAACCTAACCTTAATAACAGCGGAACCCGCACTGCATTCAAATAGTTTAAAGTCCACTAGTTAAATTATCATTCAAGCATGCATTTTTCCATGCAATACGAAGTCATCATGTTCATTATTATCGATCTACTCGACTGTGCCCAGCATTTGCAAATTTATAAAGAAGTTTAAAGCCCGAAAGCGTTACACAAGTGGTTAGCTTTGTGTATCATTGTAATACGATGTTCACGTATGCAATTTAATTAAGGCAACATTCGGTTAATTGAGAACAAAATTTTAACCGTTCAGGTATAATAAATATACGCCACATTCGGCTTACTCAATATTCATTTGACAGCTGGTAAATAAACTAGTTGGTTGTTTTTTTTTTTTTGGTTTATCGTTGTTGATATTTGAGTTGTCATATTTGAGTTGTCAAATATCAACAGGAAGTGTTAGGTTACTTATAATATGCTCTCTAAACAGACTTATGACAGTGTTGTATTTAAAGTTTTACTGAATATTATAACAATTATCACTTAATTGAGCAATAATTAATTTTATATGAAATATTATGATTTACGCAATAACAGTGCATACGTGAACGTAGTAGAACACACACTACCAAAAAATATCACTTCCGTAAGGGGAATTGTGGCGAATAACCGAAATTTATCAAAATTTTATGGCATTCTGGCATGCGACATCGTATTTTGTATTAGGATTTGCGTCTCCATCCATATAAACTACAATGCAATTTTATGCTAAGAGTTGTCAAGATGAAAAACAAATGGGGGATAGATAATTCCCTAACGTGAAAGCATTTAGAAACACAATATTCGTCAATTTATTGACAAAATGCACCCCGAAAAGTAAGAAAAATTATTCAAATGAACGCAATATGATTGACTGATAAAAACAATCCAGAGGTGATAATTTTTTATAAACATATGCTAACATGGTCCGAGTCTTATAAGATTTAATACGAATGAAAGTAATATCTCTAACAAAAGTTCAATATTTGATAGCCCCTTATCAGTTAAAAGCGAGTAGTAATGAATGGTAGCATACTGCACTATGTTGTCACTAGATTTGAAGGTGATACATTTATTTAAGCATAAAAAAGTACACTTCCTTAGGTACTATTTTAAACCCAAAATTAATCAAAATCTGAATAAGATCCACAAAAATGATTTTGAACCAACATTTGTAAGCATTTTTAATGGACTTTAAACTTTGGTAACCGTCTACATTAAATAATTGAACATTAAAATAATGATTACGGTGATAAACAATTAAAAAAATAATGTTTTTAATTGTATATTGCATTTCAAAGTAATTGTACGTAGCCTTATTACCCTCCCCACCATACGATTCCAACAAAACCGCTTTTTTCCACTATAAAGTCTAGTGCTACTGTCTTCAATTGAACAACAACAACAGAAAATTATTTGAAATCTTATCAACTGTTGTTGTTGTTATGTTTGGATTTGTAATTATTTGTAGTGTGAGAGTAAGTGAGAGAGCGAATAAATAACGTGTGTGATAATTTAGCGGTTTTTTAAAAACGCCCATATTATTAAAGCATTTTTTAATGCGCATAAAAACTAACAACTTATGGAGTGTAGAGTATAGGAGAGTAGAGAAACTATAGCAATTAAAATCCAGAAATAGTTTTGCAATTTGTACTATTTAGTATAAAAAAGTACCAAAAATGTACCGAAAGTATATAGTAAAAGAAAAGTACCAAATAATTTTTATTATTATAATTACTTTTATAAATACAGGCTAAACATAAAGAAAGTAATAATAAAAGTTTGGTAAGCGGGGTACATAAGAACAATTAATAAAAATAGTACCAAAAAAAAAAGTACCAAATATATAAATTATTATATAAGCACAGTCTTAATCTTAAAAAGAAGGGAATATTCAATTTATCTAAATGGTACATAGAAAAAAACATTGAAAAAAGCTAACAAAAAGTACCAAACAAAATAAAAAAAAAAATTTAAAAAGTACCAAAATATAAAAAGTCTCAATTAAATACTTCCGTAAGTACAGTACAGTACGAAGTCGCCGTGGCCTAGTGGGTAGTGTGTTGGCTTATTAGACAAAAGGCCCGGGTTCGAATCCCAGGTCAGACATCAAAACGAAAAATATTTCTTCGGCGACTTCCTCTCAGCAGATTTTCTGGCAAAGACTCTGAGAGTAAAAATTGCCATGAAAAGCTTCTCAAAAATCTGTCGTTCGAAGTCGACTTTAAACTGTAGGTCCCGCCACTTATGTATAAAATTAACGCACACAACATAAGTGGTGTGAGAAGCTAGGTCGTAATCCAGACTGAAGGGTTGTAATGGCCAATTTTGTATGTATGTAAGTACAGTACTAAATATAAGGATGAGAATTATATTCGCCGATAAGAATCAATAACAAAAGAGCGTCAAAAAAGGTACCAAAACAAATAATTACTTTTCTAGGGACAGTCCTAAGGAAAAACAAAACCAATATTAGAAATTATTTAGGCAATGCCAATAATACCAAAGGATATTGAGAAAGTATTGTAAAAAGTACTGTACTTTTCACTGTAAGTAAGTACTGTAAAAAGTATGTACTCTAATTAGCGTAATTCTAAGCTTAAAGAAGCGTATATTAAAAGCTTTTCAAACGACTTAAAGATCAATTATAAAAAAAATGCATAAAAAATTATTAAAAAGTACTAAAGCGAGTACCAAAAAAGTACAAATAATTACATTTAAATCTTAAAATTTATTTATATCTGCTTGAGACAACCATTTATAAAAAAAAAGAATCAAAAAAGTACCCAAAAAAAAAAGTTCTAAAAAGTACTTTTCTTTAATTAGTACAATTCGGAGCATAAAACACAATAATAAAAAAGTATTCAAAAAAAGGTACCAAAAAAAGTAAACTTTATAGTAACGGGAATATCAAGTCTTTAGTTTCAAAACTAAATTTAAATAAAGTACCCATAAAACGCTAAATTTACCACACTTGTTTTGTATGTTTAACTCTCTTGCTTTTTTAAATTTCAAGTGTTGCCACATTGAGATTTTTGTGAGTTTAAAAATACCCATGACTTGCCGTCAAAAAAGGCAATTTAAAGATTATTTTTTTTAATGATTCATGTTAAAAGAAAAAAAAACACCACTTTTCCTAGAGACTGTCCACAAGGGACTCTAGTTTCTCCGGTGGAGCTTGATTATAACGGCCTCCTTTAAAATGCTGCCTCACTGAAGTACAAATGTTTTACTACAGGATAATATCCATGAACTCGTATTCGGGTCATTTGATAATAGTTCTGCTGACATATTGATAGGACCAAAAGCTTGGTCCTTTAACAGGCTTATTGCCTTCACTATTTCATTTCTATTGGCAGACATCTCGATCAAAACGAAATACAAGAAATTACGGCGACTTCCTCTCAGCTGGGTTCTGGCAAAAACTCTGAGAGTTTCACTATTTCATTTCTACTGGCATATATATCCCGTTGCAATCAGACAGATATTAACATGCAGGTGGGGTTAAAGCTTGTCATTCTCATATAAAAATAAACTGAATACCAACACGAAATCGCCGTAGCCTTATAAACCGTAGTTCAAACGTAGTTCGAGACGTCTCGATCAAACCGAAATATAAAAAATTACGGCGACTTCCTCTCAGCAGTCTTCTGGCAAAAACTCTGGCAGAAAAATAAAATTGCAGTGGAATGTCTCAGCACAATTGTTGTTCGGAGTTCCCTCGGCCTACCGCAACGTATCGGGTGAAGCAGTCCTCGCGATCATCGGTGAGATAACTATTGACCTACTGGCATTTGAGCGAAGAAGACCTTGGAAAACGAAGAGGGAAAATCTCGCCATTAGTAGCGCAGATCTCAGATCTCAAACACTACGGCGAATGCAAAGTAGATGGATTGAGGGAACAACCGGAAGATGGGCTGGTAGACTAATTCCGTCTATAGAGGCATGGATATGGAGAAATTTAGGGAAAATAAATTTTTTTCTGACCCAGTTTCTTTCAGATCATGGTTATTTCCGACAATACCTATACCGTATGGCGGAATTTATAAAATCTTGGCTACATGAGGTTTTTTTAGACTCACACAACTTCTAAGGAAAGTTTTTTGGGTATTTCCACAATTTTAAAAGGAACTTCTAATATAAAAACCATGTGGCAACACTGAAACGATTTTACACACTCGCGTTTTCTCTCTCTCTCTCTCTCTACACACTCACCCTGTTTACTCACATTACGCCATTTAATCAGTTGAATATGCTTTGGCATAACATGATAATGAAGGCCTATTCACACTATTCAGCAGCTGTTGCTTGCTCAGTTACTTAAAAGCTGTTAAACATTGAACTCTGATTAGTAAAGCTCTTGTAATTCGTACTAATTATTCACATAAATGGCGCAATTAGCATTGCTAAAATAAGGTAAGTTAATACCAGTTAATCTACTTGGCCCATAAAATTAATTCCCAGTTCAAGTTTATACGTAAAGGCTTCATCATGTTGATTTCGGAATTTCTGAACGGCCTCTTCTGCCGCAAACAAGTACAAATTTTCTGTGTCAAAGGTAGTCCAGAATTTGAGTTCACCTGCTGGTGTCTGTTGTCCGTAGCGGCCATGTATGTGTTCTATTTATGGCGCGAAGGACCATACTATACCAAACGTAATCGTTTGGATGGCAAGGTGGTCATTATTACAGGCTGTAATACGGGCATAGGTAAGGAATGTGCCTTGGATATTGCTGCCAGAGGTGCAAGAGTGTATATGGCCTGTCGTGATCAAGAGAAATGTGAACGTGCTCGCAGAGAAATTGTTACACGTACGGGTAATACAAACGTTTTCAATCGCAAATTGGATTTGGCTTCCCTACAATCGGTAAGAGACTTTGCTGAGCAATTTTTAAAAGAAGAAAAACGTCTGGATATTCTAATAAACAATGCCGGTATAATGAGCACGCCACGTAAACTCACCCAAGATGGTTATGAACAACAATTTGGCGTCAATCATTTGGGTCACTTTCTTTTAACCAACCTGCTGTTGGATCTTCTTAAGAAATCAGCACCCAGTCGCATTGTAGTAGTGGCTTCTTTGGCCTATATATTCGGTAATATCGATAAGAACGATATGAATCTGGAGAAAAGTTATTTGCGCTTTTGTGCCTATGGCCGTAGTAAATTGTCGAATATTTTATTCACACGCAAATTGGCTAAAATGTTAGCAGGTACTCAGGTCACCGTGAATTGTTTACATCCCGGCTCTGTACAATCGGAATTGACACGCTATGACCCGGTAATGGGTTTCTTTAATTCGATCATTCATAAGTTTCTATTGCGCTCGACCAGAGGCGGTGCCCAAACGATTTTATATTTGGCTTTAGATCCTGATATTGAAGGCTTAACGGGTGGCTACTACGATAAAATGCAACTTTTCCCGTTGCTGAATAAGGCTCGAGATGATGAAATGGCCGATTGGTTGTGGGAGGAAAGTGAAAAAATGGTGGGCCTGAAGGAGAAAGTTTTGTAATTTAAGGAAAATTATTTTTAAAAACAATTTTTTTTTGTATAATAAATTAAACTTAAGAGTGTGATAAAATAAAATTTGAATAGTTCTTTTGGGAAAAGTTAATTTTGTGATTGAGCATTGGGTAATGGGGGCTGGTGGTTACATTAATAAATAGGTTAAGAAGCAAATAGTCCCCAGGGTCGTTTGGCTAGTTGTTACAACAACAGTTAAGATAATCTTGGATGCCTATTCGACCTCCGGGTACTGTACTTGCCACAGTCGACAAGTACACGTCCTCTAACCTAACCTAACCTAGGTAATCTAGGGCATAGTATGCTACACTATTAGTGCGTGGGTTTTATAGCATGTAGTGACAGTTCTCCAAGCCTCCCGAAAAGATGGTAAACACTTCCCAACAAAGTGGCATCAATGACTTTCCATCACAATATAAAATTGGAATGAAGTGATCGAGCGATACCACCAACCTCAATCAGACTGGGAGTGAGGGGTTTTGACGAACTTCTGGAAGCCATAATCGCACCGTCAATGAAAATGAATTAGATTAACAACAGAAATAGGCTGATTTTCCTTACTGAAACCGTCACGCTAATGGCAAATCGGGCGATAATTTTCTACAGGGGTTGAACTGATAATGTCGGGGAGTGATATATCATTTGTGACCTATCTGAGGTACATATGTATATAAGGACAATAGATGTTTCAAATCAAAATGGCTGCCGTAAGATCACGTGCTGTCTGTGAAGTGAATCTAAACTCAATTGCCAATCTTTCTTAGAACCAATGTCTGAATGTGACATTACACAAGGGCCAGTGTAAAGACAAATATCGGGTCTGCCATCTAACGTTTTTTTCTTTCAACTAGTGCTTATTTCGTGAATGGTAACACTTAGCTCATGTCTGATTTGACATTTAAATAGTTTTATCCTTCCGCTGAACGAACATTGACCATCCAATGCGTTTTCGCTTCGCTAAGTGGGCCTGCGATCGACTTACAGAAGATGCCGATTTTGGTAAAAAAAAAAATCATCTTTTCAGATGAAGCTCAGTTTGATCTTGGCGGGTTGTAAACAAGCAAAATTGTCCCATTTTGGAGCACAGAATACCCGCACCCAAAACGAGTTACTGTTTGGTGCGGATTTTGATCCAGAGGCATAATTGGGCCATTTTTCTTCGAAAATGAGCAAAAAGTGGCCGTTACAGTCAATTGCGATCGTTATCGGGCCATGTTGAACGAATTTTTGTTCACAAAAATTGAAGAGGAGGAAGAAGCCAAAGCTACACTTAATGTTTTGCGGCCTGTTTTTGAAGAGCGCATTATCAGCCTCAGAGCTAATATCGTTTGGCCAGCTCGGAGCTGCGATTTGACCCCATTGGACTATTATTTGTGGGGTGCCGTTAAAGGTAAGTATTACGCCGACAAGCCAGAGACAATTAACGATTTATAGGACAATATTCGTGAAGCCATTGGTTAAATACAACTGCACACAATCGATAAAGTGCTCAAAAATTGGATCGATCATGTAGGCTACTGTATAGACAGCCGAGGATGCCATTTGAATGAAATTAGCTTCCATTATTGGGCGGAAGGCTTGTACTTTCAAATAAAACAAGAAATTTAAGAAAATATTGCGGTTTTTTTTAAAGCATTTTCAATGTTTCAAGTTATTTGGCGGACCCTTTATAAAGGGACAATAGATCTTTTAAATCAAAATGGCTGCCGTAAGATCACGTACTGTCTGTGAAGTGAATCTAAATTCGATTGCCAATCTTTCTTAGAACCAATGTCTGAATGTGGCTCTGAACAAGGGCCAATGTAAAGGCAGATTAAGAGAAAATATGGTTCTGCTTGCAGTTAACAATCTGTGATGTGGTTGATTCGTCTAATCCAATTGGATTGAATTTAAATCATCTCTTGCTTCCCGATCTATTTATTATCATAATTTTACAGTCGTTGTTAACATCCGTAAGTCGCCGTGGTCTAGTGGGTAGTGTGTTAGCTTATTAGACAAAATGCCCGGGTTCAAATCCCAGGTCAGACATCAAACGAAAAATATTTCGTCGGCGACTTCCTCTCTCAGCAGATTTCTGGCAAAGACTCTGAGAGTAAAAATTGCCATGAAAACCTTCTCAAAAATCTGCCGTTCGGAGTCGACTTTAAACTGTAGGTCCCGCCACTCATGTATAAAAATTAACACACACAACATAAGTGGTGTGTGAAGCTAGGTCGTAATCCTGACTGAAGGGTTGTAATGGCCAATTATGTATGTTTGTATGTTAACATCCGTATGTTAACCTGCATTTATTATTGTTTTTCATATGAAATTCCATATGAATTCGTTTGTTTAAATAAATTTTGATTGTTTAGCCCAGGTTTTTCTACTATTTTTTTTTTTTTGGGAAACTGTTGCTGTTTCCCATGTTTTTTTTTCTCATATCTGGAGCTCAAAACTTTTATTGCATAAAACATAAATCCTTTACTGCAGCTACTGCCACAGATACTGCTGCTATTGGTATTGCAGCAATAACTCTCAAGTCCTGATATTACCCCATCATCAGTATGTTTGTATGTCCATATGTATGTTGAATTGTTTTTTTTTTATCTATTTAAACTGTTTTCATCATTTATTTCATTTGAGTTTTTCTGTGTGTTTTGTTTTGTTTCTTTAATTTTTTTTTTTATTTTTTAATACAAACTTTTGTTGTCGTTATAGTTTTTCTATGTGAATGAATAAATGAAAGAATGAATATGAATACGACTATGAAATATGAATAATAACATGCATGTGCATATGTTTCCGTTTCCTTTTCAGAACTCACAACACACACACACACGCACAACTCGCACAACTCCATATTTATTTCCCCATGAGTTTTTTTTTTCGTTTTCTTTAGTTTTTTGCTTTCATTATTTCAATACAAAACTCAACAACTGGCTCTAGTTATTTGTGTTCCTGTTACTGTGTGTGTGCGTGTGTTTTATCTCTCACACACTCTCTCTCTTTCTCTCTCTTTCTCTTTTGTTGTCATTCATTCAGTTTTTTTTTCTTTATTTTTATTGTATTTTATTTATAATCTTTATGCTTCATTATAACGGGGAAAAAAACTTTTTCTTCTCTGTGTTCGTAAAGAATGACGAGCGAGAGAGAGAGAGAGGGGGATAGAAAACCTTAGAGAGAATGGAGCACAACACATGTGACATGACACCATAAACAAAGGGTTTGTTGGTCTGCTGTATATGTATGCATAGGGAGATATTAAGGGATTGTAATGCATACCAACAGTAGAGGAACACAACAAAGGTACTGTGAGTATATCGCCATACACACACACACATGTAAACTGTCTCACTACTGTGTACAGATAAATCAGCATGCATGACCATTTAGGTCGCTTCTAAGGCAAACGGAATGGCAAGGCCCTGCTTTTTACATCGTAGTTTTTAGGGGCAATTTCGCAAACTTAACTTTTCTGGAGCGCAAACATGCTTTTCTTCCGACCTCCGTGTAGGACATATGGCACCTTATGATAGCCTGAAGTTCTCTATTTGTAGTCGATTAGAATAAACCGACCCATCTTCACTTCTTGAGATAAAAAGGAATTAAAATAAGTAGCTTAGCAACTAAACTTGTAATAAGCGATGTTCGACTAAGTGGTTCCAAAGATTTCTGAAGCCTTTTCGACCTTAAATTTATAGAACTTTCGTCATTAGGTTGAAAGAAAAAGAACCAAAAAACGGAATGGCAAGGCCCAGTCTTTTACACCGTAGCTTTTAGGGGCAATTTTACAAACTTAACTTCTGCGGAGAGCTTATAAGGCCCTATGATCTAAAAACATGTTTTTGTTCAGACCCCGGTGTAGGAAATATGGCATCTTATGACAGCCTGAAGTTCTCTGTTTGTAGTCGGTTAGCATAAACCCTGTAATCTTGCCACTTATAGAGCCATCTTCACTCCTTGAGACAAAAAGGAACTGAAATAAGTAAATAAGCGACTTAACTTGCAATAAGCGATGTCTAAAGTCTTTTCGACCTTAAATTTATAGAATTTTCGTCTTTAGCTTGAAAGAAGAAGAACCAACAAACGGAATGGCAAGGCCCTATCGTTTACACCGTAGCTTTTAGGGGCAATTTTACAAATTTAACTTCTGTGGAGCGCTTATAAGACCCTATGTTCTTAAAACGTGTTTATGTTCAGACCCCGGTGTAGGACATATGACACCTTATGACAGCCTGAAGTTCCCTGTTTGTAGTCGGTTAGAATAAACCGACCTATCTTCACTTCTTGAGATAAAAAGGAATTAAAATAAGTAAACTTGTAATAAGCGATGTTCGACTAAGTGGTTCCAAAGATTTCTGCAGTCTTTTCGACCTTAAATTTATAGAACTTTCGTCTTTAGGTTTAAAGAAGAAGATCTAAGAAACCTTTACCCTAAATGTTCATTTTAAATGACTGAATTGCCTTCTGTGCCAAAAAAAAAAATCAAAATTCGGGTCTAAAAAGGTAAACCACGTTGGTTAACTATTCCAACAATCTTAATGGAGTTGTCCGCTGGTGGACTTCACTTAATAAAAATGGCAAGGTGCGCCTCCTGAATGAGATATCCAAATACAAGGATTTCATTTCTGTCTTCTTTGACATCCAAGCAGATGTAAAAGAATAACCTTCAGTGTTAAACTGGTTAGCATATGCCTAGACATCCATGCTGAGCTCTCCTTTATCCCGCCTGATTACAGAGCCAGATTTACCCACCATAATTGGACGTAGAGACGTCATTGTGTAATGAGTGGGCATGCGAAAAGGCTTTGCTTACCGGAAAATGTTTATTGTAGAGATTGTAGAGCGGTTGGCTTACATTTCTCTTTACCCTTACCCTCTACGTAATTTGACAAACCTATCGATACTAGATTCAGTCTAAATCCTAGATGGTGATTGCCAAGGCTAGTGCATCAGGACGTTTGAGAGAGTCATTGTCCACCGATTTAGACTGCGAGCAGAGGGCATGGTTTTTAAACTTAAGAAGTTTCAAGTAAAGATTTTTAAATGATTTCTTAACCTCTGAGGATTATTACTAGGCTTGGTTCGGTTTTCTAAACTCTACAGGTAGATATGCTGAAAGAGATAACAAAAAAATCATTGTTTGGACATAAAGAAAGTATTTCAGTGCTACAGAGGACACATCCTCTATCATGACAGATGCTTTTAACACTTTAGCCATCTGTCTTCATGTTCCTTCTTTTGAAAAAGTGACTCTCCAGTAAAAGTTATACTCGGTCTGCAGATTAAACTTCAAAGGATGAGATTATTATTTGCTGGTTTCGTTATCTGAGCTCTACAGGAAGATATACTGAAAGAGTTATCGAAAAAATCCCGTTAATGGAAAGAGAGGGAGCGAGAGGGCACTTCCTCTACAATGACGGTTTAGGCATCTTTTATAAAAAATGTCTTTCCAGTGAAAGCTTTACTGGGCCTTACTAAATTCATGCAATAACTTCATTTTGGGCACTTTAGAAAAAGAGAGGGAGCGAGAGGGCACATCCTCTACAATGATGATTTAGGGATCTTTTTTAAAAAATGTCTTTCCAGTGAAAGTTTTACTGGGGCTTACATCATTCATACAATAAGTTTATTTTGGGTACTTTAGAAAAAGGCCCTTTTACCGCCTCATTTCCCTGAATGAACCCATTGTCTCGGTAGACGTATGTATGTGACATAGAGAGGAATGTGAATGTACCGCGTTCACTGTTCATCTGTATAAGTATGTCACTCACTCATCCAGTTGTAATACAACAACTGATTGTCATTTTACCGGAAGGCATAATTTTTTGTTTTTTACTGATTTTGTTTCTCTTGTCCATATGGCAGAGAGGATATTAAACAGTGTAGAGCAAAAGTGTAATACAAATTGGAATTTAAACAAACCTTTTTGGCTTCTATTACCATAACAACGATGATTTTTAAGAGGTTCTCTGTTCTATTCCTATAACTTTTACTTGCCACTGTAAGGGAAAAGTGTCAAGTACTTTATTTCCCTCTTTCTTTTTCTTGTTTTCTTCGCAACACAAAAACGGAATGACAGTAAAAACCATAAATAAATAAAAATGTACCCGAGATATTATAAAAAAGTTTTTCATGTTCATTTTGCTGGTTCGCTTATTTAAAAGCGTGTATGATGAGAAAGGGACGCCCTTAAAGTATGCAATACATTTTATACATTCCTATACAATAGCCTGAATGTATGCTTTAAATAAGGTAAGTCATTAAAAACAAAAACAACAACAAACATATGCATAAACAAGAAACTGTCACGCAGACATGGCTTTAATGATTTAAGTTTATTACTGGTACTGCTGGTATGCTGTCTAAAACAAAGCAAATCTGGAACAGTAGAACCGGAAATTGTAATAAATGAGACAAAATTATAATAAAAAAAATAAGAATTGGAAAGGGAGAGGCTTTAATGATTAAATTTGGTTAGTAATATAGAACACAAAGGGGGCATGGTTTTGAAAAGGGTCCCTTTGAAACAAATGCATGCAAATAAGGTCTAAAAATCGTTGATCTCCACTTGTAATACTAGTATACGAATTCCCGCAGATGACAGAGAGAAGAAAAACAGAAAAGCGAAAGTAAATTTGCCTTGTAGGACCACTTAAAGTGTCAGAGGGTGACGGATAGTCAAATAACTTTCAAATTTCTGAGAAAATGTTAGATTAGGTTAGGTTAGGTTAGAGGACGTGTACTTATCAATCAAGAGAAGTACAGTACCCAGAGGTCGAATTGACCTAAAAGAGGGAAAATTAATAGAGGGCTTAGAATGAAAGGAGGGTATGTAAGAAAGGGGAGGGACCTGCAGTATACATACATACATAATTGGCCATTACAACCCTTCAGTCAGGATTACGACCTAGCTTCTCACACCACTTATGTTGTGTGAGTTAATTTTATACATGAGTGGCGGGACCTACAGTTTAAAGCCGACTCCGAACGATAGATTTTTGAGAAGCTTTTCATGGCAATTTTTACTCTTAGAGTTTTTGCCATAAATCTGCTGAGAGGAAGTCGCCGAAGAAATATTTTTTCGTTTTGATGTCTGACCTGGGATACGAACCAGGGCCTTTTGTCTAATAAGCCAACACACTAACCACTAGACCACGGCGACTTCACCTACTGTATAGAGATGACTTTAAACTCCCGATTTGAGAAACTTTTCATGGCAATTTTATTTACTTTTCCGAGCTTTTGCCCGAAACCTGCTAAAGGAGTGTTGTTGAAAGAAAATTTTTTTAACTTCTCATTTAATTTGAACCGAGTGTTGAACCACGGGCTCTCATCGAGGGGCTAAAAGATTCGCCACTTTGTAACATTCTATTGAAATCTCAGCATGTTGGATGACATCTTGGGTGAGATTCGTCAGAGACTGTTCTTCTTTTCCAGGGCCATTTAAATGCCTACAGGAACACTGTCGTTTTTTGCTTAATTTCGCTTAGAGGAAGGCTCCTTGAATACGGTAATCCAAGGTGTTTGATGAGATCTCAAGAAAAACTGTTGGATTCAAAAGAGATCCTTTTAAGAACTTTGGATCATCTTTAAAGCCATTTGTAGGCACGCAAAGAGCCTCTCTTTCTTTCAAGTCATGGTTATTTCCCGACTTTCTCTATGCCGCATGGGCAAGGTGATTGATCCTGGCTGGATTTATTGCGAGGAAATGAGTAGCAGCGCTAAACACACATTCTTCCATGGCATCCTAATGGCAAGACGGAAAGAACATGTTGATAGAGCAAATTGATGAATTTACACCCGACAACTTTGTGGACGATGCAATGCTCGAAAGCGAGTCGAAATGGAGCGCTGTTAGAAGATACGCTGAATATGTACTCCGCAGGAAGAAGGTCGACCTTGCTACAATACAATGAAATGCTACATGAGAAGACGAGCCAATAGCATGAATCTGGCTTCAAATATGGCTTACCCAGACGTGGGATAGTAGACAGCGGTCCTTAATAGGACGTTATTCTTAGCCCTTCCCGAAGTAATGCAGATAGGCGTCCAGACACAATACTACAAAATGATACATGAGAAGACGAGCCAATAGCATGAAGGTGTCTTCAAATATGGCTTATCCAGACGTGGGATAGTAGACAAAACGGTCCTTAATGGGACGTTATTCTTAGTCCTTCCCGAAGTAATAAAGATAGGCGTCCAGACACAATACCACGAAATGATACATGAGAAGACGAGCCAATAGCATGAAGGTGTCTTCAAATATGGCTTATCCAGACGTGGGATAGTAGACAAAACGGTCCTTAATAGGACGTTATTCTTAGCCCTTCCCGAAGTAATGCAGATAGCCGTCCCGACACAATACTACAAAATGATACATGAGAAGACGAGCCAATAGCATGAAGCTGGCTTCAAATATGGCATAACCAGACGTAGGAGAGTAGACAACAATCCTTAACTGGACGTCCTTCAGGGCCCTTCCCGAAGTAATGCAGATAGCCGTCCAGACACAATATAATGAAATGATACATGAGAAGACGAGCTAAGAGCATGAAGCTGGCGTCAAATATGGCGTACCCAGAAGTGGAAGAGAAGACAACGGTCCTTAACTGGACGTCCTTCAGGACCCTTCCCGAAGTAATGCAGATAGCCGTCCAGACACAATATAATGAAATGATACATGAGAAGACGAGCTAATAGCATGAAGCTGGCTTCAAATATGGCATAACCAGACGTAGGAGAGTAGACAACAATCCTTAACTGGACGTCCTTCAGGGCCCTTCCCGAAGTAATGCAGATAGCCGTCCCGACACAATACAATGAAATGATATATGAGAAGACGAGCCAATAGCATGAAGCTGGCTTCAAATATGGACTGAACAGGGCCCTTCCCGAAGTAATGCCGTATAGCCGTCCCGGGAAGGGAGTATCCCCAGAAGAGGACGAGGGATTATTTTAGTGGAAGCACCACTTGACGTAGTTGACGATGGTCACTGCAAGTGCGAAAGGCATTTTGAACTTTTTAGAGCCTCTATTCTTTTAAAAAAGAATTTTAAGTTTATTTGAGAAAAACTAAAATCTGCTTTGGCTGGTATAAGACTGAGAAAACCCAAATAGGCTAGTCTATGACTCACCATTATTTCTGCTAATAATCCTTTCCAAATTCTCCTTCAATATTATTTAAAAACCAAAATCCGTCTTTTTTAAATATAAAAACTCCTTAAAGTATGCTTTATAAAGAATTATATTTACAGCCCCTATAAGTATGCTTTAAATCTTTCATTAAATACTACTTTTGTATTCTTATTAGCAAAACAACAACAACAATAGTTTTTCGCTACTTATTCCTATTAAAAGTTGTAGTTTTTTCATCTACGCCTTTAAGCCGGCAGCTATTTTGTTTTCTATTCTCTTAGCTTGTTGCACATTTCGAAGTTGCAACACAGTGAAACTCTTTTATGCCACAATCTTTTGTAAGAAGGTTTCAGACTATTTGTTTAATGTTTTGAAAAGAAAAACAGTCTCATGCTATTCATCGACTGCTGTTGCATTGTGTTGTCCTTTTTGGCAGGATGGAGAAGAAAAAAAAACGCCAACAAACGCCCTCCTTTCAATATGAGATAGTGAGAGCAGCAGAGGACTTTTATTGTGCCACAACAATAGAGTGGCCGGCTTAGTAATGCACCTACAAGGAAATCATTGTTTGGGGCATTGGAAGTTGCCAGGCCAGATAAAAGAAAAGCATTGGAAATGTAAGGGGAGAGGGGAGAAAGAGCCAAGTTAGCCACTTAATTGCGGCAGGAAATTGGATATTCAAGTAGGTTTTTGAGATTAAGCCTTAAATTCAGTATTTAAAATTGACCTTTGACCTTAGGTCAAACAAGCTTACAGAACAATTTTTAATAAAACAAAAAAAAAACGTGTTCCTACCTTTTCTCTCAACATATCACGTATGCGTCCTGCTTGATTCTTGGAACGATGTAACTCTAGTTGCAGCTCCAAACAGCGTTCTTGCCAGTTGATCTCGGGAACTTGTTGACCATAATTGTTGACCTGATGTACATCCAAGTAATCGGTTAACGTTGAGAAATGAGGCCAGGGAGCATCGGCTCCATCTAGCGAAGAGGCTGGATTCAGTTGTGCGGTATCCTTTTGATTAGAGAGTAGACTACTACTGCCAGCACTGCTGGTGCTGGCCGTTGAAGAGGTATTTGCTATGCTAGAGGGTTTAGCTGGTATAGGTGGGGGTTTCGATTGCCGCCGCGGCATTAAACGTGGACTATTGGGGGTGGATTGTGTAGATTGCAACACTTGCTGGTGCTGTCGTAAGTTGCTAGTGGTTGTGTCCAAAGGTTGGCGGTTTAAAGGTATTTGGCCACTGAAAGAAATGGCCCTTTTCGGTAGTAAAGGTGAGGCGGTCAAAGAATGCGAGGGACCCGCATATAAAGGTGGTAACGAGTGTTGCTGCTGTTGGGTATGTTGCATAAAAGGTGCAGCCATCACATTTGTTTGTTGGAAATGTTGATAATGCTGTTGCAGGTAATGTTGCTGCTGATGATGTTGCTGCTGTTGTTGCTGCAACATATGGCTGGGCGTATGGGTAGATGGAAACGTATGCAAATAATTATGACCCATCGCCAAATGGCCCTCACTTTCATGGCTGCGCACATGAAAATAGTTGTGGGTATGTGTCAAGTATTGAAAGTTTGGTTGTTGCTGTGTATGCTGCTGCTGCTGTTTTTGATTGTGTTGGTAATGAGAACTGCCACTACTGCCAGCACTGGCATTGCTAGCCGCTCCCCCCGAAGCTGGTGTTGCTCGACCCGATGTTGAGGGTGAGGGTGAAGATGAATTGGATCGTTGGCGATTTATTTGAAATGATTGCTGATAATGTTGCTGTTGTTGCTGTTGCTGTGACTGCAAATTGGTTAGAGGATCAAAGATCTGTGATAATCTTCCCGAAGGCACTTCGTCAGACATTTAGTTGGTGTTGCGGATGGCGGCAGCGTTAGTGGTTTGTCTACCACTACAGCAAAAGGCCAGCAAATTTGAATGTGTTCTTAAAAGCTCTAGGCTTTCTCTATAGATGTAGATTATTTGGGTACTTTAGTTAGAACCTGTAAATATAAGAAAAAAAAAGGGAAGAAATTAGTACTAAAAAGGTCCTTTTTAAAGTACTTAAAACAGTATTCTTAATTAAAAACTTTAGTTGTATTTGATTAAATGAAAGATCCTTCAGTTTTGAATTTTGTTGACAAACTAAAAAGACGGTACCAGGAAAAAGTACCTTTTGAAATCAATAAAAAAGGAAGAATACAGGGACACCGTTTTCACCATTCATACCATTTTCTTGTCTTTAATTTAATCTTTAATATTTTTCAGGATTGTAAATATTTATTCCTAATTTAGAAAAAGTACCAAAAAAGTACTTTTTTTAACATTAAATAGTTCTCAACAATTTCTACAAACTCTTTAAAGTTAGTAACGTCCGAAAAGGTATAGAAAATCGAGCAGAACTGATAGGCAACAATTCAAAGACGTTTTGAGAAAAATTCTGCTTCGTGGGAGGGACTTTTCAGTCACCAGTTTGTGGGGGCCTAATCTTAAACCTAGGAGAACAAAGCAATTAATTTTTCTTTTTCGTTTTTGAAACAATTGGATTTTTTTCCGAATTATTGTATTCGTGCTTCACTCAGAAAGAGTACCAAAAAAGTACATCAGTTCCCAGCCGAACTATTGCAGGGTATGTTGCGATGAGGAGGAGTTGGAGAGTGTCGAACACCTCGTTTGTAACTGCCCAACCATTGGTAGGTTGAAGACACTTGGCAGAGCCTTCTTTGAGTGTTTGAATTCTGTATCGAGAGTCGACATCAAGGATCTCGACAGATTCATTAGGGGCTTGAGATGTTTGAGGAGTACGAGGGCTTTATCAGTGTAGTCACGTTCGTTCTCCCTTTTTACTTTGTTTGACCTGTTTGATCCTCCGCTTTCCATTCTGCCTTTCCTAGTTCCTCTCCTTTTTCCTATCCCCTATTCTATTATCCTTCATTTTAAGGACGTTGTACAATGGATCCATTTTTACCTCCGACACGTCCTCTAACCTAACCTAACTATTTTCAATAATTTCTACAAACTCCTTAAAGTTATTAACGTCCGAAATGCATTAGAGAATCGTAATGAACTCATTGAGTGACTGTAATTTAAACACACTGTGAGACATTGAAGTCGTCGTATTCTAGTAGGTAATATGTTAGACGTAAACCCATGGTTCAAAGCTTAGCTTAGCTCAGACATCTCGAATGAAATGAACTATAAAAAGATATTTCTCTGGCAACTTCTAGTCTAAAGATCCATTAAGTAAGTGCGAGAAATTGTACTTCGTACACAATGCTTTCGGGGTAAAGCGAAGACCTATCTCTCCCTCATACATACATAATTGACCATTACAACCCTTCAGTCAGGATTACGACCTAGCTTCTCACACCACTTATGTTGTGTGCGTTAATTTTATACATGAGTGGCGGGACCTACAGTTTAAAGTCGACTCCGACAGAAGTCGACAGATTTTTTGAGAAGCTTTTCATGGCAATTTTTACTCTCCGAGTCTTTGCCAGAAATCTGCTGAGAGGAAGTCGCCGAAGAAATATTTTTCGTTTTGATGTCTGACCTGGGATACGAACCCGGGCCTTTTGTCTAATAAGCCAATACACTACCCACTAGACCACGGCGACTTCACTGATTAACCTTGCTATCACGTATGCCTCTTTGATCTTTATAGCGTGATTTCTGTAGTCAATCCCTCTCTTATTTGTAGAAATAGGGACTAGAAAGGGCGGAAAAGAGACGTCTGTCGCTTAAAGCGTCACTATCTAGCATTCAGACGAATGCTTGAGAGACTAATAGGAACTTAATTCTTGACATGACTGACTAAGCTGTTGGGATTTAGGATAGCGGCCATGCCCCGGCACAAAAATTGTGTGGGAAGTTTGACCTAGAAAACTCTACCGGCTTGAGAGAGTAATGGGAACTTAATTCTTGACATGCCTGACTAAACTGTTGGAATTTAGGATAGGGTCATTCCCCGGTTCAAAATTAGCGTAGGAAGTTTGACCTAGAAAACTCTACCTGCTTGGGAGACTAATAGGAACTTAATTCTTGACATGCCTGACTAAACTGTTGGATAGGCCCATGCCCGGGCACAAAATTAGTGTGGGAAGTTTGACCTAGAAAACTCCAACTAACGGTGTTCATCGTCGCCTTTTGACTTTAAGGCGTGAAGTAGCCCAATGAGTTTAATATATTGATCTAAGAGGGTTACCTAACATAACCTAGAAAAGATTCGCAACAAACAGATTGGGGACGACTTTCCCACTAATTTTGGATGTTTAAATGCCTTTAAGTAACTGATGCCGCTTGTCAGTAACGGCTGTACTAACTCTCGTATAGCCTAGTCGTATGTTAAGCTTTAAGCCATGCTTCAACCAGCCCAACTAACCAACCAGTCAAGCCAATAAATTCCAATCTTATGCTTACACATGCAATACACACCACAAGTTATATGAAATATTACTTCGGCTAAAACGTCACAGTCTTTAGTAATACTTTGCAACGTGCCACGAAAATTGTTGTTTACAACAACAACAAGAATTAGAAGACGACAATGTAGGAAAGCCAAACTCATTGTGAATGCATTATGTGTGCGTGTGTGCTAAGTTAAACGGCAACAATTTCTTTAAAGCCCTTCCCCAGTGCTGACTGCTGACAAACGGCGGAACATTGAACGGAAATGTCAAATCACAAGTAGAAAGAAAAAAATGTGAAAAATATTTATTGAAAAACGACATTTTGTTGTTATTGTTATCGAAATAATATGTTTGCTGTAAGAAGTTATTGTTGTTGTTGTTGTTATTTAGAAAATAATATCCAAGCATTTATTTATACGAGGGGGATTTGCATATTGCATGCTAATGCAAGATTCTTAATATGCAACACCATAACTCAACGTCTACGTTACATGGCATGTGTACAAGCCCCCTGTAAAGCTTAATAAAGTTTCAAGATTTTATGGTTATTTTATAGAAAATATTGTGTTTTACAAAAAGTACTTTATATGGTACTTTTTTTTAAGCGGAAATGAAAGTACCGATTTCTTTTCCGTACCAATTACAATGACATTATAACACCCACAGTCCCACAGTGTAGCCTGGCTCACAGTGTAGCCTGGCTCACAGTGTAGCCTGGCTCACAGTGTAGCCTGGCTCACAGTGTAGCCTGGCTCACAGTGTAGCCTGGCTCACAGTGTAGCCTGGCTCACAGTGTAGCCTGGCTCACAGTGTAGCCTGGCTCACAGTGTAGCCTGGCTCACAGTGTAGCCTGGCTCACAGTGTAGCCTGGCTCACAGTGTAGCCTGGCTCACAGTGTAGCCTGGCTCACAGTGTAGCCTGGCTCACAGTGTAGCCTGGCTCACAGTGTAGCCTGGCTCACAGTGTAGCCTGGCTCACAGTGTAGCCTGGCTCACAGTGTAGCCTGGCTCACAGTGTAGCCGGGCTCACAGTGTAGCCTGGCTTACAGTGTAGCCTGGCTCACAGTGTAGCCTGGCTCACAGTGTAGCCTGGCTCACAGTGTAGCCTGGCTTACAGTGTAGCCTGGCTCACAGTGTAGCCAGGCTCTCAGTATAGCCAGGCTTACAGTGTAGCCAGGATCACAGTGTAGCCAGGCTCACAGTGTAGCCAGGCTCACAGTGCAGCCAAGCTCACAGTGTAGCCAGGCTCACAGTGCAGCCAAGCTCACAGTGCAGCCAAGCTCACAGTATTGCCAGGCTCACAGTGTAGCCAGAGGCTCACAGTGTAGCCAGAGGCTCACAGTGTAGCCAGAGGCTCACAGTGTAGCCAGAGGCTCACAGTGTAGCCAGAGGCTCACAGTGTAGCCAGAGGCTCACAGTGTAGCCAGAGGCTCACAGTGTAGCCAGAGGCTCACAGTGTAGCCAGAGGCTCACAGTGTAGCCAGGCTCACAGTGTAGCCAGAGGCTCACAGTGTAGCCAGAGGCTCACAGTGTAGCCAGGCTCACAGTGTAGCCTGGCTCACAGTGTAGCCTGGCTCACAGTGTAGCCTGGCTCACAGTGTAGCCTGGCTCACAGTGTAGCCTGGCTCACAGTGTAGCCTGGCTCACAGTGTAGCCTGGCTCACAGTGTAGCCTGGCTCACAGTGTAGCCTGGCTCACAGTGTAGCCTGGCTCACAGTGTAGCCAGAGGCTCACAGTGTAGCCAGAGGCTCACAGTGTAGCCAGAGGCTCACAGTGTAGCCAGAGGCTCACAGTGTAGCCAGAGGCTCACAGTGTAGCCAGAGGCTCACAGTGTAGCCAGAGGCTCACAGTGTAGCCAAAAGCTCACAGTCTAGCCAGAGGCTCACAGTGTAGCCAAAAGCTCACAGTCTAGCCAGGCTTACAGTGCAGCCAGGCTCACAGTGCAGCCACCTGAAAGCACTGAAAGTCTGGGACAATCTCTCAAACACCTTAGCAGAATAGTGTGCCATTTTTCTTCGTCACATTTCTACGATTCCTCAAGCTAATGCCTTAATCTCTGCACAACTAAAATCCACTTTCACGGGTTTTAACTCGTTTACCGTATTCCTAAAAACTTCTGGAAGTTTTCCTCTAGGACTAGACTAGCAATATTATACGAATATCTATGCAGAGTGTAACGCCAATCTATTTTCATTTTTTATTTGCCGAGAATCTCAAAAATATGTCGTTCGGAGACGACTTTAAACTGTAGGTCCCGCCACTCATGTTTAAAATTAATGCACACAACATAAGTTGTGTGAGAAGATAGGTCGTAAACCTAACTGAAGGGTTGTAATGGTTACAATTGATCTTAACTTTTCCCCTCTGTAAGTAGGGCAGAGTTAAGGATTAAATTGTGGGCGCCAATATCTGAACTGGAGTTTGTATCATAGACTGGCGTCTAAGAAGTTAAAACACTAGCTACTCGGCTGCCACGACCTCAAGTTGAGCGGCCATTGCTCCTCATATATGGTTAAAGTTTTTTAGAAGGCGTAAATGTTTTAATAACTCCACACGCTAGAGTTTGGATGCCAATCCATCATTTAAGGGGCAAAAACCCCATACAGTAAGGGCAGTTCTATTGAGACCTATCCTAATGTGTACGCTAGGTGGGAGTGTAATATTATGGCTGCCTGTTATGTGGACATAGAGGGGAAATGTTGGGCTAGTAACTCGCGCAATAAGACTACTGTAGCAGTGTAGGGTATTTTAAACGTTATCTGGCGACCGTATGAGCTGTAGTGATGTAGTGATAATGCCTGAAAGTTAATTGGTCGTCAGGGAATTTTTACGAACTAAGGACTACTAGGATGATATTTGGCAGACACGATTATCAGTTCGAATACGACATACTCTATACACCTAAGCAATGTATTCGAATCCACTAGCAATAGCACAAAATGGTTACAAAGTCCTTAATTTCTCTTCCTAAGATGGTTCAATTTCAATTCCTTCTTCTCCATTTTTACTGAAATTTTAAATTTTAAATTTAATTTCAAAAATTTCTCTCTCTCTCTCTCTCTCTTTTTGACAGACTTTAAATTACTCTTTCATTATGTCAAATCCAAAGGCACTTGCACCCGCACCGTAACTTCCCCATTTCGCTTACAACGAGACAACTTTAATGAAACATTCACATGTCATTGACAGTAAAATTTATGCGTTATTATGCGAGGCATGTTAAAACAGTAAAAGCCTTTAGTAAACGGCATAAAACTCTTTAAAAATGAATTCCTTTAAAGAAAGCTGATTTGAGTTTATGCCACTGTATAGTAAAGCTGTCATGACAAGTGAAGTCAATAAATGCACACACACAGAGTTGTAGCATATAATTGTGCATATTTCAGCATATTTTTGCATGATTTTTTTTTTAAATTTTTTTTTATATATTTTGTAAGCATTTTAATAATTTAATTTGTGAAAGAGAATATTTTTGTAAAATTAATTTCCTTTTATTACCACAATTCATTGGAATAATAGGCAAACAGTTAAAATTATAATTTAAATAAGGAAAGAATTTACTTTAAAGCAGAGCCTTAAAAGAGTGGATACATGAAAGAATGTTTATAAAAATAACACAGAGTTGCAATCAAATTGTTTTAATCGTTCCACTCATTTGCCTATCACCTTAACTATGCCTTGTCCATGTATAAGAGTGGTGAACAAAGCGCCTCTTTTAAAATTGAAAGAAAGTTCTCTAAACGAGGGTCCAATATAAGGCCTAACACTGTATGTGTGAATTGAAATGATAGGTGCTTTCGTCTAAGTTTCGTCTAAAAAATTTTTCCTTCCCCTACATCAACATCTCCCTCCAAAGCTCTAAATGCGATAGCTAGGTAGGGTAGGTAGAAGTGGCTGGCGACATATCGAAATTAATCGCTGTTTTTGATTTTAGTCTTCAAGCTTCAAACCTCTTAAATCACTGACTTGATGTCGATGATAATATCGGGATTGGTTGGGGAATTCTTTTACCATCTTTAAATACTTTCCCAGATGCTCCGGTGTTACTGGCAACTATAAATTGCAGCCGGACTGGTGAGAAAAGTGTTCACATCTCACTTAACAGAAGTAGAGTTCTATTATCGAGGTTGCATTGTGTCGCCCGAAAGTATGCCGGGCCTAACGATTAGTAGGACTTTACTCCTTTGCAAAAGGATTACAAAAATTACGGAAGAAAACTTAATTTGGAGGGTAGCAAAGTAGCTGTTCGACTTTCGGTCTGGTGAGCAATTCCGGTCCGGGACACAAAAGTTCTTGTAGGTGAAAATGTTAGCCGTTGGCGTAGTGGATAACATAATAAAAACTTAATACCGGCAGGTTAGTGACAACGCCCGCTTGATTACAATCATTGTCATTGCTCCAGCAATGGGGAAGCAAATCCGACGTTGAGCTTAGATCGTTTTTAGCTGTCAAATGATACTTCAGATATCTCAATCTGATGATTTGAAAAATGTAAGGACATATAATGACTTGTGGTTACACATACATACATACATAATTGGCCACTACAACCTTTCAGTCAGGATTACGACCTAGCTTCTCACACCACTTATGTTGTGTGTGTTAATTTTTATCCATATAAGTGGCGGGCCCTACAGTTTAAAGTCGACTCCGAACGACAGATTTTTGAGAAGCTTTTCATGGCAATTTTTACTCTCAGAGTCTTTGCCAGAAATCTGCTGAGAGGAAGTCACCGAAGAAATATTTTTCGTTGTGGTTACCAGTGATCTGATAATTATAAAATGTAAATCTCACAACACTACTTGACAGTGTAACTAGTCACGTGAATCAACTATTCAGAGCCCCAAGAAAAATTGTTCAAAACATGCACTGAAAATAGAAAAAATAGTTACCCCTTGAAAATATTAATTTCATCACTCATCACTCTAACAACATTCCATCACTCATGAGAGTTTAACAGTCATCGCCATCGTTCACTTTGCCTGAACATAAGCAAAAATTTCCATGGATTGTATGAGAATTTCAAAATATTTTCGAACGTGAACGCGCATTTATGTCACGTAAACTTTACTTAGTTACAACAATAGCAAGAATAGCAACAACAACAACAACAACAACTGCATAAGTGGAATATTAACGTTAATAATACTTAAAACAAACTATTTATGATGGCTTTACACAAAAGACAATTCAAAAACATCAGCTAAAGGAGCGTACATGGTTGGTTGGTGAAGTAGTATTGGCAGTAGCTATGATAGGAGCACTAGTAGCATTTACTAGTAGCAGTTTTCCAACTCTGCTAAATATTAAATAATTTTTAATAAAATGTATGTGACACAGCCAGCAGAACCTCTTCAGCATGCAAGAGATTGAAGAAGAGAGGCAGGTAGAGAGCGAGCGTGAGAGATCAAAAAGTTAAAAATATTTTTAAAAACATTTTAAGTGAGGGGGGGCACATGCTAAACAGGCAGCATACATAAGTGGTATTAAAACAACACCATTTACATTAATAATGGCAAATAGTAAAAATAGTAATAGTATAAATAGTAATGGTAAAAATAGTAATAGTAAAAATAGTAAATAGTAAAAATAGTAATAGTAAAAATAGTAATAGTAAAAATAGTAATAGTAAAAATAGTAATAGTAAAAATAGTAATAGTAAAAATAGTAATAGTAAAAATAGTAATAGTAGTAGTAAAAATAGTAATTGTAAAAATAGTAATAGTAAAAATAGTAATAGTAAAAATAGTAATAGTAGAAAATAGTAATAGCAAAAATAGTAATAGTAATAGTAAAAATAATAATAGTAAAAATAGTAATAGTCAAAATAGTAATAGTAAAAATAGTAAATAGTAACAGTGAAAATAGTAATAGTAAAAATAGTAATAGTAAAAATAGTAATAGTAAAAATAGTAATAGTAAAAATAGTAATAGTAAAAATAGTAAATAGTAAAAATAGTAAATAGTAAAAATAGTAATAGTAAAAATAGTAATAGTAAAAATAGTAATAGTAAAAATAGTAATAGTAAAAATAGTAATAGTAAAAATAGTAATAGTAAAAATAGTAATAGTATAAATAGTAATAGTAAAAATAGTAATAGTAAAAATAGTAAATAGTAAAAATAGTAATAGTAAAAATAGTAATAGTAAAAATAGTAATAGTAAAAATAGTAAATAGTAAAAATAGTAAATAGTAAAAATAGTAATAGTAAAAATAGTAATAGTAAAAATAGTAATAGTAAAAATAGTAATAGTAAAAATAGTAATAGTAAAAATAGTAATAGTAAAAATAGTAATAGTGAAAATAGAATAATAAAAATAGTAACAGTAAAAACAGTAATAGTAAAAATAGTAATGGTAAAAATAGTAAGTAGTAAAAATAGTAAGTAGTAAAAATAGTAAGTAGTAAAAATAGTAATAGTAAAAGTAGTAATAGTAATAATAGTAATAGTAAAAATAGTAAATAGTAAAAATAGTAATAGTAAAAATAGTAATAGTAAAAATAGTAATAGTAAAAATAGTAATAGTAAAAATAGTAATAGTAAAAATAGTAATAGTAAAAATAGTAAATAGTAAAAATAGTAAATAGTAAAAATAGTAATAGTAAAAATAGTAATAGTAAAAATAGTAATAGTAAAAATAGTAATAATTAAAATAGTAATAGTAAAAATAGTAATAGTATAAATAGTAATAGTAAAAATAGTAATAATAAAAATAGTAATAGTAAAAATAGTAAATAGTAAATAGTAAAAATAGTAATAGTAAAAATAGTAATAGTATGGCATGACCTTTCAAAAAGTACCAAAAAGGTACTTTTGATAACAAAAACGTTGTTTTTTATTTAATTTTTATTCTTTCTTTCATTTGATTTAAAGGAAATGGTGTTGTATAGTATTTAAATCATCATATTATTATCCCCTTGAAGACTAACAACTTAAAGTACACACTTAACGAGTCAAGAGTATCTAAGACTTTGTGGTGCAGTGTAGTTTTCTGTTTAACTACTGTAAACTACTGAAGACAACTACTTTAATAGTTCATTTCGGCTTTGATAACCATTATTTATTTGCACTTTGTTCAGCACACACCCTCCCCTCCCCTGATATTTTTCTATCGCAACAGTTCACTTTAAAAAGCCATCTTGGGTACATGCTTGTAACAGAGTTCATCTGAGCGCATAGTAGGTTCGTTCGTTCGTTCATTCGCTTACTGGTGGTTGATGGTGTCATATCGATAGAAATCTAATTAAAATGCGCGACACATGTGGCAGCATATTTTACATGAATTTAAACAAGTTATTGTTATTGTTGTTGTTGCTTTTGTGGTAGCAATGTACGCTATTACAACTATTTTTCTCTCACAATACTTTGTTGCTACTACAGAGCTGCATTTAATGTTTGAAAAAGACTTGCTTAACGAATACGATGAAATAAAATAAAATGGAAACGTTTGTAAAGTTAAAAAGGGGAGAGAGCTGCCATCATTATCATAAAATAACAAAAAATAAATACAAATTCAATACACCCATGCCTGGATGCCTGAGACTGGCTTCTTAGTACTTAGTTTATGAGTTGAAGCTTTGGGATTATAAACTTATAAGGTTCCATAGTTCAGTTGCATACTTGCGGCACATTAATGCTGTTGAATATTAAAATATTTCTGGGAAAATGAAATAAAAATTCAATTTGAAATGTAAAAATGAAAACCACAATGGAAATATGGTACTAAGTAGACGTGAATACAATTTAAAGCTACTGAAAATAGTACCAAATAATTACTCTTTCAATAAGACTGAAGAAGATGACACTGGCACACGGGTCAAACGAAATTCCAAATAAGGACCTGGACGAAAGGAATAGTAGAGACAGTTAGATGTCTCCTCAACTCTCGATACGCAATCCGGCCGGTGGCTAAAAGGACTCCAATCCGAAGTAATACCACAGTAATTCCGGAGTGGGTACAACAAGTTCACGGGACGAGGGGAGATTTAGTGAATTAGGGCCCCACACACGGAGAATGTGACGACTTCATTATGGTGCGGTTAGGTGCATTTATCTCCCCTCGACGAAGGTGAAGTAAAACTTCAAAGCCAACTTTAAACACATAATTCGACTTCATTGAAATTACCCCCTTGTAGCTCCTACAATTGTAGATTAGTTTCAGCCTACTTCCCTACTAAGTTAGGTTAGAGGACGTGAACCTGTCGGTTAAGACACAGCACAGTACTCGGAGGTCGAAATTGACCCCCCATTGTACATTGTCCTTAGAGGGTGGAAGGAAATAGAGGATATAGGAATGTAGGTAAGGAGAGGGAGAATGGGAAACGGAGGAATTACATGTAAAGAAACAGACACAAAACAAAAGAGATTGAGAGTGCGACTACACTTATGAAGCTCTAGCACCTCTCAACCAGCCCAAGCTGCTAATGAATCTGTGGAGAGCCTTGATGTCGGCTCTCAACACAGAACTCAAGTCCTCAAAGAAGGCCCTGCCAAGAGTCCTCAACCTCAACCTACCAAAGGCTGGGCAGTTGCAGAGGAGATGTTCGACAGTCTCCAAATCCTCCTCATCGCAACATACCCTGCAATAGTCCGGCTGGGATCCGTTCCAGATCCCCGTCAGCGACCTAATCTCGCAGTGCCCCGTGATAAAACCGACAACCAACCTTAAGCTGGCCTTAACCAAGCCCAGCAGCCACTCTGTCCTCTTGCTGTCCACAGCAGGCCACAGACGCCTAGAAACAGAACTTCCCTACTAGATGACATTTGTTCCATTCAAACCATAGGTTAGCTTCTGAAACAAGTTATGTAAACTTCGTATAAAGCCAGTAACCTTAGTCATTTACGAATTATACTCACGGATGAATGCATACATACTCCTCGGTTAGTTCAATCCCATTATAAACATCGGTTCCCCGACTGTTCATTTCGCTCTCTCGTTGTTCATTTTTCTGAAGAGTTTACCTCATGACTTTCTTCAGCTCGCTCTCTTGCTTTCAGATAGGTTTTCAATGCCCTTCAAGGCCGTTAATTTTTTGAGGAGTTTACCTCAAGTTATCCTTCCTGCTAGGTTGTCTAGACCATTCGACATTTCGTTTCTGGTGTTTCCCAAAGTAGCATTAGAGTTTCATGACGTTTTTGAGCGCGCTCCCTAGCTTTCAGATAGGTTTTCAGTACCTTCCAAGGCTGTTCATTTTTTTGAAGAGTTTACCTCAAGTTATCCTCCCTGCTAGGTTGTCTAGACCATTCGACACTTCGTTTCTGGTCTTTCCCAAAGTAGCATTAGCGTTTCATGGTTTCATTTAGCTTGCTGCCTGGCTTTCAAATAGGTTTGCAGTACCCTTCAAGGCAATAATTGTTTTTTAAGGAGTTTACCTCCTCTCGGATAGATTGCCTAGACCATTCGACACTTCGCTCTCTGACTGTTCATTTTTTTTTTTTTGTAGAGTTTACCTCAAGTTATCAGGTTGCCTAGACTATTCGACTCTTCGTTTCTGGTCCTTCCCAAAGTAGCATTAGCGTTTCATGATTTCTTTCGCATGCTATCTGGCTTTCAGATAGGTTTTCAGTGCCCTTCAAGGCTGTTCATTTTATCTTGTTATCCTCCCTGCTAGACTGTCTAAACCATTCAACACTTCGTTTCTGGTCGTTCTTATAGTAGTATTAGCGTTTCATGATTTTCTTCAGCTTGCTGCTTGGCTTTTCCGGTAGGTTTTCAGTGCCCTTCAAGGCTGTTAATTTTTTTTTTTTGAGGAGTTTACCTCATGTTATCCTCCCTGGTAGGTTGTGTAGACTACTCGACACTTCGTTTCTGACCTTTCCCAAAGTAGCATTAGCGTTTCAGATAGGTTATGAGTGCCCGCCAGGACTGTTAATTTTTTTGAGGAGTTTACCCCTTAGGATCCTCCCTGTTAGGTTGTCTAGACCATTCGATACTTCGTTTCTGATCATTCCCTGTTTACATAACCATATAATGCTCATCATATCCTACCTTTTTAGAGCTTAAGATTGTCCTAGACCTCTCGATGTCAGCTGTCATAACTGTTACTTGACTATCACTATGACTATGAAGTGAGTAACTTCCCTTAAGTTTTAATTAATTTTTCATTTTCGCAAAACCACATTAGTTTGTGACTTAAGAGCCGGACAAAAACCTCAACTTGCAACTTTCCTTACATTTCCTTGTAAATATTTGCCTGACAATAACACTTAAAAACACAAGGAAAATTTGCCCTCAACTCCCTTCCACCACCCTCAGCTATGTAAGTTTACCTTAACTTATGATCAAACAAAATGGCATTTGACTGGTAATGGAAACCCACCGGAAATTGAAAATTGAACCCACACAACATCAAACGTTTACAAATCCAATCCATTTCGATTTCGTATTTATTTTGAAGCAACGCATCTCTGCATACAACAGCCAAAAGGGTATTTACGATTACAATTGCGGTATACGAGCACAAAAAGGTGCAACAGACAGAGTGACAGAGAGAGAGAGAGAGAGAGAGAGAGAGAGAGCATAGGGGAAGGTGTATCCTATTCTGACTTTAAGCCTTTAGTTTACCTGACGTTTATTCTTTAAAGCCCCTAAAGCGTAACTACACCGTAACTGGGTATGTGCCAGTGTATGTGTGCTGGTCATATTGCAAACGGCTGCCGGAAACTCCAGCTGTTGTATGCCGCGTATTATGAATGCGGCATTTATAAGAGTCAACAAAGGATTCCAAATTGTTGTATTTAAGGGCGAAGCCAGAGGGAGGGGCAACAGGGGCAGAAGGGTGGGGGTTTGATTGTCACAGCTTGCAAATTAATAAAATGTTGTTTATTGTCGTTGTCGTCAGCGTCGTAGTCGGTTTTTTTTTTCTTCCCATGTCCTGTATTTCATATTTCTCTTCGTGACTGCAATAAAATCCTATCCTATAGATTGGACCTCTGTATGCTTCTTTATACATTTTTTTTGTTACTCTTCTTACTATTTTTGCCGTTGTTGTTGTAGTTGTTGGATTTGTGTAAACGAAGCCAGTGGCAAATGCATTATGCAAATTGCTGCAGTGCTGGCATCAATGCCAGAGCCAAACAAATAACACAAGCCATGAAGAAGAAGAGAGAAAAAATACATTGAAATACTCGTAAATGCATATTAAAATAACCCTTTAAGAACCAGAAATGGATTCATTTACCTTCAGGTAAGGAAACTAATCACTAAAGCACGTCAGGCTGAGTTGGCATACAAGACTAAGCCCCCTGTTCTTCAATGGTTTGAATAGGTTAGGCCTCACGTCATCACCACATAAAACCGCAGGAAGTTCCCTTTCACAACAATATATCATGACCATTAAATTTAAAAGGTTAAGACACTTATATACAGGGCAATGCCCCTATCCTTATTTAAAGCGCCTACGTCATCCGATATCAAGAACAGGGTCCCTAGAATTCTTTTATGCTTTAGCGTGAGTGTTAGGTTAGGTTAGAGGACGTGTACTTGTCAATTCTGACAAGTACAGTACTCGGTGGTCGAATTGACCCATTGTACTACGTTCTAGCTTCTCACACCACTTATGTTGTGTGCGTTAATTTTATACATAAGTGGCGGGACCTACAGTTTAAAGTCAACTCCGAACGACACATTTTTTGAGATGCATTCTGCTGAGAGGAAGTCACCGAAAAATTATTTTCAAATTTTCATTTTGATGTCTGACCTGGGATTCGAACTCTGGTCTTTCGTCTAATAAGCCAACACACTACCTACTAGACCACGGCGGCCTCTAGCATGAGACACATTAAGTGACAGACTGTATCTTCCTTTTTCCATCTCACAACTTCTGCAAAAATTGAAAGGGCTCCTAGCGGAGGGGCCTGCATCAGTGTGTCAGGTGAGGAGAGAAATCATATGCTCTTTGGATAAAAATTCTCTCGTGCTAGCGGAGAAACAGATCCTCTCTTCTTACGTGGAAGGTTACACTAATTTTTAGTCTTACAAGGCCATCCAAATATGGGGATCATGTAGGGAATTTTCCAATACCTTCTGGATGCACTTTCAGTAATACAATTTCCAAGTATGTCCAGAGACGCAAATAAAGGACCCCTTGAACTAATCAACTTTTCTTAGGGAAAAATGAGATATTCAAGCTTAAGCTTGGCAGCCTAAATGACATTCTAAAGTAACTTTACGGCAGCCTAGTTGTCCGAAAATATGCGTACATTTGCAGGGTATATTTCACCCGGGTTTTTCGGGCTGTACCGGGCTGCAAAGTACGTATGACCAACCTGTTTATGCGAAGCGGCAGCAAAATTGTAAGAAATACTCCGAATACTTGGCATATGGCGCCATGGAGACCGTATAGCGTTCACACGATTCAGACCCCGTTTGTCTGTTAATTGAAAACAATAAATTGGATAATTGGAGCCCACAGAAGCCTTCTCATTCGCCTGTGCATTTCCATAGAAACCCCGGCAGCCTTGGGTTGAAGGTGTTTCGTTCCTATGTTCTCTAACCAACCGAGAGGTAGGAATAGGCGATCAAAGAGCATGAAAAACTATCTGGCAATCAATGCAAACCTTAGATATCAGTGAGTAAGACTCCCTTATGTGGCCAAACGACGCCCATTTGGCGATTAGTGATGATTTAGGTCCCAGGTCAGAGATCAAAACGAACTTCCTCTCAGCAGATTTCTGGCAAAGACTCTGAGGGTAAAAATTGCCATGAAAAGCTTCTCAAAAATCTGTCGTTCGGAGTCGACTTTAAACTGTAGGTCCCGCCACTCATGTATAAAATTAACGCACACAACATAAGTGGTGTGAGAAGCTGGGCCGTAATCCTAACTGAAGAGTTGTAATGGCCTATTATGTATGTATGTGATGATTTAGGTTCACCACGACTGAAAAAACACCAGACATAATGCTCTAATTGCCTTTAGAGAACAGCTAACATCTCTTACTCTTGAAAATTTTTTCCAAATTATTTAAACGTATGACCTCTTACCACTCCTTAATGGGTTAATTGTTAAATAGCACACCTTGATCCATCTTTTGCATGCATAAATGGCTGCTGCCAACCAAAACATATTCAATCTTCAACGGCAACATTTAACATCTGTGGACCCCAACAGTATTATTGCAACAACAGTGTTTGAACTTTGAAGGCTACAAATGGCATCTTTAATTCAGGTCAAGCAGATGTAACGCCAATGTTGTATTGCAATACATGACCTAAATTTTAAAGGGAGGCCTTTACAAAAGTTATTGTTCATCTAAAGCAGCCATAAAATGCTTTATTAGAGAGTAAAGAACTTAAGCTATCCAATCCTAGGATTTATTTTTTTTTAAGCAGCCTAAAATGCTGCTTCAAATACTAAGAAAGGCGATCTAGGATTTCGTGTTTTTAATCTAGGCAATGATGGGTGCATTTGGTTTCGCTTAACTACAGCATTTAACAACATTGTGGCATCGTTTACAACAGATTTTGTTGGCTTGCTCTCCGGCTTATGCATGCATATTTATTGGGGTAAATCCTCCTGAATGTATGCATCAATAAAATGCTGACACACGCAGCATACACTTAAATACGTTTATACAGCCACTGTAAATACGTGTATTTGTAAAATTTATTATGATGCACATTTGTAAGGATTTATTTGCATATTTTAAAATGGGGCTTTGCCACACAATGTTGCATCTATGTATGTGTAGTCTCTGTGTGTGTGTGTGTGCGTGTATTGGTAATTTGCCCGTATTGTTGAATTCTGTATAAATGACACAGTTATTATAGCATACTTTTAAGCGCACTAATACAACGTATTCCAATGTATTGTTGTCACAAATCATCACAAAAAGCAGAAACAGAAAAAATATTGAAAAAATGCGAAATTGAAACTAAAAAATAATAGAAAAAAAAGCAAAAACAGAAAATGAAACAGAAACAATATAACAGCACACGAGTATTGTTCATACATAAGGGCACATCACATCACAAAAGAACAAAAGCGTTGCATATGCTATGGGGCAGAGATATTGTACAGAACACACAGTATAGTTTCGGGTGTTTTTTTTTACTGCATAGGAGCTATCGATAACTATGGTTTGAGACCGGTAATGTGTTAAACTGTGTAGATATTTCTGTGCGTTAAGGGTCCGTGGTTCAAGTTCCAACTCAGACAGATCGAACAAAACGAAAATTTAAAAAAAAAACATTTTTTAGGCGACTTCCTCTCAACAGTCTTCTAGAAAGAACTCTGAGAATTAAATTAAATTCACATGAAAAGTTTCTCAAATCTGTCATTCGGACTTTAAGTTAAGTGTTTTTTTAATTCATACAACGTTGGTGGTGTGAGAAGCTGTGTTAGACTCCTGACTAAAAGGTTGTAATGGCCAATTAACAAGAAGAACATAGACTATCAAAAAGCAGGAAGCCTTAGTAACACAGAGCTTGAAAGAGTACAGAGCCCGCGGTTACAGCCAATAGTTGGCAATGTTGTTCCCAATGTCATTCTGTAAAATCAGAATGAAACTCTATGGCATTTTAATTTTGCCGATAATGCCAAAGATCCTTTCACGTACTTAGAAGTATCCTTTAGTCGAAATTCTGCTACTTCGCAGGAGTATTTAATCCTAAGAGGTCGTCCTGCTGCTAGTAAGAATAGAATTTTCCCCCACGCTGGAGCTACTTTTAGGGACATGGAAAATTGACCTCAACTAGTAGGAAATAAAAAATCTAAGGAACTTCCTAAGAGAGTGTCAACTCATACTCTTGTCCTGTTACTGTCATCAAGGCAGACATCTGTAGATAAAGGGAGTTGTGCGGGAAGGTGCAATTCTGTTCAAAGGCCTTCGTACCTCTACACAAAAGCAGAGAGACACTAACAACTTTTTAAGATCTTCCACAAATTTATTATGCCACCCCATTGATGTTTTGAAGGGACTGTTGGTCTCTGCATGACAACGATTATGGGTTTTACATGGGTACCTGACCGCGTGGACTTAATCACATGGTGCTCTTCGTACAGGATGAAATACAATGCTCCTACCAACGCCCCAGATGCAACAGACTGTTACACTTGAGTATCAATTCGAAGCCATGTATTTGGACATGGAGAAGTCATGGTTAGAGCGGAGTCTATCACTTCATCTGATCTTTGGGTCACGGTACCCGGTTGGGAATGCAACTCCACACCGAGCCTAACTAGACTCTTTCCGCGATTTGAGTCCAAACCACAGCCAACACGATGTTCGCAAAAGGGGCCACAACAAAAGCCAGGCTCCTGACTCCCGTGGTACCAGAATTAAGTCTCCGGTCAGGCCTCATAATCAAATCGATTACTACCAGTTGAACTCCAAACAGTTCGGGACTGGTGGCCCACGAACTCTGCATGAAAAATTTTTTAAAGTCCTCACGCCTAAATTATTCTGTGGAATTCTTTCCCTCATGTGTCGTTTAAAGGGCCTGCTGATCTCAGCATGACAGCGGTAGGTCGCTAAAACTTTTGCAAGTATCCAACCAATTTATTCTGTGGTAATCTATTCCTCGTGCGTGCTTTCAAGGGTCAACTGGCCTCTGAATGATAACGATAGGACACTAAAATTTTTGAACATCTCCCGCCTATTTATTCTGTGGAATTTTGTCCAACGTATGGTTTCAGGGGATTTCTGACCCTTTGATGGGAGGGATAGAACGCGAAAAGTTATGAAGATCTCCCACCAAGTTATTCTGTCGAAACTCATAGCATTCCATAGTCAATACGTACGAGGTAAAACAAGTTTAGCTTTTAACCTTCACTATAGGAACTGTAGAAATATTTCTGAGTCCGATATATTCACTACAGAGCTAGCGATTAGCTAATAAATCCGCTCAATGATCCGAATTTGCCTATAAAATTCGAAAAATTTCAAATTTTATGGTCACTCTCTGTCACTTTCTCTTGCTACAGCAGCTTTTCCCCTCTTAGTTATTCGTATTATTTCCTGTCCATTCACTCATTATAACTCTTAATGGAAAATGAATTTCAAGTCCAAAAAGGAAAAACAAAAAGAAAAATTGAATAAAAACCTGGCACCCTGTGTTAGGAATCTCGGTAATTGAAAATGTCAACTGCAATACGATTTCATTCAAAAGGAAATTCAAGACGTTTTTTGTTTCTTGTTGTGGTTAAAATATCTTTTCAGTTGTTGTTGTTGTTGGTTGAACAACACCAAGTTTTATGGCCTTAATGAGCAAATTCCCACGTGACTAATGTTACACTCTAAAAAGCCAGGTGTTTAAATGGTCATTATAATTACAATTTATGCCAGTGGAAGCAGTTCGGGGGGACGAGCAGCAACAGAGGCAACATGACATGGCATGGCATGGCATGGTGGTTGGCAATTACCAAACCTGCAACTTGTTGAAAGTTATTGTTGATTACAGTTTGTGTTTTTCATTGTTTTATGTTGTTGTAGCTGGTATTGTTGTCGTAATTGTTGTTATTTAACAAAATATTTATTTTTAGTTCCACTAATTGCGCTTGAATGGCTTTTTTGTAACGGTAGAAAAGGGGTATTCACAGTTCGCAGTCAATAGTATATGGTTCGAAGGACCATAGTTATAATTCCTAGACCATATGTACCACTAACACAGCCCTGCAAGTTTGGACTTGTTTTGTGCAAAGGCGATTCGTGTTTAGCGCGCAAAATGCCTTCGGAGACACTTGGAGCCATCTGATTTGCAAAACCCATGCAGGGCTGTGTAATCTAACGTTTCATACAGTCTGTATTCATCTGATTCTGTCCAATGAAACAAATACTCCAGTGGAAACAGCCTCTACCCATGTGATTTTATATCCTACTCTGCAAATGCATAGTAGTAAACTTTCTCGTGGTCAATTTTACAAAGACTATACTTAGGGCAATAAAATCCATTAAACCTTTTCACCAAAAGCCTGAACTTAGTCTTACTGAGTATCAAAATCTTTTTAAAATTACTTTAAAAGAGTTTAAGAACACATCTGGGCTGTATGATAACCGCACGATAGGGGAGGTCGTCGCATCCTCCGTGTGTGGGGCCCTCAACCACTAAATCCCCCTCCTCTCATGGACTGTTATACCCATTGCGGAACCAGGGAGATTGAAGTCGCTGTGGTCTAGTAGGTAGTGTGTTGGCTTATTAGACGAAAGGCTCGGGTTCGAATCCCAGGTCAGACATCAAAACGAAAAATATTTCTTCGGCGACTTCCTCTCAGCAGAGGCAAAACACTCTAAGAGTAAAAATTGCCATATGAGGAGCTAGGTCGTAATCCTGACTGAAGGGTTGTAATGGCCAATTATGTATGTAATGGCCAATTATGTATGTAATGGCCAATTATGTATGTAATGGCCAATAATGTATGTATGGAACTAGGGAGATATTACTTCGAAGTGGAGTCCTTTTGGCCCTTTGGTCCCTGCGTGCTCATTTCCGCGTTCGATCTAAATGTCTCTACTGTTCTTTTCGTCTTGCAATTTCGTTTGACACGTAAGCCAGTGTCATCTATGCCGACGTGCCTACATGTTTTGTAGCCTCAAGATCACTCTTTTTCATTTTTAGAATCCGTTCCCATAATTTGCCACTGAGGCGAAATTCTCCCTACTCGCAATCATAACCCCGAAAATTTTAGCTGCAGTAATCGTTCCTATTGTTGACGTCAGTACAGAGCGATAACTCTGCCAGCATACACATTCGAAAACAGTGTGCTCTACATGATCACTTACTTGCCCTTCCTCGAAAAGGAAGTAAGGGGAGCCGGTCTTGCCCATTCTGTGCAGATATTTCCTAAAATATCCGTGACCCGATAGGATCTGTGTAACTTAGGCTAGAGTTTAGGCTTTTGTGACATCTTACTAACATTCTTACTTAATTGGCCATTAACAAGTGGATTTTGGTCAGCCTGAACAGCATACTCAGCTTCTTAAGCGCCTTACCCAGTTCTTCACATCAATCGATGGCAGCTCTTCCTGAACTAACTTTTCATGTTGCTTAAAGTTAAACCTGCCATCGTGTGCCACATCCAGATAGTTTATGACTCTCTACGATTATATTTCAGTCTTTTAAATTTTCCACCGATAACCTGCTTCCTATTCGAACTATTCGAATTACCACTTGGGTTCGAAGGACCATCGTTCACAGCATTCAAATATTTCATAGCCCTTCTCGATTTAATATCAGTCTCTCCAACAGTTAGTTTCATATTTTCCACTGATTCCCGACTACTTATTAACTGTCAGTGTGACCACTTTAGTTCGAAGGACCATAAGAGACTTGCCAACCTTTTTAGAATTTCAAGACAGTTTCTACAGCCTGTGATTACCCCTGTTTTTATAAATTTCGCATGTAATTCATACTGCCAACAATAACAACAACAATACAATTGCAATAGCAATTACAACACAATTCATTGACCTCAATATTTTGGAGCGTTACTAATAAAAGTATTTTAATGGACTTTATGTCTTTAAGCTTTTTGCCAAGAGTTAATTTATTTCATATGTTGTTGTTGTTGTTATTGTTGGCGTGTTTATTTTTGTTTAATTCGCTAGTTTTGGTGTTCGATTGTATAATCGTTATAATTTGTTGTACAAGACACCGCATCAACACTTGCCACACCACAACAATCGATAACAACGGTAGCAGAGTATTAATGACTTGCTTGCCACAGCGACACACGTTCCCAAAGACGACATGCAACAGGTGTTTTTTGATTGGGTTTCTAATTTCAGGGTTTTTTTTTTTGTCTTTCTATTCTTCTTTAGTTTTTCTGAAGAGACCACAAAACAAAGCTTTTAAATGGAAAAACCGAGAAATTGAAATGTCTTCATGGCTCTTTTTTTTCAAATAAAAGAGAAACTCTGTTGAAACTGTAGAGAAAGAAAACGCGCTGAAACAATTGACCTGGTTAGATATGGCACTACAATGCACAATACCATGGCAAAAAGAAAAAAAATTATTATTTATCGATAACTTTTTATTGCAATTATTAATTTTCGAAAACATTGTATAAAAAATTATTAGTTATCGATTTTCTGTAAAATTTTCTATGACAAAATATTAGTTATCGATAAATTTCGCATTAAAAATTGTTATTTATCGACAACTTTTTCGAAATCTTTCTATTATTAGTACTAGTTATTGATTTTCTGTATAAGTTTTTGTAACAAATTATTAGTTATCGATAACTTTCTATCAAAAATGTATCACTTATTGATCATTTCCATTTAAAATTATTATTTATCGACAACTTTTCATTGCAATTATTAATTTTAAACAAAAAATTTTTAAATTGTAAAATTTTCTATGACAAAATATTAGTAATCGATTAATTTCGCATTAAAAATTGTTATTAATCGATAACTTTTTCGAAAACTTTCTGTAATTAGTACTAGTTATCGATTTTCGGTATAATTTTTTATGACAAATTATTAGTTACCGATAACTTTCCATCAAAAATGTAACACTGATTGATCATTTCCATTTAAAATTATTATTTATCGATAACTTTTCATTACAATTATTAATTTAAAAAAAAAGAAATTTTAAATTTTTAAAATGTAAAATTTTCTATGACAAAATATTAGTTATCGATAACTTTCCCATTTAAAATTGTTAGTTATCGATAACTTTTTCGAAACCGTTCTATTATTAGTACTAGTTATCGATTTTCGGTATAATATTGATTTTTTGTAAAATTTTATACAATAAATTGTTGTCTATCTATATTTTCTGAATTCTAAACAGAACATACTATAAAAACATACATCACTTATCGATAATTTCCATTTAAAATTATTATTTATCAATAACTTTTTATTGCAATTATTAATTATCGAAAAAATTTTATAAAAAATTACTGGTTATCGATTTTCTGTAAAATTTTCTATGGCAAAATATTAGTTGTCGATAACTTTTCCATTAAAAATTCTTGTTTATCGATAACTTTGTATTATTAGTACTAGTTATTAATTTTCTGTATAATTTTTTATAACAAATTATTAGATATCGATAACTTCCATCAAAAATTCTTTGTTATCAATTAATTTCACTTATTACTTTTCTAAATAAAATATTGTAGCGTGGATAATTGTATATGCAGTAATTGATTATTGATAGTTTGCTATGGGCTAAAGGGGTTCCATAGAAGTACATATAAAACACATACATTTTCTATAGAATATAATGAGTTATCGTTTACTTTTTATAGCAAAATAATAGTTTTAGTCAAAATCCTCTAAAAAATATTGATTTGAAAAAATTTTTAACAAAAAATAAACAGTTATCGACAGATTGCATTAGCAAATTGTAAGTTATCGAACAATTTACTTTATGATATTTAAGTTATCGTTTAGTTCTTATAGACAGCAATTCATAATTGAATAATTTCTTAAGAAAATAATTAATTATCGATAATTTTTTATAGTATTTCAAAGAAAGTTGTAAGTTATCTATAATGCGATATAAAAAATATTAATTATCGATAGTTAACCAAAGAAAATTTTTAGATCTAGCACAAAAACGATCGGTTATCGAAAAAAAATATTAATTATCGATAGTTAACCAAAGAAAACTTTTAGATCTATCACAAAAACTATCAGTTATCGATAACGTTCTGTAGGAAAACATAAGTTATCGAAAAGCTTTTACAGAAAATAACAAGTTTTTGTGAAGTTTTCCATTAATTTTGATTTAGAGAATACAACAAATTTTGAAGCAACATAATCCAATATTGAGTGGCCGGCCAACAATCGAAATTTTAAATCTCTATGTGTGCTAGTATAGACTTGGATGCATTATCCATTAGGTACTTCAACGTACACCCAGTAGAGGTATGAGTACCATCATTAAAAACTAGTACAAACTTTTTTTTTATTTCATTTCCTTCGCTAAAATTTTTATAATAAATTGGCAACACTTGTCGTCATGTAGATATACATACTTTGTCAAGGTCTTTTATGGTTATTTTAACTTTTCTGGTTTAAAAACCAACAAAAAAAAATTTAAAAAAAAAATACAAACAACTTAACAACTTAATTAGTAATGACAAGAAAACAACAACAATATGAAAAAGTTTCTATTCAAAAATGTTGTTCTGCATTTACAGCAACAGCTGTTAAATAAATGTAAACAAACGTTAAATTCTCTACATAGTATATGTAACTCTCTGTAAAAACACTGTTAAACGAAAACAGCTGTTATGTTAAGTTAGTTAGAAAAATTTGTTTAAAACCCTGACAGTTTTAAATATCTGTTAAGGTCTTTAGTACCTTACAAGTAAAAACACTGTTAACATAACATCAACAGTTAAGGTATAGAAACTCTAAATAAAATCTCTGTTATTACTCTGCTTGAAATATTATGCTCTTGAAAACGTAAGAAATGTTAAAAGAAAGCTCTTATCATGCTGTTACAAAACACTCTTTTATTTACAGTTTAGCCCATGTAATCTTGCTGTCTCTTCTGTTAACAAATCAACATGTTTTTACAAGCATTTTCAACACAACTCTCTCTTACATTTGTGTAATGCGAGTACTACGCTCTTTTATTTGTTTTTGTTCCTTTTGTTATGGATTATGGAGAATATAATATTACAAGTGTATGTAGTACTCGTCTCTGGACAAAACAACAAGAACTATAATAATAACAATAATAATAATAACGAAACAGTAGACACCCTCTAATTTACGAATGATTATTGTCTATTCGGCTGCCTGTTTATTTGTTTGTCGTTAGTGTTGTTGTTGTAAATATTGCATGTTGCTTTGTAATTTTTTTTCTGCCATTTCTTGTTTTTTGTGCCTTTATAATAATGGTTGAAGAAGTGTTGTTTTTGTAATTTTGTTGATTGACTTGCATGACTATGCCTGCCTATGCTTGCTTATGCTTGCTTACTTACATCGTAATGTATCGTTATGTATGCAAGTAAGTAAATAAGTATGCAAGTGTGTGTATAATTGTAAACAGTGCAACGAACTTTTGTGCCAATTTTTCCTTTTTTTCCTTTCCTTTCTCCCTCTCAATTTTATATTCCCATTGTTTTTGTTTTTGTTTCTTATTAGACGTTAAATTCAATTGAAATTTTTTTACATGAAATTGTTGTTATGTTGTGTTGTTTTTGTTATTATTATATTGAATGTAAATATGTTGGTATGTATGTATGTGTTTATATTATCTCTGTAGTTGTTGTTTGTTATTATTTGTTTAGTTGTTTACAATGTGTTTGTACGTTTGTTTTTGTTTGTATTTCTACAAGAATTTGCTCTTGTTGTAAATTTGTATGTACCACTACCAGCATGTGTATGTAAATAAAGAGAGCTTACAAGGCGGCTGGGTGGCAACACAGAGATGGAGAGAGAACATGTGTTGACTCACAATATTTATGTTTTGATTTCATGTAAAGACCCCAAGTCCCAAGATAAAATAAGAAAACAAACACTCATTAACCAACGAACTTTATGTTATTGTTTACGGCTGCACTAAATTGTAAATATACAGTGGGTGACGTATGAAAAGGCTTCTTAAATAAGTTTTCTGATTAAAAATATTTTTTTGAGGAAAATTTTTACATTCTTTGCCGGTATCTGGGCAAGAATTTAACGAATATTTTTTCATATTCCCCGTCGTTAGGGACACAATAAGATCCTAAAGCCCTGTTTATCCAAACGTAAGGGAATGTTTGTTCGCTTTTAGCATATGAAAAGCAATTTAAATGGTTAACGAAATTACATTACGATTCGGTAATCGCTTTGATTGCTTTTTGTATTCTAAAAACGAATTTACGTTGACGTTTGGCCAATCAGGGGTTAAGAGTATCAAAACTCTTTATCCGTGAAATTAATATTTCCAATATTACAATCAATGCTGCAAGCTTGGCATCTTCGTTTGCCACTGACTGTAGTTGAACAAACGTAAACACAGAGAACTTACAAATGCAATAAGACTCTCTCTTTCACTCTCTCTCACTCTTCAGTTCCTTCAGTTTCCCACAAATCAGGAGTTTTTTTCTTTACGTATTAAAAGAAGAGAAAAAAAATTAATTTCTTTGATAAAATTTTTTGTCGTTTTATGTCTTAATATAAACAAAAAGAAATTATTAAAAAAAAAAAACAAAAACAACAACAAAGCGAGTCTATTATTAACAAAAAAAAATTGTAAACATCATGAGATTATTCACACACACACACACACACATTTTCATATTGCAAGTAGTATGACGGCAAGCGAATGTCAAGAAAAGTGTTGCCAATTAAAGTTGACTGACGTTGAGAAAATAAAGGTCAAGTTTACAATATGAATTATGGCATGGGCATAGGCATAGGCTTGTGGTGAATTTTTCTTAAAGTTTTAAACAAGATTTCTTTTGAAAAATTTATTTGCAATGTATTTAAGCCTGCATGCTTATGTGTGTGGAGGAGGGGGAGAGAAAAGCTTACTTTGGCACCCTCTTAATTGACTTTTTATGGCTTTAAAAATTCGCGTGTTGGCGTTACTTTTTGTATCGGATTGAGCTTCATGTCTGCATTTAAAATATTTTTTTTTTCCTTCTCATTATTAACCATGCCATGCCATGCCATTGTTGCCATTGTGGTTATTTTTTATTGTTTTATTACAATTTATTTACATATGTTTTCTTATTGTTGTTGTTGTTGTTGTTGCTGTTTAATCAATAATTCATTTGGAATTGTTATTAAAACAAAGACAACAACAATAAAAAAAATTTTGCCATTGTTTCCATTACTCCAACTCAGTTTTGGCAGGCAAACAACAAGCCGGGGCAGACATTCATTCAATTTAATTTTAAATTTAAAACATTTTTTCATAGAAATTCAGTTTAAAATTCAAATTGTTGGTTTTCAAGTCTACAATTTTCTGTGATGCATGTTCATTGTTAATTTGGCATGCTAACGAGATTAAAAGTAACAGTGAAAAACAAAAGTGAAGGAACAGATGGTTACCGTGTAGATCAAGAGAAAATTGTTTTTAAAAGACCAAAAAAAAAATACTTTAGTAATGTGTAGACTTTAGTTTTGGCCAATCATGTGTACGAAATTGGTTCTTGTCATAGATTTTCGCATGTGGTTCGAAGGACCATGACCAAAACTAAACTCTACACATTACTAAAGTATTTTTTTTTTTTTGGGTCATGGTCCTTCGAACCACATGCGAAAATCTATGACAAGAACCAATCATGTGTGCGAAATTGTTTCTTGTCATAGATTTTCGCGTGTGGTTCGAAGGACCATGGCTAAAACTAAAGTCTACACATTACAACATAATTTCATTTAAAAACCAAAGACACAAACCCGAATTTTTAGCAGCGATACTTTGACGTTAAAAGGGCAAAATTCTGTTTTAACAGGACAAAATTTGACACTAAAGGATCACCGATAGCTTTTTAACTGAACCAATAACCGTGGAAATCAAGAAAATGGAGCCCTCAAACCATGTATAATGCCTTAACCAATGGTAAATCTCAGGATATTGTTTGATGTCAGCTAGAATAGCTTCCTGCATATGCCAGATGTTTTCTTTTGAGATGCATTAAGGTCGCATAAGTTCCAAGTATGTACTCTAACAATTCATTCGCGCCAGGTGTTCCCTATGCTGAACAAGTTTTCCTTGAATCTCCCGTGCCAGATCAAAACTCCAGGCATTATCTTCAGGATACTGCTGGGCTCCGTACCAAATAAAGCTTTAATTGTCCCAAATCCATAGGGCTTGAGAGGAGTATCCACTTCTCTTTATCTTTCCTTTCCGCCGAATATATCCTCTCAGTTATCTCTCCCCACGCTACAGAAAGGTTCTGATCCTAGCAAAGGCATAAAGGTTTCACTTTTCTTATGCTCATCAGCCTTCTTATTACCGGGAATATACTTCTGACATAGCATCTAGCAGAGAGTGGGTATATTTCCCCTGAATAAGTGATTGAGGGATTCGATTGCTCGCGTGTTGACCTGACTATCAAAGAGTATTTTTAGTTCTTATTCGAGTTTTAAGCGCAGACTTCTGCTTGTAATATACTCTCAGATTTTCTAAGATGTTCCAAATACTTTATTCGCTCTTCCACGTTCAGAACCATTCTTTGGCCAACAATCTGTTTTTGATCCATTCGTATACCACAAACAGTCCATTTTTTAGAAGGGAGCGTACCCTCCAAATTATACAAATTCGCTCTTGTTGTCCAGTCGCGTTGCCTATTAATTCCACAAAGTTAGAGAACTTGCAGGTACTGTCCAGGAAACATTTAAGAAAGGGTCAGCCACCCATTCGCTCTCTTGAAGTTCGTGTCAAACTCCATTAACCTAGCCATAGTCCCTATAGTTACAGATTCAAAACTCAACACAACCTCCATCTAAACTTTAGGACACGTTCTCATCACATTGCCTTCCTAAATGTTTACCGAATCTCAACCAAAAGCCTTTCCTCTCCGAAAGACTGTTTTCAGTTTTATTTTAAGCGGACACATAAACTCAATCAGACCTTTGAGGCCCTATAATCTCAACCACAGCCAATATAACGTTTATGACAGAAATCATGAAATATTTCATAGTGTTGCCATTTGCCAGCAAGAAACGTTATTTATTCCTTATCTCTCTGTTCTATTATTCATGACAGTCATCATGGCGAATAACGAATAACCGGAAACAGAATCCGCCAATAATATTTACAGTTAAGATTTAGACACGCAAACAGACATAGAGACACCGTTAAGCAAAACTTCTCTCACCTACACGGCTGTCATAAATTTGCAGTTGAAAATAAATGACATGGCATAGCAGACACAGGCACAGGCACAGACAGACAGCCAAGGAAAATAAAGTGAAAAGAGATCGTAAAAGAAATCTTTATTTTCAAATAGGCAGACGGACAATAAAAATAACCGTAAAAAAGAACAACAACAGAATCAAAACAAAGAAGAAGAAGATGAGAGAGAGAGAGAGAGCACAATACAAATCACAAGTATAATCGTTATAGGCGGCAGTCATTTAATCAATTATGCAAAGAACAGTAACAGTAACAGTGTAGCACAATCATGTCTTGAACATTAAATGCCAAGAAATAAAGGGGAATACCCTACTTGGCAAAGATTAAGGAGATACGTTTCACTAAAACGTTTATAAAATGAAAGTAATTCACACAATATATCAAACCGGGAATAAAAATGGGGGAAGCAAAGTTTTAAAATAACCACAGAAGGAGTATGTAATGAAGTATCTACTTCTAGACTATCAGAGTGGCTGTCAAGGATTACAGGAATTAAGGACTTAGGACATGTTGAAGGACAGAACAACGAGCTAAAGCATGAAAGAGTTGAGTTTCCCCCAAAACCTTTCAATAGAGTGGAGATATATTTAGAACAGAAAAAATGTAGAGCGGCTGATACTCTTCTTGAGTGAAATGGATAATTACAGAGAGCAGAAATAGAAATCACGCGTTAGGAGTGGCGTCCTAAGCGGGCATTGCAGATTCCAAAAACATTCAAACTCCACATTTCGATTCTGAGGAAATGAGGAAAACAAATCACCAGTAGCCTAGTAACCAGGCATTTCAGATTCCAGAAATATTCGTTCAGGATTCCTGAAACATTCGTTCAGAATAGACTAGAGTAGAATAGAATAGAATAAAATAAAATAAAATAAAATAAAATAAAATAAAATAAAATAGATAAAATAAATAGAATAGAATAGAATAAAATAGAATAGAATAAAATCGAATCGAATCGAATAGAATAGAATAGAATAGAATAGAATAGAATAGAATAGAATAGAATAGAATAAAATAGAATAGAATAAAATAGAATAGAATAAAATAGAATAGAATAAAATAGAATAGAATAGAATAGAATAGAATAGAATAAAATAGAATAAAATAAAATAAAATAAAATAAAATAGAATAGAATAGAATAGAATAGAATAGAATAGAATAGAATAGAATAGAATAGAATAGAATAGAATAGAATAGAATAGAATAGAATAGAATAGAATAGAATAGAATAGAATAGAATAGAATAGAATAGATAGAATAGAATAGAATAGAATAGAATAGAATAGAATAGAATAGAATAGAATAGAATAGAATAGAATAGAATAGAATAGAATAGAATAGAAGAATAGAATAGAATAGAATAGAATAAAATAGAATAGAATAGAATAGAATAGAATAGAATAGAATTGAATAGAATAGATAGAATAGAATAGAATAGAATAGAATAGAATAGAATAATAGAATAGAATAGAATAGAATAGAATAGATAGAATAGAATAGAATAGAATAGAATAGAATAGAATAGAATAGAATAGAATAGAATAGAATAGAATAGAATAGAATAGAATAGAATAGAATAATAGAATAGAATAGAATAGAATAGAATAGAATAGAATAGAATAGAATAGAATAGAATAGAATAGAATAGAATAGAATAGAATAGAATAGAATAGAATAGAATAGAATAGAATAGAATAGAATAGAATAGAATAGAATAGAATAGAAGAATATAATAGAATAGAATAGAAGGGCAGTATGTAAGGGACAGTTGAAGGGTCTTTTGTGACATTATGGCTATGGGCCCTAGCTGTCCTAGCCTCGCCTCGCCTCGCCTCGCCTCGCCTCCCTCGCCTCGCCTCGCCTCTCCTCGCCTCGCCTCGCCTCTCCTCGCCTCGCCTCGCCTCTCCTCGCCTCGCCTCCCTCGCCTCGCCTCGCCTCGCCTAGCCTCGCCTCGCCTAGCCTCGCCTCGCCTCGCCTCGCTCGCCTCGCCTCGCCTCGCCTCGCCTAGCCTCGCCTCGCCTCCCTCGCCTCGCCTCGCCTCGCCTCGCCTCCCTCGCCTCGCCTCGCCTCCCTCGCCTCGCCTCGCCTCCCTCGCCTCGCCTCGCCTCCCTCGCCTCGCCTCGCCTCGCCTCGCCTCGCCTCGCCTCGCCTCGCCTCTCCTCGCCTCGCCTCGCCTCGCCTCCCTCGCCTCGCCTCCCTCGCCTCGCCTCGCCTCGCCTCGCCTCGCCTCGCCTCGCCTCGCTCGCCTCGCCTCGCCTCGCCTCGCCTCGCCTCGCCTCGCTCGCCTCGCCTCCCTCGCCTCGCCTCGCCTCGCCTCGCCTCGCCTAGCCTCGCCTCGCCTCGCCTCGCCTCGCTCGCCTCGCCTCGCCTCGCTCGCCTCGCCTCGCCTCGCTCGCCTCGCCTCGCCTAGAATAGAATAGAATAGCCTAGAATAGAATAGAAGGGCAGTATGTAAGGGACAGTTGAAGGGTCTTTTGTGGCATTATGGCTATGGGTCCTAGCTGTTCTACAATTCGTTGTTTGCCACCTCGAGTCTTGATTTAACATGAAATCGTAATTTCACCTTTTTTTCTATGTTTACCGTTTCATTTCCGTTAGACTACCGCTGTCTATCTATATAGATGTGTGTGTGTATCTCTCAGTCTGGCTTTTCATGAGTTTTTATTTCTGGTCTGGTCTGGAATATTTTTTTTTCTCTTCCTGTTGGTTTATTCAAGCATTTCAATAAATTCTGTTTATCTGGTAGTACGTACGGCTGCCTGGTTTTTTTATTCTATTTTTCTTTCACTTCTTTATAAATAAATAAATAAGTAATGGTTGATAAAGGAGGAGAGAGAGAGAGGAGGTAGAAGGAGGACGAGGGGTAATGCAACAAGTCAACCTTTTTTTTTTTGCTTTCATTTAGAGAACGAAACTTTCTATACAACACGGCACAGCACAGCACAGTACAATCATCAGCGCCCCATCATCATCAGCATCAACACCAGTTTTCATTGAGCAGCACCTTCATGGTACACCATGGCACTGTGTATTGAACTAGAAGGGGTGGTGGTTGGTGTGTTGGCTTTGTTTAAAAGGGTGTTGGGTAAGTGCATTAATAATTAATGAAAATTTAAGGTAAAAACGTTGGTGCAAATTGTACATGACAAATACAATTCGTTGTACTACTGCTGAGAGCTTTATAAAGTGTTAACTTTAGATTTTATTTCTGATGTTCTCCTGAATTTTCTTTTCTTTTTTTTTCAACTTTTATTTTCCTTTTCCTTTCTCATTTTACGTTTCTTTTTTTTTTGCAATTCATTCGTATTCGTTGCCTTTTTTATGGTGCAAATCTGGCTGAAACGTTTGCTTGCTACCATAAATTGGAAGTTTTATGGCTAAGGATTGTTTAAAAGGCAATTGAAGAGCAAAAGATGAGAGTTTTAATAAGAATTTGATTACCAACGGGACACATTTTGTGTAATTGGTCATGTTGTTCTAATAGGATTACAAGAGCAATCTTTAATTGGGTGCCATATCGGTGACACGTAGCAAGTCAACGTGCAAATAGTCTGCAAAATAAATAAAGTGTTAAACGACCAGATAAATCCTAAGTAAAATGGCTGGTCACTCACGTAACAATCACGTGAAAAGAACAGTAAAGCAAGTTATTCACTTTAAATTTCACCTAAAGCAACGAAGGCTTTCGCCAAATCGGTATCGCTCACAATAATACGTGATAGCAAGGTTATTCAGTTTGCAGGACAAATGATTTCCTCACGTGAATCCCTCAAGTATCAATTCCGCAGGTTGATTCTAAGATGAAACTGTAGGACAAACCACTGTTCATTCACCGATAAACGAAGTTTATTAAAGAAGTTGAACCAAGCAGCAAAGCCGGAACTCTTTTCAAACCTAGATCGCTTTCCGTAACACGTCGTAGCAGCACTAACTGGTTTGTAAGTGTAAAGGACTTAGATACTAAGTCCGTTTTCATAAGAAGATATTTTCTATCTAAAAATATTCGATTCATGTTAATTAACACGTTGACTGCCGACTACGAAATAACTCATAGATTGTGTTTTCTTCTAGGGAGCCAAATTACGAGTTATCTCGTACTCACTAATGTGAAAAAATCACGTTGTCGGTTTTTGGCTAGTTTTCTGAAAATTGGTGCGGACATGTAACACTCACGTGAGGTTTTCAATTAAAAAACGTGACGTGACTGGATGTTACAGAACAGTCACGAGGCAAAAGATTGCATTATTATACATGACTCGGCGTGACAGAAAAAGTTTCGACTTATTAAGCGGATAATACAATGCTTTGTAACGTGAGTCTTCAAATAAGGTACGTGACGTGACTCGATGTAATAGAAGAACATGACAGTGGCATTACAGAAGGTCTTTTGAGTTCTTATCCGTGACTCGATGTAATAGAAGACCTTTTGATTTATTATACATGTAGAGCCTCTCACCTACTCGGCTCTACAAACCGCTCACGTGAAGTTTAAATGCCGAACCAATTCTTATGAAGGTCTTTTGAGTTCTTATCCGTGACTCGATGTAATAGAAGACCTTTTGATTTATTATACATGTAGAGCCTCTCACCTACACGGCTCTACAAACCGCTCACGTGAAGTTTAAATGCCGAACCAATTCTTATGAGAAGATATATACGTGACTCGTGAAAATACACCTCAAGCCACTAAAGAGTGAGAATACTGCTTCATTCGCAATCTAATCTGCTGAATTACTCACGTCAGATTTAAGATATTAAGCCTGTTTCTTTGCTCAGATTATGTTGTGAAAGCTATGTATTTGGGCATTTGGTGAAAGTGCTCGCAAGCCATTAAGCAAAAAGAAAATTTATTCCTTAGACTAATTGACCAATTAGATCGAGAGGATACAGATATCACTTACGTCAGGTGACCAGTTTTTGTGAGAACACATAAAGTGCTTAAGAGAAAATCTCTTTCGAATTATTTTAACACAAAGAAAATTGCTTCCTTTCAATAGGACTCGATAAACCGCCTACAAGAGTACTCTAGTAATTACGTAATGAAAAGACCCCTGCTGCATACAACAGTATGCGACTCATACTAGTTACAAGCACGAAATCTATACTCTGGATTCTAAAGTACGTGAGCATGAGCTCAGCTTGGCAGAGGACCATCTTCTTAGTAGAGTCTCCCTCCTTAGCAAATTTATGTGGAGAGTGAGAGTGTGAGTAAGCGTCTCTACAATCCGCCTACATGAGAGTTCTACGTTCTTCACCGCTATTTCGAGCACAAGATGCTGCATTAATTAACAAGTGACTCGATCTAATTCGTGAGCTGTTGCACCTAAAGCAATCTCACAAGTTTACATGCAAAATCTATAGTGAATTATATCAACTGTAAACCCAATAAAATATCTACTCAATATTTAACCTGATTTTATTACATTTTTAAAACACCTTGCCTAAGTTTATATGCCATAAGCTTAAACGTTCCATTACCCTTAATTCCAGCTGATCTCCTCTACTTATTTCACGTTTTCACTCACTCTCTCTCTCTCTCTCTCTCTCTCTCTTTCTGTCTCGTTATTCATGAAATGTATGCCATAATTAGTTGCCGCATTACATGATTTTATTTTATTCTTTTGCTTTTTTCCTTCTCCATGGGGGCATGTGGCCGCTGTATTCATTACTACTTAAATGGTCTTTTTAAGCGTATAATTTATTACAAAGCCTTAAAGTATGCAACAATTGGCATTGTTGTAAATGGAAAAAGGAAAGAAAATGCAAAAAAAGAAAAAGAGTACAAGCGTTTTTTAATTTACACCCTTTTAAACATTGAATAATCAATTGTTGTCGTTGCCAGCAATTTATAATGTTGGCCTTTTGAAAGAGAGCCGCCCCACTACACTCTCTATTCTGCCCTTTTTAGCATTTCTCTAGTGATAATAGGAAGAAGAAGAAAAATATGTACAACAACCATTCACTCACTCAAGTTCAATGGATTAGTACTTAAATGAATGGTAGACATATTAAAATTCTCTTTTGCCCTGACACTCACTCTCTCTCTCTCTCTCACTCTCTCTTTGTATTCTTTCTTTTAATAGCCCCAAAACAAATAATTAAAAAGACGCTAAAGTGTGAAAAACAAAAACAAACAAACTCAAACACATTTAACAGCTGTTTGGAAGGCAATAATAAAAACAAAACCACTAAAAAGAGAGAGAGAGAGAGCATTGGAAAGAGCATGAAAAGTAAAATAATAAAACATGTGTTGAAAACAAATAACAACAATGGCAAAATGTTAAATACAATTGAGATTAAGATAACATTAAAAATAGCACACACAAACTCTCTCTCTCTCTCTCACACTCCCCTCTATCTCTCTCCGATTGCCTTTCTCTGGCACATTAGTTTATTTCGAGAGAGAATTTAAATGGTAGGGTGGCGATGGCAGCGAAAATCGATGGCCATATGTTTTGTATTCTCAAAAGCAAATAATGGGCGATTAATGGGCCCGCTTTATTCCAGGACGAGAAGAAGTTTTACATTTACTCAAAAGACCTATCTAGTAAATTATAAGCACGCACTTAGTATCATCTTAGAGACGTAAACAATTGATGTGATATTTCAGAACATCTCGATAGAAACTGTCCCATCTAAGCAATGTTCCCCATTCATAAATTATAAAACCCCTCTCCATAGAAGTTCACATCTAATCAACGTCCTTGCGGAACGATTAAAAAATACAAATCATAGACATAAAACAGCAAGTCATCAAGCAAAAAATGCTAGTCATCGATTAAAAAATGCAAATCCTAGACGTGAAACAGCAAGTCATCAACCCTAAAAATGCAATTCATCAACTAAAAAAATGCAAGTTATCGTCTAAAAAAGTGCAACATTTTTCCCTGATGGAAAGTCCATACAGGGTCTTCTGGAACAGCTTTAATGCAGTCAGAAATAGGATTTCAAAGTAAATCTAATGTTAAACCCCTGCGAAATGGATCGACCGATTTTCATGGCATTTTGTATGCATATCGGATAGGTTTGAGAATCGGACAACATCTATTCTTCAGTTTCCTAAATGTTAAAAGGGCGTGGCAAATCGTTAAAATCGAATATTTGGATACATATTGATCGTAGACAAATAAAATTTGGTCATCCACCCTAAAAATGCAATTCATCAACTAAAAAAATGCAAGTTATCGTCTAAAAAAGTGCAAGTTTATTTCCGTATGGAAAGTCCCATACAGAGTCTTCTGGAATAGTTTTAAGGCAGCCAGAATTAGGGGTCTAAACCTAATATATAAAATTCTCGTGTCACGGTATTAGTGATTAAACTCCTGCGAAATGGATCGACCGATTTTCATGGCATTTTGTATGCATATCGGATAGGTCTGAGAATTGGACAAAATCTATTTTTCAGATTCCTAAATATTAACAGGGCGTGGCAAATTATTAAAATTGAATATTTAGGTACGTATAGATCGTAGAAGAAATAAAATTTGGTGGGTAAGTTCGTAGAGTCGATATCGACAAAAATACCAAAAATGGGCGTGGCAATCCTCCCCCCTTTAAGAGCTACCTATAACTCTTAAGCTACTAAACCTATTTTAACCATTCCTTTTTTGTTCGAAAGCTTTTACAGGTTTAGATGGAAATTTAGTATACCAAAAAGTAGGCGTGGCAAAGCTTTAAAATTGAATATTAAGGGACATAGTGATTGTAGACGAATGCAATTTGGTGGGTAAGTTCGTAGAATTGATATCGACAAACTTACCAAAAATGGGCGTGGCAATCCTTCCCCTTTAAGAGATACCTATTAATGGGCTAATTCGATAGATTATAACTACATATGTATGTACATATACAACATATATGTCGGTTAGTTTTTGTTTTGGAGCGTATTACAATAAATATATAATGTGACCTATTTTGGTCAACAAAAATAATCAATTTTGGGCAGCACAAAGTTCGCTAGGTCAGCTAGTTTCTAACAAAATAGAGGAAAATGGAGGATGGAGGAAAAAAAATAAAAATACAACGAGAACGTGAAGTTTTACAAAGTGTTTCTTAATAATTTCGTATTTTTCCTTATGGAAAGCCCCATATATGGCTCGCAAATAGCCTTAAACCAGACAGCGAATAGGTCTTGGAAGTGCATTTAAAGTTTATTATCAAAAATTCTTCTAACAACTCTTCAATTGGGGAAAGATAACACTCAAAACCTAAGTGTAAAATTATGCCTTATAATGGAAAGCACCATATAATGGCTTTGCAAGCTATTGCCTGCCTATGAAATTTAAAGACAATCATTTAAGGTTCTTTTGAAGTTTTTATTTCATTTCAAATTAACCTCAAATGTTCCCCATATTGATTTTTGTAATCAAATGGTGCAGGATAGTGTGGTGGGCTGTGGTGGGCTACCAGTCACTGGCAACAGAAATAAAAAACAACGAAAAAAGAAACTTTATTTAAACGTTCATTGAACTGCTGTCATGACCAGGGCAATAATCTTTGCTTTTAAATGCTTTTATTTCTTCTTCTTTTTTTTTTTTGGAAATTATCCAATCCAAACACAAAAAATAGAATCCAAAAATAAAAAGAAATCATTGACTATACAAACAAATTTAAAGTGAAAACAAATACAAACACAAGTGAGACAGATAGACAGACAGACCGATAGACAGGCATTTCCCATTTCCTATTTCCGCATACCAACTGTTTTCAGTGAAGCAACCGGACATGCCACAAGTAAGTAAGAGAGAACGACAAAAAATAAACTCTTGGGCCATTAAAAATGTGTGTCAATAGAGTGTTGAGATGGAAACAAAATCCAGAAAACCATTCACAAATAAAATCATCCATCATCCATTAATTTTTAATACTTTTTGGCCAACAGACATCTCCATTCCATTTGATCCATCCATCTCTCCTCCTCCTCCTGTTCCTCTTTGCCATACCAGAAACTATTTTAAATTCAGAGTATGGAGACAGGCAGAGTGTAGACGCCAACTAATGGATTTCGTTGAATAAAACAATAACGGAAAGACAATTCCTTTTGCCTGCTGCTTCACGGCTTCAGAAGGCATCTTCAAAGCGTTTTAACCATTGATTTTTCCCCAGAGTACGGCGGCAAAGAAACAGCAACGAACACACACGGAAGCAATGAAATGAAAATATTGGTAGGTGGAGGCTTTCCTTATTCAAATCTTTCGCTTGGTAACTTTTTTTTTGCCACTTCATCCTTAAATTTGTTGCGAGCCTTTGCTACATCCGGTGCAAGTCTTTGCACCTCCAGCCAGTATGTGTATCATGTTTGGTAATCAGAATTTATGGATTTTAGTTTTTCTTCGTCTTGTCGGAAATGTATTCTCAAAAGGAAGGTATCCTACTATTAGTGAAGTCGCCGTGGTCTAGAGGGTAGTGTGTTGGCTTATTAGACAAAAGGCCCGGGTTCGAATCCCAGGTCAGACATCAAAACGAAAAATATTTCTTCGGCGACTTCCTCTCAGCAGATTTCTGGCAAAAACTCTGAGAGTAAAAAATTACCATGAAAAGCTTCTCAAAAAAATCTGTCGTTCGGAGTCGACTTTAAACTGTACTCACACTCACACATAAAATTCACTCACATATGAAATTAATGCACACAACACGGGTGTTGTGAGAAGCTAGGTCGTAATCCTGTCTGAAGGGTTGTAATGGCCAATTATGTGTGTTTCACGTGACACTTGTCACTCTGTGGCCTGTGATGGGACAGAGATGTATGTTGTAACCTACTAAGAGAGTTACAAATTTACTTGCACATTGGTGCTGCTAAGCTTGTTTATAAACTTTATGAGCATTTCAGCGTTTTTCAGACGGAGATATCTTTGGGTTTAAAGGTTTAGAAGGCAATGACTGAATTTGCATCTTTAAATACGAAACCTTACGTGCTTTTAATTAAAATCGCTCTGCACTAATGGCAATAGGATTGGTGTTGTGAATATATCCAGTGGTTTGTTACTGTGAGGACTTCCAAATAGTCTTTGTAGGGTGTATAGTCAGTCTCTGCATGTTTAGGAAAATGAAACTTGAGGACCAAATTATTTTAAGTTTTTATGGGCTACTGTTAAAGCCTTCCTTTGATCCGCCAATTTACGGATATCAGGCTTCCAAAATAGCAATGCTCTCTGTGTGATATTGAGACTTTAATTTCCAAAAATTGAATATTCATTCAAGGGGACAGAGAACACACTAATCTCTACATTCTCAATTCCTGTCACTTTCCGTTCACGTGTTCCCTGCCGTTTCATGTTTCCCCATTATTTTCTTAAATGTCGTTTTCAATAGTCAAGTTAAGAAAGCCCAACAGAACAATGAAGCAACATGTTTCTTAACGCCTTCATCACACTATTATGACTGACATCACTTTACATGACACAACACCCATACAACTTTCGATGATTTCCTTAAAGTCCCCTGACAATAGAGGGCGCTGATGTGCGTGTGCATAAATTGTTTAAATCGACTATTGTTGTTGCAACAAAATGTAGCACACGCAACTATTTCTTTAAATGAGTTGAGTTGTGTTGTGTTGAGTTGAATTGCGTGCGTTGAGTTGTTTATTTATTTATACCACGATGATGTCGCCTTGTGATGACACAACAGCACCACATCATCAACAACCAACCAAACGTCATCATCATCAACAGCAGCAGCAACAATCATCATCCTGTTGCCATGTACACAATACCACAGCCTTGCCTTGCCTTGTCTTGAGTTGCCATGCCTGTCATGCATTCTTTCATTTTAAACTGCGTTATTGTTGTTGCTGTCGTTGTAGCTGTTTATAGTAGTTATTCTTCTTCTTCTGCTTCTTCTCGTGCTTGGTTTGTCACTCATTTCTTTCATTCTTTCTCTAGCTGTGTGTGTGTGTGTGTGTGTGTCTTTTAATAAGTTTTTGCGTTGCCAGCCTCTACAATCACCGTCACCACCTTCTCTTTAGCAACTCTCTGGTGCTTTATGACTGTTGATTTTCATTTGGCTTAGACTGCCTTCAAGTTATGGAAATAAGTTTTAGAATATTTTGACGTACCGTTAGGAGAGGAAAGAGGAGAATGATGTTACCATTCTATGGGCTTAAGAGATTGTTGATGTGTTCGCATTACCACACACTCACAATTGTTGGTTGTTTGAATCTGTATTTCCGTTCTTTAGTTGCTCACCTCTATTCATGCATCCATTCGTATAATTTCTATTCATTTGTTCATTCATTCCTTCATTCATTCACTACATTCACATTTAGTTGTGGTATTTCAATTTTGTTGTTATTATTTTTGTTTTTTTTCTGTGCGCCCCCCTCTTTAATAGTTTACGGAACGTGACTGTTACGCGTTTTCATTGTTGGTGTGATTATTTTAGCACTTCCACATGCCATGTATAGCTATTGGCGGGCGGATAATATTTTACAAAAAGAGATGCAAATTAGCACGCGGGCTCTTTACTTTTGTTTTTAAGTAAAAACAAAAACAACTATTTGCGCACATTTTGGATATTCCAGGGCTATATTTGATAGGCTGCCATAAAAACGTGGGCGAGAGTATTGACCCTACACCTCTTCCCCTTTGAATAAATAATTTATCACCGCCATTCTTTGGAAATCCATAAAATTGGCAGAGTCTTCTTGGAATTTGTTGCAATCGGTACGTTTTAATCCAAAATTAGTGAATTCTCTTTAAAGCTATTCTTGAAGGGTAACATCCCGTCCATTACACCGTCCACCGTGCACATGGTTTAAAAGAAATTTCATCATCTTGAACTAGTCTATGATATACGAGATCTCGTGTTACACCGCAATCACAGATAAAGAAAGTTAGGTTAGGTTATGTTTGATTTATTTGGTAGCCGCTTCTAAGAGCATACGTTACTTGAGTCCTATAAGGCCCAATTGTAATATCGATTTACACATTTAGATATGCGTCTGTATTTACAAGCTGCAGGGAGCGAAAGTCCTACTTTACTAATTGCCTCAATCACTCATACATACATACATAATTGGTCATTACAACCCTTCAGTCAGGATTACGACCTAGCTTCTCACACCACTTATGTTGTGTGCGTTAATTTTATACATGAGTGGCGGGAGGAAGTCGCCGAAGAAATATTTTTTCGTTTTGATGTCTGACCTGGGATACGAACTCGGGCCTTTTGAATAATAAGCCAACACACTACCCACTAGACCACGGCGAGTTCACTCATAATGAAGGTTAAGTGGCAGCCGCCTCTGAAAGGCCCAGTTTGCAAAGCCGATAGGACATATTCAGTTATTCAACTATTACTCCTGGCATTCCTCAACCGGCGTGTTAGCCTTAAGACAGGGTGGTTTCTATTGAAATCTGTTCTGGAAATATATTCTGATTGACCAAGAATCTTTTATCTCAGATTACCAAGTGTTGAAGTGGGCTTATTTTTCTCCTCATTACAGCTTTTGCACAAATCGTTTTAAGATTTCCTAGGCCCAGGCTGAGTGCAGGCTCAGTGTTGGATTATAATCACTATGAGTTTTCGAAGGTGCACTTTGCTTAGATTTACCGCAAATTTTTGATCGTCGTATATTCAGAGCGGACAAGCCTTGTCTGATGTGTATACAAGAGAGTGCATTATATCGCCGATTTACGCGATTTCATTCAGAGAAATCGCTACTTAAACATCACTTTCTAGATGTCCTCTTCTCATCCTACTTCACTTTTTTATTTTATTTACAATCAATACTCAGGGCCCCTATTCATGCAGTGCTTTCTGTAGGAACTCGGAAAATAGGGAGGATATTATATTTGAATCAATCAATGGTGAAGTCGCCGCCGTTGCCTAATAGTTAGATACATAATTGGCCATTACAACCCTTCAGTCAGGATTACGACCTAGCTTCTCACACCACTTATGTTATGTGCGTTAATTTTATACATGAGTGGCGGGACCTACAGTTTAAAGTCGACTCCGAACGACAGATTTTTGAGAAGTTTTTCATGGCAATTTTTACTCTCAGAGTCTCTGCCAGAAATCTGCTGAGAGGACTCGCCGAAGAAATATTTTTTCGTTTTGATGTCTGACCTGGGATACGAACCCGGGCCATTTGTCTAATAAGCCAACACACTACCCATTAGACACTGCATAATAGTTAGTGTGTTGAATTATTAGACGAGAGCTCCGGGACCTTTTAGCATAAACTCTGAGAGTAAATTAAAAAGCTACTCAAATTGGAATTCGAAATCGACCAGAACCATAACCGCATGCCTCATTACTCTTGGTGGTTTAAGAAGCTATGTTGTAAACCTGAGTACAGGGTTGTAATGACTGATTAAGTAAATAAAATAGGGTTGTTGAAATTATAGATGAAACGGATACAGGTACATGAATAAAGGATAAAGTATTGTCCAAAGATTTTTGTGACTGTAAAAGAGTTGTTATCAATCTGCTCGTTAAAATTCAGGCTATAGAATCCGTCGTCAGTGGCTTGAGGAGACGATAAGGCGAACGGAAGACTTGTTCTACTAAACTAGACATCAGTTTGAACTCTCTAGAAGAGCCGTGCCTGATTAAAATGGGATAACCTTATCCTTTTTGGTCAGTTCCTTATGTATCCTTCAACTCGCTCCTTCTCTCCCCGATTTCCGTTTTGATTTGAAAATAACGGAAATCACTTAGATTTCACTTCTTCTGAGTTTTTCTTTTTCTTCTTCCCCACTCGATACAATTTAAATATTATTGAAGCAGTTGCAACATTATTACACTCATAATGATCGTCATCATCATAAAACTAGTGACAGGATTTTAAATGGCAAGGAGCAAAGGACGTTTACAGACAACGATTTGTGATAAAAATGTCATCTCATTACAAATTTACAGAAATGGATGGAAACTGAAGCAGAAACCAACCCAGAATTGCCAACAGTCTTCTTCAGCAGTCACTTCAATATTCATGTGGGTACACTTAAGAAGGGGGTTTAGAGTTGGGAAAAAGGGGAAAAAATTATTTTAAAATATAAACTTGTAATCGGGGTCTATAAAAACAATCATAATGTTGCATTTACAATTGGATTTGTAAAGAAAATTTATTTTTTGCTGGCCTGCCAGTGTTAGTTTTGAAGACACCCTACAGAAGAGATGATAGCATACAACGGCTAGGGTTGCCATATGGGTAAGAAAATTAAATTTACTATTACTTGGAGTTTAGAATTTCCAAGGACTATAAAAACCCCTTCTTAGAGGGCGACATACTCATTTCGAGGATAAACGATATTGAGATGTCATATTCAGGATAGAAAGCAAAGCAACTAGTTGGCAGGTCCTGGGATCTGAATTGTAAAACGTGAGTTTGGTTACACACTAAATTATGAGAGATCTAGGATGTTATATTCATAGAGTAAGGAGACTTATATCTCCCTACAACATTATGCTCTATGGGAGCGAAATTTGGGCCGAAACGCTAGATGTTAAACAGGGTTACTGAGATCGCCTGCATTGCGTTGCGCGTCGGCATAGCGTAAAGTGTCGTCCGCCCCAGCCGTACTTGTGTTAGCAGGTACAATCCCTGTGGATCTGCTGGAAGAAGAGCTGAAGGAGATTTATAAGGCGAAATCGATTGGATATCACATAACCGGTCACCGGTCAGGGAAAACACCATTTCAGAATGGCAACAATGATGGAACGATGAAGATAGAGGATAGAGGTGAACGGTGGGACTTATTCCGGACATAAGGCCATGGATTGGTCAGAAATTTGGAGAGGTTAATTACTACGCTACACAGATGCTATCTCGGGTTTTTAAAAAATATTTTTAAAAATATGTGCACAGAATGGGCAAGACCGCCTCTCCTTGCTGTCTTTACGAGGAACAGGAACTAATTGATGATGCAGCGCGCGCTGTCTTCGAATGTGCACGTTGGCAGAGCTATCGCTTTGTACTGACGTCAATAATTGGAACGATCACGTCCGCTAACATTGTCGGGGTTATGATTGCGAGTATAGAGAATTGGGCCTCAGTGGCGAATTACGTGGAGAGCATTTTAAGACTGAAGAAGATATCTTGAGACTGCAGAACATGTAGGCACGCTGGCATAGATGACAATGGCACACGTGCCAAACGGGAATCTGAACGAAAGGAATAGTGGAGACACTTAGATGTCTCAACTTTCGATACGCCATCCGGATGCGGATATGAGCATCGACTGCGGATGACAGATTTTTACGAAGCTTTTCATAGGAATTTTGTTTCTCTCCGAATTTGGCTACGAAGCTTTTGAAAATGGCGGAAGCGTCACTGTTTACACTTTGAAGTCTAACGCACGCATGTTTTGGAAGACGAAAAGCTTGATAAAGGATAAGAATTTTGAAACGTTAACAGCAAAAAGTTTAAGTTCGTGGTTGTGGTTGTGGAAAGATTTCCAGTTTCTTTGAGCAAAGGACGTAGAAGATGAAGCGACGATGAAGAAGGCGTAGGAGAATTTAAGGGGTCCTGTTAGCCTCACGAAGCTATGGATTCTATTAAAATCAGCTGCAGCTATACACGTTCTGGAAAAAAATTCTCGTTGACCAAGAAGAAAAATCGATTTGCCATGAATAAGGCGTAGGAGAATTAAGGGGTTGATGCATATAAAGCATCCGGCAAGAACATCTAAAGTGTGGAATACTTCTTATGCCATTGATATGTTAATGTGACGATTTCTGCTATGATAATATTCTGCCATGCAAAACTAGGCGAATCTAGGGCACTATATGCTATTCCTGAATTCTTATGCTTTTAAAATCTTTCATTCGACTAGGAACAGTTGAAGGTTTAGGCGTATTTGCGCTATGAAGTATAATATAAGCAAGCCTAACAAATCTTTCTGTTCCTGAACACAAGTTTTTCAACATTTCTTATATTTGTATAGAACCATAGCTCTTCTTAAGTCGACTTGACCCTAAACAATAAAAACTTTACGGGGTAACCGCTACCCAACTGCTGCTGTTTATATTTGTTTTGCTTCCAATTGTTGTTATTTTTCCAAAAGAATTTTTGCCCAAACAAATTTCGTTCCCTCCTTCATCTTCTGTGTCTTCCATGTAATATTTTTTAGTTTTGACCAAAAAAAAAAGAAGAAAACATGGACAGAACAAGGAGAACTAAGCCAACATCGTTTGGTAACAAAGTTAAATAGTTTATGTTATGAAGTTGAGTTGAGTTGAATTGAGTTGGAAAGGGGACTTACCCCATTTGTTGTTTGTTTAGCCACAACCACATAGGGGATATTTGTTTACAGAAGAACAAAAATTATTTTCGAAATGTTTGTTGCAACTAAATAGGAGGGCTCATATTGGTTAAGGAGGAACACAACACGCAGTGAAAGTTTCTGACACGGCCCATCTTGGATGTGGTAATTTTATTCATCAATGAGGGGACTTACAGCCGATTTCGAATGAGAGATCTCAGAATCTTTTTGTGACAACTTCATTTACTCTTACAATTTATGCTAAAAGAACCACGGCCTCTCTTCTAATAAGCCAACACACTATCTGTTTGATGAAACCTTCCACGTTAGTTTACTGCCCGGTATTACTTCTAGACATTTTGCATTCAATTTCTGTGGAATTTTCTCCATTTTGTGCCACAAAATATTTCTTAAAATTTTGCTTTTGTCATCTAAACTGTAGCGTCTGCATAGCCTTGAAAGTCAATGCCGACTTTAGATAATTTCATCAAGAGTTCGTCCACAGCCAAGCTCTACTTGAATGTTATAAGGACGCCATCTTGTGAGTCTAGTTGTGCTAATTTTTATTATGTTGGTCCTGCATTTGTTTCCGCATTTCGTGTGTGTTTAGGATAACTCATTCAATCGATTGTCATAGAATATACATATTCTTTTCCTTGTACATAGGTTAGGTTAGGTTAGAGGACGTGTACTTGTCAATTCTGACAAGTACAGTACTCGGTGGTCGAATTGATCCATTGTACTAGGTCCTAGCTTCTCACACCGCTTATGTTGTGTGCGTTAATTTTTATACATGAGTTGCGGGACCTACAGTTTAAAGTCGACATTCTATGAGAAGCATTCCATGGCAATTTTTTACCCTCAGAGTTTTTGCCAGAAATCTGCTGAGAGGAAGTCACCCAAAAATTATTTTGAAATTTTCGTTTTGATGTCTGACCTGGGATTCGAACTCGGGTCTTTCGTCTAATAAGCCAACACACTACCTACTAGACCACGGCGACTTCTTCTTTGTACATAACCTAGTGAAGGGAGAAAAGGGCTCTTTGACATTTAAGGGCTTCTGCCTCAGCATATCTTCCTTCGCGTGTTGCTTAAGACGAAGCTGCTCACCGGTTCTTCAAGTTAATGAATAAGTTGTGTTGCGTCCATCACCATTGCCTACTTTCGTTTGGGAAGTGATTATTGTCATGAAGAGGTGCCTTAGTACCGCAACCGTAAAATGTGTTGCACTCCCCTACAACTTTAAAGGGTCTCAATCTAATGTGTCGTGCAAGCGTATTGCCTTGACAAACTTCAGGATGCTGCTCTAAATAAGCCTTCTCTGAGCCAAAGATCCTTTATTTCTGAAAGGTTTGATGCTTGACTCCTTACAAGGATTATGGCCCTCTACAAGAGTGCTCCTATCGTCACCATTTTCGGGGGATCTGAACCCCCTTTGATTCGCTATTCGTTTAACCATCAAATAAATTTTACTACCCAAGATCCACTTTTCTTAAGACCTTTATGGACTCTTGCTATGTTCAACAGATGTTTCATGCCATGAAAGAAACTCTTCACACTATTACGTGGCGGAAAAAGGCCATCAGATTTCTTTTTACAGAAGTCACAACACATTTTCCCTTCAAGTTAATGCAGAAATTTAACTTTTGAATTTATTTTCCTTCTCCTAGTTTTGTTGCAACCTCAGTAACCAGCTGTCTACCTATTGTTCCATGTCTGTAGGTTTCATGGCATCATATTGTTTATATTTTCAGTGGTTATAGTTGTTGTTTTTGAAGTCAAGAAGAACTATTTTGAAAGTGCATTCATTATTGCCAGTATTTTCTTCTTGGCAATAATAATGGGTGTAACAAATAAAAACTATATAGACTCTTGGCCAAGATAATAAGCAGTAGCACTCACTGAACAAAACAACTTTATTTTCCCAACGACGACGACGACGATCAACTCACAACAACATACTTGGACACATACGGGCTGGGCAAACACAACAAACAGACAGACTGGCTACGCTTATAACACTTCACTAAACAACTAAACCAAGAGAACAACAACAAAACAATGAAAGGCAAAGGGCGAAATGTACTCCAGAGTATATTAAACAACACCCAGGCACTAGCACTACAACAGTAGCATTGTGAGAATAAACTTGTGAAAATAGCAGCAGCAATAGCAACGGCACAACACAATAAAACGACGCCCATACTTACTTAAGTAGACAAGACTCAAGACTCAGTGTAGCACACAGTATAGGCACACAGAGTGTAGCACACAGAGTGTAGCACACAGAGTGTAGCACACAGCGTAGCACCTAGCGTAAGGAGCACACAGTGTAGCACACAGTGTAGCAAGCGGCCGGATAGTAGAGAAAAGAAAGTGACCGTTGAGGCACAGAAATCGAATCAAGAGACAATAAATCTGGGAGTATATTGACGACAGTGAACTTCAAGGAGCACGTAAAATCTCGGGAAAGCATCTGTAACGAGGCAGCACTGGCGAGTAATGCCATATTGGAGACCAGGTCATTCAGGGGATAATTTCAGCCTGTAACGTCGATAGCATATGCTGTATGGCGAGGCACTCTCGTGGGGTCAACAAGTCGTGTAGCGTCGCGCGTTGAAGAGTGCATCAGGATGAGATTGGTCCAATTCCACTAAGGGAAGATGGACCCACAGACTCTTACCGAGCATAGGCGCATGGACAAAAAGAAGACACGGCCAGGTGAACTTCCACCTGACACAGTTGCTAACGGGCCATGGATGTTATAGGGCTTATCTCTATAAATTTGGTCATGACGTGGTTGAGGCATGCCCTGAATGCCGTTATGAAAGGGAGACGGCGGAGCATGCATGGTTGAAAGTGTGTGATGAACTAGGTTGGTTTTAGTACGTATGCGTTTAGCAAGCCGAGAGTAAGACTTGCGGCGAATCGTGCACTTTGTTAGGCCGGGCTACCAATGTCTTTCGAAGATTTTCCAATCTTTAGCACGCATAGCTATAAAAAAAACAGTGTAGCATACAGTATAGCACACAATATAGCACACAGTATAGCACACAGTATAGCACACAGTATAGCACACAGTACAGCACACAGTACAGCACACAGTACAGCACACAGTACAGCACACAGTATAGCACACAGTGTAGCACACAGTATAGCACACAGTGTACCAAACAGTATAGCACACAGTGTAGCTAACAGTGTAGCAAACGGTATAGCACAAAGTGAAGTACAGTAGCAACAATGTTTTGTTGTTACACAGCATATCCACTCACTATTTACTATTTACGAACAGCAGCAGTTGGCGTTAGACAGTCACTCTCACTCATGTACACAACAACGATAAGGCGTTTAACTTAAACAGATTTTTAGTTTTGTTCTACCGTCTGTCTATCGGTCTCGCTCTCTCCCTCCGTCTCTCTGCTTTTGGCCAATCTTAAGGTACCTTATAGACAGACAGTCATGCCATCCACACTTTACATTGCCAATGTCTCCACCTACTATACATACTGCTGTGCGATTTACGTTGTTGGCAAGTCTTTTAAAATTGCAGCGTAACAGCAGGCCATAAACTTGGTCAATTGCATAAAATCTAAAAATAGATTCAGTTACAGTGCTAAACACAATTATACAAACACTTTCTACCTCTAACATGTAAATTTTGTACAAGAATTTTTGTTGCTAAAGTTTGCCTATATTTATCATCCCACGCTGTTGTGATATTTTCTTGCTCTGTGTGCCTGGTGTGCCGGAGTGTTTATGCCACCAATTGCGTCTCTACATTCCATGTAGACAAATAATAACGCCATCGAAACAACGAAAACAACAACACCAATTGAGAATTAACGTCAAAAATAGTTTTTCAAAAATGTTTGTTGGTGAGTGCATGAGTTAGTTTTTATGACCGCGCAATAGTCGTCGTTCCAAAGGAAAAATAAAACGAAAAAAAAAATTTTTTTTCTTCAAAACATGACCATATTTTGTCAAGGGGAAGGTAACCTTAGAGAAAAAGTTCAAGATATGACTTAAAACATAAACATTTAGAGCATTCAGCTACACTTAAAGACATTTTATGACAATAACTATCGATACATATTTTCGATAACAATTGGTTCTTATTAGAGGCCTTTCCCCCCAATAAACGGGTAAAACCGGCCCTTAGTAGAGGAAGGCTGAAGCCATTATACATGAGGTTTATACTTTTCCGATATTATCCACACTTCAATATCAAGATAGCTTGCGACTGATTGTACTTTTATGTCATCAGACTAACAGGTCTCCCTTGGATCTCAAGGCAAATTCGGAAAATATGTTGTAGACACGCTGGCCAGAACGTATATTACTGTACAAAACCACATACATATGTGATCCATTGCCTTAATCAATCTTAAGGAAAATTCCACTCCCTTGCTAAAGCTTCCTAACTAAAAGGAAGAGCCTATAAGAGAGCTAGCCGAACGAATCGTAATATAGGACAGATCAAACACCTCATTTTCCTCTCTCAACTTGACGTTATTATGTCGTCTCTATCTCCTCCCGACAATGCTTAATGGGAAGGCAACCTTGTTGACAAGGCGTCCTCATGACTTCTGCGGAAGTTGCAACTCGGAAGAGGGGCAAGAGACCGCCCCCACTAGCTCAAACTCATGAGAGTGTATTAAGAACTTTCTGATATTGACTTAACAGTCATAATTTAAGATAAAAGATGTTGGGAAGGCAACTTTGTTGACAAGGTGTCCTCATGACTTCTGCGGAAGTTGCAACACGGAAGAGGGACAAGAGACCGCCCCCAACTAGCTCAAACTCATGAGAGTGTATTAAGAACTTTCTGATATTGACTTATCAGTCATAATTTAAGATAAAAGATCTTGGGAAGGTAACCTTGTTGACAAGGCGTCCTCATGACTTCTGCGGAAGTTGCAACTCGGAAGAGGGGGAAGAAACCGCCCCCATTAGCTCAAACTCAGGAGAGAGTATTAGGAACTTCCTGATATTGATTTATCAGCCATAATTTAAGATAAAAGATGTTGGAAAGGTAACCTTGTTGACAAGGCATTCTCGTGACTTCTGCGGAAGTTGCGACTCGGAAGAGGGGAAGAAACCGCCCCCATTAGCTCAAACTCAGGAGAGAGTATTAGGGACTTCCTGATATTGATTTATCAGTCATAATTTAGGATAAAAGATGTTGCGCTCTAAATAAGTTGAGTCTCCTAAGCTAGAGGACGCCACCTAGTGGTATACATTGTAGCCTTTTAAATATAATAGAACTCGTGATACGTTTAACCTATTGGTGAGGCAAATGGAACTCGTATCAATCCCATATTCATCTCCTCTTCCTCCTTACATACGTGAAGATTTTGGGGATTGAGTAGATTATGTGATATCTACTCTGAATTTCGATAGGCCCGGCTCTGTAGTATAAAAATACCTTCCAGAGAAGATCAATATGCGGAATCTATCCATTAAGAACACGTAATCCCGATCTAAGGATAGCTCAAGGAAGGATACGGATACAGAAACGGTAAAACGGGGAACACCCGCTGTCAAAATTGATCGATATAGGCATTGGGGAAGGTAGAACTTAGTCTGACTAATTAAGAGGTAAAGAATTAACAAGTTTGCCACGGCGGGGCATATATTCTCTTTTAGTTCCAGAATTCTCTTGTCACTTCTGTTAAAGGAAAGGACTTGACACAAATGCTTTGGGCTTTTGAGAGGGAGAGAGTCAATAATACATCTAAAGAGAACTGTACGGAGGGATCAGGGAGAACCAGTCCCCCCTTAATTCTAAGCAGGAATATTTTAAGTGCTTGTCCTAACCACATTACAACAATTGTAGAACTGGTCTGAATAAGAAGAAAAATCAGTACAAGACTTTCTGTGTAAATGCATGACAATTTAAAGAGCGTAACTGCCGCGAAGTCGCCGTGGTCTAGTGGGTAGTGTGTTGGCTTATTAGACAAAAGGCCCGGGTTCGTATCCCAGGTCACACATCAAAACGAAAAAATATTCTTCGGCGACTTCCTCTCAGCAGATTTCTGGCAAAGACTCTGAGAGTAAAAATTGCTATGAAAAGCTTCTCAAAAATCTGTCGTTCGGAGTCGACTTTAAACTGTAGGTCCCGCCACTTATGTATAAAAAAGTTAACGCACACAACATAAGTGGTGTGAGAAGCTAGGTCGTAATCCTGACTGAAGGGTTGTAATGCCCAATTATGTATGTAACTACCGCGAAACAGAGCCACTGAGGGTTCTAAAGGAATTTGTCAAGCCTCTTGTCTCAAGAGTATAGATTTCTGAACAGCACATGCATCTGTGTGAGACGCTCACAGGGTCAGAAGGTGTCGTATATGAATTATTTGGTGGTGGAAGAGAGTAACAACACATTACGTAGCTCGCTAGTTAACAACTTATGATTATTCTCCTCTTAGGGAACCTTCCCAACAATACAGACTTTTTTTTCTTCTTATTCTTAAAGTGTTTTTTCAGTTGGTCTATTGCAATAGATTCGAAAATAAAATCTAAAAATTTGCTCTTGACATGTTTTTTCTTCAAAAAGATATTTTTGTTATAAATTACGCCGGTTATTTCAAGTAGCAGTTGTACGAGGGTCCAATTTTTTTTATTTTTTTTTTTTCAATTTCATTTGCAGGCAGCCAAGTTCCCCTATTTTCTGCTTCTGTTATGTCAGCATAATAATTTTCTTTTTTAATTTGCATTCCATTTTGTTGTTGTCTTCGTTGTTGTTTTCATTTTGGCTTCAGCCTAACATGCCACACAATTTCCATTTGCCCCGTACATGACGGCTATCGATTCTTTGTAGTCGAAAGCAGAGTGACAAAGCAGAGTGACAGCTAAAATTTTGGGTGTATTGAATGGTTGACACCCTGATTGGATGATTGGATAGCGTTAAAGAATTTAAAAAGAAAGTTTTTAGGAAATTATACTTTCGGGGACTTTAAAATAGGGCTGTTGCCCTATAAAAGGAAGGGAATTCACAAGAAATTAAAAGTTTTCCTAATTCTCTTGTCATTTTCAACAGTGAAGGGTTAAAGATATAGGAAATCGCCAAAGTGAGTTAGGTTCGAAGATTGCTCATGACTTTTACGAGTGCACAAAGAAGCCCTACGGCCTTTCAGCTCCTCTCTACTCAGGTTCTTTCCCTTGTTGGTGTAGACCAGGGAATCTAAAATATTCTGCAAGTGAGGACATTTGCGTTGATTGAAGTAGGAAAATGAAATTCGCATTCTATTCTCGTGAGGTTAGGTTAGGTCAGAGTGGTAACTCTTCTATTACAAAGCTCACTTGAGCACGCATAGCAGCCCGTTATAATGTTACAGGGGGCGAACACGGTCCCTTTACTGACCAAGTACCACCAAAATCAGGGAAGAGGAAGAAGTTGGTCAGCTTAAGGGCTGCACAACAAAATCACGACTACCCCGCACTGGAAAACCAGCCAGAAAGTTTGATAAACGAAGCTAGGATATAGGATATCAATAGATGACAGCTCCGTCAAGCTAACAATCTATATCTACACCTAGCAAGAGACAGGCACTGACAGAGAAAGTGGATAACAGTCTCCTCCTCTTCCTCAGTGGATCTGCATCCACGGCAGAAGTCGTTGAATGGGAGCCTCATTCTTTCCGCGTGTCTACCCATGACACAGTGACCTGTAAGCACGGCCACTGTAGTCCAGATGACTTCACGACCAAGACTTATTTGAGTCTTTCAAAAATGCAGGGGAAAAGGTATACAATTCTCGTGAGAATCAATCGGAATTCTGGAAAGACTGGAAAGACAAGAAATTTAGTTCCTTTATATTGACAAAATAAAAACCGAAAAATTCCGGATTTTCTGTGAGAGGTAATGTCCCGTCCTCAATACCTATTCCACTATCAAGTTCAACAGCGTAACTAAAGGGGAATGTAATTCCCCCTGCACGGAAGTCCTACAATTGTCCATTGAATTTGCACTCACATCACTTCGACAGACACTGACATAGAGAGTGGATAACAGTCTCCTTTTTCTCAGCGGATCTGCATCCACGGCAGAAGTCGTTAAATGGGAGCCTCATTCTTTCCGCGTGTCTACCCATGACACAGTAACCTGTAAGCACGGCCACTGTAGTCGAGATAACGTCACGACCAAAACCATGACTCATTTGAGTCTTTCAAAAATGCAGGGGAAAAGGTATACAATTCTCGTGAGAATCAATCGGAATTCTGGAAAGACTGGAAAGACAAGTTACTTTACATTGACAAAATAAAAACCAAAAAATTTCGGATTTTCTGCCATAGGCAATTTGCCGTCCCTAACACCTATCCAACTATCAAGTTCAACAGCGTAACTAAAGGGGAATGTAATTCCCCCTGCACCGAAGTCCTACAATTGTCCATTGAATTTGCACTCACGTCACTTCGACAGGCACTGACATAGAAAGTGGATAACAGTCTCCTCTTCCTTAGCGGATCGGCATTAACGGCACAAGTCGTTGAATGGGAGCCTCATTCTTTCCGAGTATCTACCCATGACACAGTAACCTGTAAGCAAGGTCACTGTAGTCGAGACGTCGTTACGACCAAAACCAAGACTCATTTGAGTCTTCCAAAAATGCAGGGGAAAAAGTATACAATTCTCGTGAAGATCAACCGGAATTCTGGAAAGACTGGAAAGACGAGAAATTTAGTTCCTTTTTGCCGAAAAATCCAGGATTTTCTGCTATAGGCAATTTGCTGTCCTTAATACCTATCCAAATATCAAGTTCAACAGCGTAACTAAAGGGGAATGTTATTCCCCATGCACCGAAGTCCTACAATTGTCCATTGAATTTCCACTCACATCACTTCGACATAACTTCACTTAAGCTGGACCCATACAAGAATGTAGAGGAAAAGACACTTCGCTCCCACAATGTTGAAGTTGACAGCAATGCAGGTAATGTGCCGCCCTCAATACCTATTTAACTATTACCTTTGACAGAGTAACTAAAGGGGTATGTAATTCCCCCCTCCTACAATTCTCCATTGAATTTTCATTCACATCACTTCGACATAACTTCACTGGTCCTACAACGTTGAAGATGACAGCAATGTTGGATGGAACATCGCCTCATAGTGAGAACAATTTCTTGAAGTTATTGTGTCAGAAAGAGCTTTAAAAGAGCCGCTGCGACAACATTTAGCCCCTAAACTTTCAATCAACGTTCAACCAAAGTAATCACTAGAAAATCATGTGGCAATAGCTACAAGGGAATGGTTTTGGACAGGTCAAAATCGATACAGATACCTTAAAACTGAATCGTATTCGTATTTTCAACAATTTTAAAGCTTTTTGCAACTACAGATTACCCCTAAAACATAACCTCAAAGAGTTTTAAAGTCTAAAGCCTATTTTATTTGTTTGTTTTTTAAATTTTTGAGCAAAATTTCTTCACTTACCTGTCATTAAATAATTTCGCAAAAAAAGAAAACATTTCCACAATGAAATGCCTTTTTAAAAAATATCCTTTTTTCATATCCTGTTTTCCTTCATCAGCAGTTGAGTGTAGAAAAAATCCATAAAAACAAGGAAGTGATGCATTTTCAAAACGTCAACTCCAACGGCGACAACCAAGACAGTAACAAACAAAACCGCATCAATTGTGAGAGGGTAGGCGGCCGCCCAGGTGTGAGTGTTAAACGAGCGATTTTGTAATTTGTAACGAACGAATGCACGTGGTTTGTAAAATAAAACACGAAATAAAAATTAGACACGTTTTAGACACTTTCTTTTACAAAGTATACGGCGACGACGACGACGACGACAACGGACGACACGACCATTTACAATCAAGTAACAATCATTAGGAAGAAGAAGAAACGAACCGAGATTTTATTTTTACACTTTAACGACACTCATACACACACACACACACGTCTCGCAACGCGATACGATACACTCACTCTTACACACACTTACAGCAGTTAGCAGTTAAACAGATAGCAAGTTAGTTAGACACGACACTTATATAACGGTAACGGTAAAAGTTTTTTCCTTTAGGAAACACTCACGCGGTTACAAATTGGCGGCGTACAACACTGACATAGAAAGTGGATAACAGTCTCCTCTTCCTTAGCGGATCGGCATTAACGGCACAAGTCGTTGAATGGGAGCCTCATTCTTTCCGAGTATCTACCCATGACGCAGTGACTTGTAAGCACGGCCACTGTAGTCGAGATGTCGTTACGACCAAAACCAAGAATTATTTGAGTCTTTCAAAAATACAGGGGAAAAGGTATATAATTCTCGTGAAGATCAACCAGAATTCTGGAAAGACTAGAAAGACAAGAAATTTAGTTCCTTTTTGCCGAAAAATCCAGGATTTTCTGCTATAGGCAATTTGCTGTCCTTAATACCTATCCAAATATCAAGTTCAACAGCGTAACTAAAGGGGAATGTTATTCCCCATGCACCGAAGTCCTACAATTGTCCATTGAATTTCCACTCACATCACTTCGACATAACTTCACTTAAGCTGGACCCATACAAGAATGTAGAGGAAAAGACACTTCGCTCCCACAATGTTGAAGTTGACAGCAATGCAGGTAATGTGCCGCCCTCAATACCTATTTAACTATTACCTTCGACAGAGTAACTAAAGGGGTATGTAGTTCCCCCCTCCTACAATTGTCCATTGAATTTCCATTCACATCACTTCGACATAACTTCACTGGTCCTACAACGTTGAAGATGACAGCAATGTTGGATGGAACATCGCCTCATAGTGAGAACAATTTCTTGAAGTTATTGTGTCAGAAAGAGCTTTAAAAGAGCCGCTGCGAAAATATTTAGCCCCTAAACTTTCAATCAACGTTCAACCAAAGTAATCACTAGAAAATCATGTGGCAATAGCTACAAGGGAATGGTTTTGGACAGGTCAAAATCGATACAGATACCTTAAAACTGAATCGTATTCGTATTTTCAACAATTTTAAAGCTTTTTGCAACTACAGATTACCCCTAAAACATAACCTCAAAGAGTTTTAAAGTCTAAAGCCTATTTTATTTGTTTGTTTTTTAAATTTTTGAGCAAAATTTCTTCACTTACCTGTCATTAAATAATTTCGCAAAAAAAGAAAACATTTCCACAATGAAATGCCTTTTTAAAAAATATCCTTTTTTCATATCCTGTTTTCCTTCATCAGCAGTTGAGTGTAGAAAAAATCCATAAAAACAAGGAAGTGATGCATTTTCAAAACGTCAACTCCAACGGCGACAACCAAGACAGTAACAAACAAAACCGCATCAATTGTGAGAGGGTAGGCGGCCGCCCAGGTGTGAGTGTTAAACGAGCGATTTTGTAATTTGTAACGAACGAATGCACGTGGTTTGTAAAATAAAACACGAAATAAAAATTAGACACGTTTTAGACACTTTCTTTTACAAAGTATACGGCGACGACGACGACGACGACAACGGACGACACGACCATTTACAATCAAGTAACAATCATTAGGAAGAAGAAGAAACGAACCGAGATTTTATTTTTACACTTTAACGACACTCATACACACACACACACACGTCTCGCAACGCGATACGATACACTCACTCTTACACACACTTACAGCAGTTAAACAGATAGCAAGTTAGTTAGACACGACACTTATATAACGGTAACGGTAAAAGTTTTTTCCTTTAGGAAACACTCACGCGGTTACAAATTGGCGGCGTACAACACTGACTTAGACAAGCGAATGCATTAGAAGAACGTTTTAAAAACGCGTAGAACTAGCAGAAACACAACGTGGCGCGGTTAACGAGTTAAAAAAACGCGATTTGAGTATAGGATAGAACACGAAACATAGATTATTTATTTTTTAATCGATTTTTTCTTTTTTTTATTTTTTTTAATTTAATAAAAACGCGCACTTTTTAAATTATGATTTTTTTATGGAAAGGCAGGTTTTTTATTTTTTTTATGATATTTTATTTGTGGAAAACACCATCACAATTTATTTGTATTTAATTTTACTTTTTAATTATTGTGAATTAATTTTTTTCCGGTTTTATAATTCTTTTATTTTTATTGTGAATGAAATCGTACTCTAGACAGCATTTTAAGAATTTTTTTCTTTTTGGCTTTAAATATTTATTTAATAATATTTTATATTTGTTATTGTGAATTAAAATTTTCAATCTTTTTTAGTTTTAAAAATGTTACTGTTTTTCTTCGATTTGAAATATTTAAGTGATGGCTTTCGATTTAATTATTATTGTGAATTGTTTGTTATTTTTACTTATAGTTTGAAGCATTTTTTTCTGGTTTTCTGGTATACTTATATCAAATGATTGCTTATTTATTTATTTAGAAATTCGGATTTGAATTTTTCAACTTCACAGATTATCTATTTGATAGTATTATTGTGAATGATCCTTTAAAGAATTTCTTATTAAAATTTTAAAGAATTTTTACGAAATGGGGGAGATTCCTCTATTGTGAATGTTTTATTTTATTATTTATAGGATAGATATTACTAGAGTACAGATTTTCTTCAATATTTATAAAAGATTATTAACTTATTAGTATTATTGTGAATTAATTTTTGAGCCATTTATTATTTTTATAATTTTAATTAATTTTTCAGTTATTGTTGACATTTTTAAAACTGTATACCGAACAGTTTTTAATTTTTTTTGTTTTTCGCTGCTCTTATTGTGAATGAATTCGCTTCGTTAAATGTTTAAAATGTTTTTTACTAAATTATTAGGATATTTATTGTTCTTATTGTGAATGATTTTTTTAAATCCTTTAAATTTGTTTATAAATTTTATCAACTTTTTAAATTTATTGTGAATTATATATTCTTACACTGAAAGAATTTTGTATACCAAAAGAATTAAATCGTTTAATCGTTATTGTCCCGTTTTGTGAATGATTTTGTCTTTCGTTATGATTTATTTTTAAATATTTATGTTTATCAAATTAATTATTATTGTCACAATCTTCGGACATTTTGTGACATTTCTTTGAGAATTCTTACTTGAGCGTTTTGCACTGATTATTGTGAATTATTTTTCTTCAAATTCCATTTGGTGTCACATTAGTTCAGTTGTTTCAGTAGTGGCTCACCTAGAAAACAAAGAAAAACAGAATTTAAGTTTAAAAAGTTTAATTTATTACAATATAAAATAAAAACAGGGAATGTATTTCAAATTTTTATTCAACGTATGTAGTTCTAAAACAGAAAGATTGTGGTAAAATTGCGCAAATGACAATCAAGTTGCGAGGACCGCGGCCAACAAAGAACTCCTGGCTTTGCAAGTCCTTTTTCGTAACATTTTATAAGACAACAAACATATCAACTGGCCGAAAACCGTCACCGACATTGTTTTGTGGTCCGCTAAGCATCGGAAGTTAGGTTAGGTTAGGTTAGAGAACGTGAACTTGTCAACTGTGACAAGTACAGTACCCGGAGGTCGAATTGATCCATTGTACAACGTCATAGTTTCACACAACACTCTTATTGTGTTGGTTAATTTTATACATGACTAGCCGGACCTACATTTTAAAGTCGACATATTTTTTTGAAAAGCTTTTCATGGCAATTTTTACTCTCAGAGTTTTTGCCAGAAAGTCAGAATTAACCATCACTAAAATGAGATTAGATTAAGACCTGCGGCCAGAAAAAAGCTTGCTTTTGCAGCAGTCTTTATATTAGAAAACTTACTCAAGACCTCCATCTATTTATTACTGGAACAAGGCACTCACATATAAAGTGAAAAATAATCTCCTTCTCAGACCCCCAACTCCTGACGAAATCAAACATAACTTTCAGGAAATTTTTAAAGGAATGATCTACAATCTCTCTTATGACCAAGGCATTATTATTTGATACAAATGACTTCACCCTAACTTCCCATTAGGATAGAGCTCTGACTAGGTGGTAATAAGGCTTAATGCCGTGAAATTTTTTTGGCCCAACCTAGAAATATTGAATTCAGATTTCCAGATCGAGAACTTCCCATATTCTATATTCGAAGGACCTAACATTATTTTAGACTGCCTGACCATTACCATGTTTTGTAAGCGACGCAATACTTGTTGGGTGAGAGTTTTCGATAGAAATCTCTTGATTTAGAGATTCAGTTTGCCCTTGTCCAAGAACGATTTCTAACAGGAATTTAAGACCAGTTCAGGGCAAAACTTTGTTTTGTAAGCGGCGCAATACTTGTTGGGTGGGAGTTTTCGCTGGAAATCTCTTGATTTAGAGATTCAGTTTGCGATTAAATCCGTAATGAACTCAGTTTCAATGTGCGCCCTTGTCCAAAAACGATTTCCAATAGGAATTTAAGACCAGTCAAGGGCAAAACTTATATGGGTTCCAGGGCATAGAGATATCGTTGGGAGTACTGATAAGCTGGCAATCTCCTATATGTTACAGGACATACGTATTCTGATTATCTCAGTTAATTTTGATTGTGTCCACTAGTTCTACAGGGAAGCTGAATCTCGTTGGGGGAAAAAGCGAACATGCAATATTGATAGAGCCAACGTGCGTGCTAGAGGCTTACTTCTGTCTTTAAATAGGTCATCCTTTGCAGGTAGTCATGTCGAAAGACTTGGCATTCCGACAAATCACTTCTGCAGAAAGATTTGATGATCCGATGAGGGGAAATATATTGCCTTTGACTTCATTTGTCAGTGCCCCGCTCCCTTTTTTAAGGGGAAGGATGTTTTTTTTCAATTAAAAATCATTTTTCTTTAAATTTTTTTAAGAATTAAAGTATTTCAGCGATTTTTTTTTCTTTTCTTCTTTAATTTCTAAGCCTTTGCACACACTCCTTAAAACAAAACATATGTTTTGTGTTGCAAATTATTTATACTCCCCAATAAACTTTTTGTTTTGATTTCGATTTTTATGTTTTCTTATTCTCCTCGCCGCTCCAATCCTCTTTTTTTTTCTTACAAAACAACTGTTTATGCTCTCTTTAAAAAAATAACTGTTTTAGCTCTTTATACTCATTTTATGTACTCTTAAGGGACTCTTTTTCTTTTCTTTTTTGGTGTAGAGGCAGAAAGAAACAAAAACAAAAAATGTTTGAAGTTAAAACAATAACAATACACACACACACACACACACACATCTACGTACATGCATAGAATCTTACTTACATGGGAGCAGAGAGTTTGGCGCATGTTAAAATCAAAACAACAAGAACAACAACAATGGTTATACAGCAGAGAGATATGATGTTGCTTTGAGGAAAAGCAACAACAAAAAAAGGAAGGAACAAAACAAAATAAAGAAGAAAAAAACATTATTAAAGAAAATGCAACAATAACAACAAGCAAAACACACGCGTTTAGCATGTAAATGAAAGAAGAAACACAGAAAAAAAACTCCACATCATGTGGAGAAAAGAAAAAGAGAAAAAAATGTTTGAAAAGAACAAGAAGAAGAAGGTTTTTTTTCTATTTTTCTTTCATGTAAAGCAACGCTAAAAAAAAATCCACAAAAGGGAGTTGGTTTGTTAAAATGGAGGATTTTTTTCCGTTCTTTCGTTCTTTCTAAAAGGGTTTCTTAAAGGCTTAATTAAAAAAAACATAAACTTACGTGAAGTTTTTCCACATGAATTACTTAATTAAGGCAAAAAGATTTTCTAAATTAAACAAACGTTGTAATTTAAATTTAAATTCTTTAACTTAAAAACCTTTAAATATGTTATACAAACAATATTTTTTCTTTTTCACTTCTTTCAAGCACTTGTTTCTTTATAAAAATTGCACACACTTGTTAAAAAATTATTTTTATTTTTTTTTATTTTATTTTTTATTTGTATTAAAGCCTTCTATTTTAATTAAAATATTTTCTTTTAATTAATTTCCTTTTTTTTTTTCTTTTTAATTAGACACACATAAACGGTATTTTTCTTTATATTTTTTAATCATACAAAACGTTTTATAAACACACGAACTACCGTTATTCTTATTGCAAATGTAAGGAAAAAAAATTAAGAAATTGAGTATTAAAAACAATCAAACAAACACACAACAATGCCGTCTTTAATTATTATCGTGTTTATCCTAAGATGTCATATGAAAAACTGCTCTTACTCAATAAAAATAATTTTAAACCACACACTAAACTATACTGCTAAACTGCTGCTCCCGTCCGTTTCCTTTCCTCCTCCCACAACACAACACAATACAACAAACAAAATGTTACAATAACATGAATACAATGAACACACTGTAAAGAGATACACAATTAACCCCATCATAACATTTAACTTGAATACTCTCGCTCTGTCTCTCTCTCTTTATTACAATAGAGGCAAATACAAAATCTTATAAGAGTGTTTAATAACAGGAAATTCTCTGCATTATTTAGTAACAACACTACAAAGAGATAGAGAGAGAGAGAGAAAGAGTGATATATGTACTATGGACTATCAACAGCTAATAAAAATGTTAATTTTATTTTTTCCTTTTCATAAAATCAAAACAAACTGTTATTAGCAGTTTAGCAATACAAAACATAGAGATTTTATCAACAGCAAATTCACAAACAGCAGGCAAATATGTAAACACACTAAACAATTTATAAATGTTATTGGCTTTACACAATAACAGTGAAATCAAAGGGTACATGCTACTATAGTATGGCTCAGTAACAGTTAATCAGAGACTCTAGTATAGTCACCACACATTACAGTACATATCACATAAACAATTTAAATAACAACAAAATCCCACCAACCATGCTAATAATCCTATAGGTTACTCCAGAGTTTAACAACAACAATTCCAATGTTATTGTTTTCCTAACACACCACAAAGAGAACCCGTTAAACACACACACACAGAGTCAATATGCTTCCCCAAAGCATTAGAAGTTTAACGAATATTATGTGGACAGAATATAGAGACCAAACCGAAAGCTTATAACATCAACAGTTTAAATAATATTGTGTTGCAAAAATCAAACAGTACCGTTTAATCACACACACATACAAAAATACTACGTAGTTTATTATTATTTTTACCACGAACAGTTGAAATATCATTGCTTCACAAAACCTAAAAGAGATTATTGTTGTTTAAAAATCAACACAATTCTTATAAGACTGTCTGTTACATTCACACTGTTATCAGTTGTTTACATTAAAAATCCTTATTAATTCTTTCTCTGTTATTAACATTCTTATTAATAACATTGTTGTAATTCTCCTTTTATATTAAACACATGTTATTTAAAAGAGAATATTTTCTATTAACATTTCTTTGAATATTTCCTTAGTAACAGGTGGTTGTATTATTGTACAGTGTACAAAAAAAAAGGAAATGTCTGTTTTAAATGTAAGGAAATTAATACAGGGTGTGGCAAGGAAAATTAGACGTACATACAGGAGCGTCTAAAGAAAGTGTACACTATGGATAAAATTCTAACATTAACCAAACTCACCACTTTTACCAAGTAAGGAGAGTGCCCGAAAAAATTTAATAATATTTTAAAATTTTTTTGTAATTTTTTTTTTTTTTGTTTCAAATAACGATAATTTCATAATGTACAGTTTTTTATGTACATTTTCTTTTGACGCTCACTGTACATATGAAATATGCATTCGAATAAAAATTAGTTAGAAAGAAAATTTTAAAAATATTTAAAATTTTTATAAATATATAGAAAAGAGATGAACATAACTGGTACTATAGCAATATAGGCAACGAATTTGCTAAACCGTGAAAACCCAGGGGAGAGACTACTACTGTAACACTTGTAAAATGCCTACATATTACAGTGAAACCCAGCTTAACGCTGTTTCAGAGGTCTAATTGACCCATTGTATAACGCCCTAGCTTCTCACACCACTCGAGTTGTGTGCGTTAATTTTTATACAGAGTTTTTGACAGAAATCTGCTAAGAGGAAGTCGCCTAAGAACTATTATCATATTCTCGTTTTGATATCTGACCTGGGATTTCGTCTAATAAGCCAACATAATACCTATTAGACTACAGTGACTTCAAGCCTGTGAAAAATTTTGCTCCGTCTGTGTTGGGTTAATCCTAAGACCCCTCTCGCTGAACTTCGTATTGAGATATACATACCTTCAGGAAGTTGCTCTGCAGCTTATTATTAAAAAAAAAGCCAACACACTACCAGGCCACGGCGACTTCAGCCACATTCGTATCTCTTATAAAATCACCATACAGGGCTGGATAACCTCTGCTAAAGCGCAATTAATGTAAGCAAGTTATGAACATCTGAGCAAATCAAAACAGAAATTGAAGTTCCTCAGTCAATTTGAGCGAAAATGAGCAGGACAACTCTTGGTTTATAGAATGAATAATATTGGCTTTGGGAAACACTAAAACGGCAGATATGAACTACATTGGAAACTCTTTTAGAATCATTATATAGACCCGCTAAACCACAGCTATGTAAGGGTATAATATTGCTATTGTCGCAATTGCTATTGCTGGTCTTACGTCTAACCAAAACTTTCTCAGCCAACTTGAGCGGCTTTTGATTTATATGAATCTGGCATATTAATATGAATCTTCTGAAGGTAAACTACATTCGAAACTCCAATAGAATCGGCTTATAGAGGTCAATAATCCGTCCTGAACAACAGTTGCGTATGCGAAGATGTTGTTACATACATACATAATTGGCCATTACAATCCTTCAGTCGGGATTACGACCTAGCTTCTCACACCACTTATGTTGTGTTCGTTAATTTTATACATAAATGGCGGGACCTACAGTTTAAAGTCGACTCCGAACGACAGATTTTTAAGAAGCTTTTCATGGCAATTTTTACTTTTTACGCGAGGATTGCCACTCCCATTTTTGGTGGGATTGCCGATATCGATTCTACGAACTTACCCACCAAATTGCATTTGTCTACGCTCACTATATTCCGAAATATTAAATTTTAACGATTTGCCACGCCTACTTTTTGCTATATCGATTTTTTTTAACCATTTATAGCTGATAAGCTTTCGAGCAAAAAAAAATCGTTAAAAAACGGTTTAGAAGCTCAAAAGTTATAGATATCACTTGAGGGGGGAGGATTGCCACTCCCATTTTTTTGGTGGGATTGTCGATATCGGCTCTACCAACTTACCCACTAAATTCTATTCGTCTACGATCAATATGTTCCTTAATATTCAATTTTAACGACTTGCCACGCCTACTTTTTGCTATATCGATTTTTTTAAACCATCTAAACCTGATAAGCTTTCGAACAAAAAAAAATTTGTTAAAAAACGGTTTAGTAGCTTAAAAGTTATAGATATCAATTGAACGGGGAGGGTTCTCACTCCCATTTTTTTGGTGGGATTGTAGATATCGATCCTACGAACTTACCCGCGAAATTGCATTCGTCTACGATTACTATGTCCCTAAATATTAAACTTTAAAGCTTTGCCACGCCTACTTTTTGCTATATCGATTTTTTTCTAAACCATCTGTACCTGATAAGCTTTCGAACAAAAGAAAAATTTAAAAAAAACGCTTCAGTAGTTTACGAGTTATAGATATCACTTGAAGGGGGAGGGTTGTCACGCCCACCAAATTTTATTCGTCTACGATCAATATGTTCCTTAATATTCAATTTTAACGATTTGCCACGCCTACTTTTTGCTATATCGAATTTTTTTTAACCATTTATGGCTGATTTCGAGCAAAAAAAAATTGTTAAAAAACACGTTTCAGTAGTTTAAGAGTTATAGATATCACTTGAAGGAGGAGGGTTGCCACTCCAATTTTTGATGGGATTGTCGATATCGGCTCTACGAACTTACCAAAAAAAATTTTATTCGTCTACGATCAATATGTTCCTAGATATTCAATTTAAACGATTTGCCACGCCCTCTTATGATTTAGGCATATGAAAAAGACCATAGCTTTTAAATGTTTTTAGAGAGTATTATCAGAATAAATTAGTCCTGGAGAGTTCCATGTGTGAAATTGCTTTCTCCATCTCAATGTCTTCTTGTCGGACAGCTTGTAACGTATAATTTTCTAATATAACGACTATCTGACCAATTTGCACGTTATAAAACAGCAATAAGTAAAGCTTAACCTATATCTGCTCCTTACTCCTTTCCTTCTCTAACGACTATGACAATAAACTTTACTAATCCATTGCATCTATGGTAAGATTAAATCCTTCAAAGTTTTTATAATTCTAAAATATAAATCCCTACCTTGTGTCTAATTATTATTACGTACATATGTATGTAAGTATGTATGTATGTGCGTGTATGTGTTTGTTTCCCTTTATAAATTTCAAATGAATTGTTGACATTATTCTCTTTTGTACGTCCGTACGTACGTCCTTACGTCCGTCCATCCGTCTGTCTATCATCTCAACGTATAGTCCTTGACATAAAAGTTATGATATGTTACCGACGACTATAAGATGACATGACATGAATACTCACAAGAAACATACATCAAATGTCTGTGTGTGTGTGTGTGTAGATACAGGTTATATCCGGTTTTATTACGCTATACTTTCCCACAATGGATTATCCAACACGCACATACTTAGAACACATACAATAATAATAGAAACAAACACATAAACACCGTTCGTTCGTTCTTACGTTACAAGGTGACTGGAAACGAGTCACTCACTTACTCTATGTAAGCAATAGAGATTAAAGCAAATAGAAAAAGAGGAGATGAAGTGTGATGCTCGGGTATACAAGTATGACTGACATTAATATTACACAACATTTCCTAGCATATTTCAGCATTTTTTTAAAACAACAACAATAACAACAAATAATTGCAATAAACAACAGACGTATAACGGTAACGGTAACGTAACGTAACGTAACGTAATATAAATGTCATATTTATTTTCATTTTGAATGCATGTAAGTGTCACTCTCACAACACATACAAACATACGTACAATATGTACACACTCTCTCTCTCTCTCTCTCTATCACTCTGTCTGTCTCTTTCGTTTTTGTTTATGCAAAAGTATTTTATGCTTTCGTAGTGGTATTATATCCGGTGTTTTCTTTTGAAATTGAAATGTTATGTCATGTAGCAAAGGGTAAGCCTTAGAAGGATATCGTTTTAGAAGTGTTAGGTGAAGATTATATTTTAAATAAGGTTTGCGTCCTTGATGAGTATGGCTCCTTGCAGGGTATGTTGAGATGAGGAGGAGTTGCGAACTGTTGAACATCTCCTCTGCAACTGCCCAGCCCTTGGTAGGTTGAGAACCTTTGGCAGGGCCTTCTTTGAGAGCTTGAGTTCTGTGTCGAGATTCATTAGCAGCTTAGGCTGGTTGAGAGGTGCTAGGGCTTCATAAGTGTAGTCGCACTCTCAACCTCTTTTGTTTTGTGTCTGTTTCTTTATATGTAATTCCTCCATTTCCCATTCTCCCTCCCCGTATGTACATTCCTATATCCTATATTTCCTTCCTCCCCTAAGGACAATGTACAATGGGGGGTCAATTTCGACCTCCGGGGTACTTGTGCTTGTCGTGACCGACAGTGAGACGTCCTCTAACCTAACTTTATTTTTTTTTTTACTGCCGCCGAGGGGCAAATGTACCTAACCGCACCATAGAGGAAGTAGTCACGTCCTCCGTGTGGGGGACCTCACCCGCTAAATCCCCCTCATACCAGTGGACTGTTGTGTCCACGGTCTGGAACTACGGTGGTATTACTTCGGAAGTGGAGTCCTTTGGCCCTTTGGCCGCCTTCCATGTTCACATCCGCGTCCACGGACTGTGTAATGAAGGTTGGGGAGCATTTCTAATTGTCTCCACTATTCCTTCCGTCCAAGCTCCCGACTGGGACCTCGTTTTGAACACGTGAGATAGTGTCATCTATGCCGGGTGCACATGCTCGCAGCCTCCCAGATCTCTCTTCTCATAGCCAGCGTGCACATTCGAGACAGTGTGTCCGCATCATCTCATTATCTCCCCTCTCGTAAATCAGTAAGGGGAGTGGTCTTGCCATTCTGTTTAGATATTCCTAAATATCCGTGGTCTATAGCATCTGTGGAAACCTAATAATTTACGTTCTCCAAATTTCAGACATATCTTTGCTTTATTCTGAAATGGTGTTTTCCCTGAATGACCGGTTATGTGGTTTCCAGCCAATTTCGCCTTATAATCTCATCCGCTCTGCTGCCAGTAAACGACAGGGATTGTACCTGCTATCACAAGTATGGTTGGGGCGGACCCACGACGCGATACGTAGTGCAGCCTTCTCCTGTACCGATAGAATAAGTTCGCCCGTTTCCAACCCCTAGCGTTTCGTCCAAATGCCCATTCTGCTGAGCTGCCCGACGATCTTCCGGACTTTGTCAGCCGAGTACTGAATCTGGTATGAAAATTTCAGCCTGGAATCCAGCCTTATTCCCAGGTATCTTACCGAGCTCTTGGTCCTAATTATCTCGCTTCCAATACTCATGTCCATCTGCAAGGGGATATGGCGACTAGTGATCAGTAGTAATTCCGTTTTATGTTTGGCCAGATCTAGGCCGTGGGAATCCAGCCATCTTTCCGTCCTTAGCATGACACGTCTCACCTCTAACCTAACCTTGCGTCCTTGATAGCTTACATAGCTATATGGTATCAAAGATGCAAACCTTATTTAAAATGTATGCGCATTCGATAATTTTGTATTTTCAAATTATCCACCTCTCACGTTGAACCCCGAGATTAAATGTCTGGGCCTGATCCTCGATCCCAAGCTCAACTGGAGGGTGAACTTGGCTACTAGGCGGCATGTGATGCTTACTGCTGCAGTAGAGCACTCGGCCATTGCCCGTGTAATTTGAGCTCTATGGCACGTAGCGTTATAATCTGGAAATCATATGGTGATGGTGTCTCATTTAGACCAAAATTTTATAGCCATCAGTCTATAGCATTCACCTTTGACAGAGATGACCTGGCCAACAGCATTCTTAAAGGAATATGGATCGTGACAGTGAGAGTGAATTTTTCGGGATGCATTGGACGGGATGCATTCAGAACCCATTAGCAGCTTTATGGGGGGAAAGTACAAGGCCTACAATTTCCTTACACAGAGTGCGTCCGCCCCGCGCCTTTTAATAACTTCACTAAAAACTTCTTTCGCCCAAAAACAAATCCCCCGTGAATGTTTACCCTCTTCTCGCCCTATCTCTTAGTATGTTAGAAATGATTTCATCAAATGAGATGAATTGTGAAGAATAAAAGTGGAATAAAAAACAAAAAACGCACGAAAACAATTTCCTGAAGTACGTTTAAATACTGTTGCTGCTGCTGCTGCTGCTGTGATTTCCTCTCGCATGCACAAAACGATTACAACACGCACGCACAGGTGTTTGTTTTTATTGTAAATGAGATTTATAATATATTACACACACACACACATCCACATATACACTTGCACTCCCTAAAAGCTCTAAAACGTAGGACCATTAGATTCAGACTTCAAGTATTACTCCTACTCCTACTCCTACTCCTCCTGCTCTCATACGTTCACATTTTCTTATTAAAGACACGGTGAGTGGTGTGTAGAGAGTTCTTTGGCCATAAGTAATCTGTCATGTTGCGGATGCTTTGCTTTTTTGGATAAGAAATAATACCGTTATGCCTAAAATCTTAACCCATGTGAGTGGGTGAATGTGTGCGTGAGTATTTAAGTTATTTTTCATCAGCTCAACGTACATTAAAATCGTGTGTGTGTATGTGTGAGTGTGAGTGGTAAGGGATAAGTGAATTCGGGGAGTTCTTAAAGCTTTGAAATCTGCTTGTTTATGCCTTTTGCGTGATTGTTGTATTTATGTTTTTGAGGAGATTTCTCATCACAGGCCCCTACCACCCCCCGCGCCCCATCCGTTTTCCGTTAGTAACGAACGAGGTGCTACAATATTTCATTTCTTTTCATTATTTTTATTTATTTTTTCTATTTTACCGAGCGGGGGGCCCAACCGCCCCTCCCCCCCAAAAAAAAAGACATTTCAACGAAGAAATAAAAGAGCGCACAGTGGCTTGTACTCTTAAATTTGCAACTTTATTTACTTAGACGGTTTTTTTTGACAGAAGGCTAATGAGAGGATAGGTTATGTTAAGTTAGGTTAGTTTATGTTAGGTTAGGTTATGTTAGGTTCGGTTAGGTTATGTTAGGTTAGGTTAGGTTATGTTAGGTTAGGTAATGTTAGGTTAGGTTAGGTTAGAGTGATCACTTTGTTATCAAACCCCACTTGAAGACGCTTAGCGGATCTTTGTTGTGCTAGGGTTGCACCCCCTGAAATATTATATGCATCTGGCGAAGAAATATTTTTCAAATTTCATTTTGTTCGATATATCGGAGTTGGAGTTTGAACCACGGCCTTACGTCAGATATGTCAACACGCTATCTATTAAATTGCGGTGACTTCACGCCTGTGAAAAAACTAGTTCCGTCTTAATTCCCTGTTACTGCACTCACTGAAAGTCTAGGTAAGCTATGTAATTTGCAAACCAAAAAAAACAAAAACTTCAGACAGTCTAGTGCCCTATTTTTATTATTTAAGGCCCGCTCAATGCTTAAAAAGGTAGTAAGTCTGTGAAGGCTGTAATACAGACCTTTTTCAAAAAGAGAGACGGCCTTACTCACTATTGTATTCACAGATCTGTTCCGAAAATGATGCCAGACTTATCATTCTAGGAACAGAGGCAAGCCCTACCGATCTTAGATATACAGATTACCCCGTGATAAGAATGTCCGAGTGTCAAGCCTATCATGTAACTTCCAGCTTTCATAACTCGAAGTTTGAAAAAATATTGAAAGTGACAATTGAATATACCTTCAGACAAGGACACTTCCAAGTGCAACTAGATCCTGTCTAGGGCCCTATTTTTATTACTTAAGGCCCGCTTAAAATGCTTAAAAAGGCAGTAAGTCTGTGAAACCTGTAATATAGACCTTTTTCAATAAGACGGACGGCGTTACTCACTGTCACGTTCACAGTTCTGTCACGAAAATGATGCCAGACTTATCACTCTAGGAACAGAGGCATGCCCTACCGATCTTAGATGTACAGATTACCCCGTGATAAGAATGTCCGAGTGTCAAGCCTATCATGTAACTTCCAGCTTTCATAACCCGAAGTTTGAAAAAATATTGAAAGTGACAATTGAATATACCTATAGACAAGGACACTTCCAAGTGCAACTAGGTTCTGTCTAGTGCCCTATTTTTATTACTTAAGGCCTGCTCAATGCTTAAAAAGGCAGTAAGTCTGTGAAACCTGTAATACAGACCTTTTTCAATAAGACGGACGGTGTTACTCACTACTGTATACACAGATCTGTTCCGAAAATGATGCCAGACTTATCACTCTAGGAACAGATGCATGCCCTACCGATCTTAGATATACAGATTACCTCGTGATAAGAATGTCCCAGTGTCAAGCCTATCATGTAACTTCCAGCTTTCATAACCCGAAGTTTGACAAACATTGAAAGTGACAATTGAATATACCTTCAGACAAGAACACTTCCAAGTGCAACTAGGTCGTGTCTAGCGCCCTGATTTTATTACTTAAGGCCTGCTCAATGCTTAAAAAGGCAGTAAGTCTGTGAAGCCTGTAATACAGACCTTTTTCAATAAGACGGACGGCGTTACTCACTGTCACGTTCACATTTCTGTCACGGAAATGATGCCAGACTTATTACTCTAGGAACAGAGTGGCATGCCCTACCGATCTTAGATGTACAGATTACCCCGTGATAAGAATGTCCGAGTGTCAAGCCTATCATATAACTTCCAGCTTTCATAAACCTGTAATACAGACCTTTTTCAATAAGACGGACAGTGTTACTCACTGTCACGTTCACAGTTCTGTCACGAAAATGATGCCAGACTTATCACTCTAGGAACAGAGGCATGCCCTACCGATCATAAATATAAAGATTGCTTCATGATAAGAGTCTCGGAAAGTCTTAAGCCTATCATGTAACTTCCAGCTTTCATAACTCGAAGTTTAAACAAATTGAAAGTAACGATTGGATCTTCGAAAATGTTTTCGCGAAGTTAAGGCCAGGCTTACCACTGTACTTATGTATGTAGGTATGTACGTAAGACATATAACGGTCTTTATAACTGTGGTAATAGTGTAAAGAAAATTAATTTGAACGTGTTGAAGCCATAAAACGTACGTTTAAACGTAACGAGCATCGTAACTGTACGTACGTATGTGAGTAAGTACTTTTTCTAACGGTACTTCAAATTTTCCATTTTATAACTGTTAACTGTAGAGTATTGTAGCAGGAGTTGGAGCGCAGTTGTTTTTTTGGGTGAAGAAAAATGAAAACGAAAATTTAATTAAATGACATGACAATGACAATGACAGTCAGTCATTGTTATGGGCGACCATTTTATGAGCCCGTGAAGTAGTAACACATCTCTGACAGATTTTATGCGTAATAAGAAGTGATTTATTGCTGGAGTATGGAAGGAATGGTGATGGTAAGAAGAAATGTTTCAATCAGAAAATCTTTAAAGTTTGCAAAGAAAATTAAAGAACGCAGCAGAGAAAGAGTTTTACAAAGAAAATTTAAATTAATTTTCTCTTGCTCCTAGCCTTAAGACTTTTCTTTTTGAATTGAATTCCTTATATCATGTTATTGCCTGGCAATGATTGTTCCCTTTTTATTTTTTTTTTTTTGTACAAGGGCCACTAAATGTCCTTTAGCCTGTTTTACGTCCAAATTCATGTTCAATTTTTGTCATTTTGCTTTCTTTTAATTGCTTTTCTAGGGCCAAGCTGTTCTTCATGTTATTTTCGTTCTTTTTTTATTTTTTCCAACATTCAATTATTGTCGCCTTTATGTGGTAAATTCCTTTGTAAAGGGTCAGCAAACATTCTTGGGTGTCTGCAGCAAGTCTGGCAAGGCATTCCAATTGAAAAAATATTTGAAAAGAAAACTTGGAAAAGAAGGAACTAAATTTTGAAATGAATTTAAAGACAGTGTAACAAAAAAAATGTTCACTAAAATAAACGGCCATCACAGATAGAGTTTTAGTCACCGAAGTGACTGAAAAGGTTCAATGAAATAAATGACAAGCCACCGTAAGTCTACCAGGTCAATTTTAAAAAGGTTCAATATGATGGACAATAGGTAGGTAAATAGAGGTGGCTCGCTGGCCATCCAAGAAAACTTTATATTGACTCACTTAGACCCATTGTGCTACGACATTTATTCACTATCCCCTAATCTCGAAACCACTCAGTGCTCCTGATGAAGCGTCGCAGCCTTGTTAATCCTTGACAATTCCTCCAGATCATCCATGTAGTAAAAACCCAAGTACTATCTTCTCCTTTGGCAAAGAGCCGGGCATGTACCCAGCGGGTCGCCGTGGTCTAGTAGGTAGTGTGCTGGCTTATTAGAATATAAAGCCAGGGTTCGAGTCCCAGGCCAGACATTAAAAATAAAAAAAAAATACAAAAAGTATTTTTTCGGGGATATCTTCTCTTTCTATTCTCGAAAAGTTTCTCAAATAAATCTGTCGTTCGGAGTCGACTTTAAACTGTAGGTCCCGCCACTTCTGTATAAGATTAACAAACACAACATAAGTGGTCTGAGAAATTGTGGGCTTCTTGGGGACGATTGCTGTAGGCTGTCTAATGATGAAGGTATAGCACTGGCCATTTTATAGTCACCAGTAGCAACTCGTTTCCGTTCGCATCTTCCCTCTTTCCACCTTTCCTAAACCTGCACAATGCACTGCATGGGTAGGGGTCATCCATCCCCCGAGTGCAGGTTTAATCAAAAAAAAAAGGTGAGGGACAGTTTTTTCTTCTTCCTCATCACTGCAGCTTCTGCAGAAGTCATTAGCAAGATGTCCAAGGTGATGGACAATAGTTTTCCACAACTTTTAAAAATATTTCGGGCGATAACTGTTACTTGACGAATATTGATTTCATTCCCCCTACGTAAGGAGATTAGCCGCTTAGACATGCTCTTACTACATCAAATCACATGATCCCTAAGGACAAATGACGTCACAAAACGAGAAACCCGTTACTCTTTCAGGTAGTATAGCTACTATAGCTGGCTAGAGGGCTAGGAAAGCTTTCTAGCGGGCTTATACAGCTAGTATAGCTGACCAGCAGGCTAGGAAGGCTGGCTAGCGGGCTTATGCAACTGGTATATAGTAGATGGTATCGGCATAAAGGATATTAAATGAAACTTGCCCGGTTCTGAGAGGGCAGTATGACCTGCACACAAAAGGAAACGTCAACTAATAATTTAGAAAAATTTAACCCTCTTCCTACTTATTTATTTAGTTTGGTTAAGAACCATGCGGTGTGTGTTAATTTCATTCAAGTGTGGCGGTACATAACTACGCCCCGAAGAGTTAGGTTAGGTTAAGTTAGGTTAGGTCGTAGTTGTAGCTCTGATATCACAAAGCTCACTTGAGCACGCATGGCGGCCCGTTATGATGCCACGGGTGAAACGCAGTCCCTGTACTAACCAAGTTCCGCCAAATCAGGGAGAGAAAGAAGTTGATCAGCGCAAGGGCTGCACACATGTCATAGTAATTTTATTTAATTTCATAACTTTTGCTGAAAGACTGCTGACCCTCTTTGGATATGAAGAATAGAATGCATATTAAACCTACCCGAGTTCATTTAGGGGCATTGTAACGTGACATTGGCACGTGGCTACCACGCATTGATTTCTACAAACTCTGTATTCAGACCGCAAACATTCTATGTCATGGTAAGGCTTTTGAGAACCGTTGAGGTCGTGTCTGTTTATAGGTAATAAGTTCACAGTCCAGTTCATAAAACTATCAGCCGGAATAGGTATTACTAGTGGAGCTTATAAGATTCACGTAAGCTTTGCTTACGTTATACGTAAATAGGCCTCCAATTTCAAAAGAGTATATAATAAACAGCTTGGGATTATTGTTTATAAAGAGAATGGTTGTCTCTATAAGATTCTCTTAATATTTTTGTTTCTTACTCACGAAGAGTAAACACTTACCCCCCTCCCTCCCTAAGTGTTTTTCTAGCGGCCACTACTCTCAGTCATACTAACAGACCAAAAACAAAAAATTTTTATTAAAAAACTATTTGAAAAAAAAAATAATTAAGAATTCTAAAGGCGTTTTTATGCAATATTTATTAAATACTGGTTTTGGAGACTTACAGTTATGGGTGCAAAAATAGCAAAAGAAATTTCAAAATTAAATATTCAAGCTTCCAACTGAAAATTATTAAAAAAAAATAAAAAATAATTAAAGTTTTTCAAATGTTTTTATACAATATTAAGAGTTTAGGGACATACAGTGATGGGTAAAAATATAGAAACATTAGAATTTTCTTTTTGAAATTTTTAAAATTAAAAATGAAATAAAAATAAAATTTTTGGCCTACAATAAATAACTTTAAAAAATTTTTAACTTATGTTCCACTTGTGCTACTTTTTTGTTCTTCAGTGTAAAACGTTTTAAATGCTAAACAATTTTTTTTTATTGATTACTTTGTTGCTATTATTAAAAATTTTCTAGTTTTAAAGAAAAACTTTTTTTAAAGAAATAGTTTTGTAAACAGTTTGTCTACGAAAGCCAACTAAGAAGCGGGGCTTACGCGAATTTTATTTTATTTTGTAACAAAAACAATGGATTTACTTAAGTAAGTTAAGCTTTCCTTGTAAAGAAAAAAGAATTGAAATTAATTTTTAATTCTACTGCCTCTATAGATTAAAATCATCCAACAATACCGAGTCGAAAGACACCAGCCACTACAACCAAGTCCCTGAAAGACTATGGTTTTGGGTGTTCGCCGTCCTAGCTATTGTTTTAATTTTGATTGTGGTACTATTTCTAATCAGAAAATGCCTACAAAGTCCAGATTATAAAAAATCCAATCGCTTGGACGGCAAAGTGGTAATCATCACGGGCTGTAATCGTGGCATGGGACGTGAGTGTGCTTTGGAGATGGCCAAACGTGGTGCTCGTGTGTATATGGCCTGCAGAAATTGGGAGAAATGTGAATCAGCACGCCTAGAAATTATAAAAGCTTCAAATAACCCTGAAGTCTATAACAAAACTTTGGATTTGTCTTCCCTACAGTCGGTAAGAAAATTTGCTTCCGAATTCCTTAAAGAAGAGCAACGTTTGGATGTGCTAATCAATAATGCAGCCACTTTAAGTAAAACAAGACAAGAATCGACAGATGGCTTTGAGCTCCACTTGGCCACCAATTATTTAGGTCACTTTCTTCTAACGCAACTTTTATTAGAACGTCTTAAGCAAACTGCCCCCAGTAGAATCATCATAGTGACCTCTACGCCCTATCTCTGGCCCGTGCTAAATAAACAGGATATAAACAGCGTCAGAAATTACTGGTGGCCCAAGGCTTTTCTGCAAAGCAAATTCTGCAATACTTTATTCTCTTTCAAACTAAACGAAGTCCTACAAGAAACCCAAGTCACTGTAAACTGCTTATATCCCGGTTTGGTTAAAACCGATCTGTTATACGACAACACCTGGTGTTTGTTTCATCCAATATTGAAATTGTTTGCCAAATCTTCACAGAAGGGTGCTCAAACTGCATTATTTTTGGCCTTGGATCCCGATTTAACAGATAAAACTGGTGGTTTTTATCAAGACATGAAGAAATGTTATGTGCCCTCTTGGTCTCGGAATCCACATTTGGCTCATTGGCTTTGGCAGGAGAGCCGGAAAATGGTGGCTTTGGATGCTATGTAAAAAGCCCAGTTATAGATTAGTTTTAAGCTATTTTATTAAGGCTATTCACAACACACTTTCATTGTAAATACAGACACTTTCAAGAATATTACGAAAATAAAAAAAAAGTTTCAAAAAATATTAATACTTGGAGAACAAAGAGTCTTGAATCGAGATGGGTGAAAAACTATTCCAACGTGATGGAAACAGTCACGTGAAGTGAGTCATATCTTTTCATGGGATTAGTGCACCGCAATAAGCGATCTCCCTTATATGCCATTGAGAGCAATGTAAACAGCTGTAAAGGCTAACTTTCGTGTCCCCTACATCAGGGGGTGGAGGACCGCTATGGGGATCTAGGCGTCCTAAAAGCCCTACGTTTAAAACACAATACCACCAGTAGCTATTTCATGAATATCAGCTCATTCCTGTGTTCCTTAGCATCTAAAACGACAGTTTAAGGCCTTCCTTGTAATCCCGGCGGGTCATTTTTTTAGGATGTATCCTATCCAACGTCGCTCACTTTGGCGCCTATAACCTAGCAAAGGTGTTTAGTGTGTCAAAGCGCCTTATTACTGACATATGGTGACCAAAAAATATTCAATATTGTGTATATTCTCTGGGGGGGGCCTTCTCCCCCCTTCATTATACTCACGAATGTCAATGAAATCAGATATTTCCTGGGCTAATCTATACACGAGCTTAGTGCTTTTAGTACTAGGTGGTACTTAGGCTGTTCCAAACATCGATAGTCTGGGAATTTCTTATCACTACCCCAATATCATTGAATTCGCATATTTTAAGCCCGCAACGTGGAGTATGTGCCCTTTGTCTTTACATTGCATTTTCACTCATTTTTTTCAGTCACTTCGGTAAATCATTATAAAAAAGTCATTAGACCACTCTCTCACTCTCATATGCACTCATATGTACATGCTACATTGCTCATAAATTTTTATTTAACGGTAAAATGAATTGCAGATTTTAACTGTTTGAATAATGTGCCCGTGACACTGGCACTAACATTCGAACTGCCTGCCATTGTTGTCACTGCTTCATAAAAATATGTCGGCGGGTTACTTTTTTTTTCGTAGGGAGTTTCATTTAATACGAGGGCTTTTCCCAAATTAGTCAGCATGACTTCATACTTTATGTGACTTTATAAAACATATTTAGGACGTGATTGAAAACCTATAAGGAAGGTCATCTAAAATGTGTTTTGCAAAAGCTGTGATGATGAGGAAGTAAAGGAGACCAGGCTAGACCTTCTCTGACATTGACCAACACTCGGGGAGCTAGAAGTGATTTGAATAGAACCCTTAACGTCGGCTCTAAATATATTCTACAATAGCAACAATGTTCGGTAGGTAGGTTGAAGTGATAGGTTTGATAACAAAAGCCTTCTTGAACATGCACATCGACCCGTTATGATGTCACAAGTGAACGCAGTCCCCTTACTGATCAAGTCCCACCAAACCAGCGAAGAGGAAGAAGTTGGTCAACGCAAGGTCTGCACAGGAGCTAACTTTTGATAGGGTCCAATGCTGGGTAGGTAGGTTGGAGTAGTAGCTTTGGTAATAGAAGCCTACTTGAACACCAACAGCGGCCAGTTGTGATGTCACAAGTGGACACAGTCCCTGTACAGATCAAGTTCCCCCAAACCAGAGATGAAGAAGAAGTTGATCAGCACAAGGTCTGCATAGGAGCTAATTTTTAATAGGGTCCACCTAACAATTGGAACTAAATAATCTGCTTAGGCATCTTAATTCCTTTCAATCCAAGCATCATTCCCTAACAGAGGTTTTCTTCTATTTCTTTCATACATGCATACATAATTGGTTATCAGAACCCTTCAGATAGGATCACGACCTAGCTCCTCATAGTACTTATGTTGTGTGTGTTAATTTTATACATGATTGGCGGGACCTACAGATTGAAATCGACTCCGAAAGACAAATGTTTGAAAAACTTTTCGTAATAATTGTATTTACTTTCAAGAGTTTTTGCCCGAAATCTGCCGAGAGGAAGTCGCCGAAGAATATTTTTCGTTTTGATGTCTGACCTGGGATTCGAACCCGGGCCTTTCGTCTAATAAGCCAACACACTACCCAGTAGACCACGGCGACTTACATCTGTATGAGGAAGTCGCCGACGAAATCTTTATTTTTTATATTTCGTTTTATTGGAGATTTCTGTTCTGCAGTTTCAACCGTGATCCCATGTCTAACAAGCCAACACATTACCTAACTATTATGGCCAAGTGTTGACCTAGTTTCTCACACCATTGATGTTGCGTGTGTTAATTTTATACATAAGTGGCGGGACCAACAGTTTTTGAGAAACATAAGCCAGCACACTACCTACAAAGACTACGCCGACTTCATGTCTAATAAGACGCTGACGGGGATCTGGAACAGATCCCAGCCGGACATTGCAGGATATGTTGCGATGAGGAGGAGTTGGAGACTGTCGAACATCTCCTCTGCAACTGGCCAGCCCTTGGTAGGTTGAGGTTGAGAACCCTTGGCAGAGCCTTCTTTGAAAACTTGAGTTCAATGTCGAGATTCGCCATCGAGGCTCTCCACAGATTCATTAGCAACTTGGGTTGGTTGAGAGGTGCTAGGGCTTCATAAGTGTAGTCGCACTCTCAACCTCTTTTGTTTTGTGTGTATTTCTTTACATGTAATTCCTCCGTTTCCCATTCTCCCTCCCGTTCCCTACATTCCTATATCCTCTATTTCCTTCCTCCCCTAAGGACAATGTACAATGGGTCAATTTCGACCTCCGGGTACTGTGCTTGTCTTGACCGACAGGTGCACGTCCTCTAACCTACACATACATAATTGGCCATTACAACCCTTCAGTTAGGATTACGACCTAGCTTCTCACACCACTTATGTTGTGTGCGTTAATTTTATACATGAGTGGCGGGACCTACAGTTTAAAGTCGACTCCGAACGACAGATTTTTGAGAAGCTTTTCATGGCAATTTTTACTCTCAGAGTCTTTGCCAGAAATCTGCTGAGAGGAAGTCGCCGAAGAAATATTTTTCGTTTTGATGTCTGACCTGGGATTCGAACCCGGGCCTTTTGTCTAATAAGCCAACACACTACCCACTAGACCACGGCGACTTCACTCTAACCTAACCTAACCTAAATATGAGGAGCTTCCAAACCTTAGCAAGTTTTCTAAAGTTCATGGCAGCAACGGAAAAACTAACTAGACGTATCCAAATTGTAGAGATGAAGGTAAGGGTGATGCAGAGTGGATTCCAGTCCATATGAAACAAGTATAGTCGACCTATGACTAAAGTTGTGGTTAAAACCCCGCAGTTTTGGAGAGGCAGAAATAAAATTTGTCATAATAAGGAGTTTTTTTCTTACTCCTTCCTCCCCTGAGGACAATGTACAATGGGTCAATTTCGACCTCCGGGTACTGTGCTTGTCTTGACCGGCACGTCCTCTAACCTAACCTAACCTAACGAGTTCTTCGTGAAATTATTCCTAACGACAGTTACAGGGATGGAAAACGCATGACGGAAATATGAAGTGAAGTTAGTACAAAGGCGCCAACCATTCGAGAATCGTGGTAAAGTCACTTAATTTTACAACCGCCCTCGTGTTATTTTAGAGAGAGAGAGAGAGAGGGAGAAACGAAATTTATACGATCATATACAAGAACCATCTACCATACAATGCCCTACCATTTCATGCCATAACATAAGTAATGTTTTATGATTCTGTTTAACATGTTGTCGGCATAGGGTACGGAATACGATTTTATTTCCAAAAAAAAACAAAAAAAATGAAATATTAAATGAATGACTGGGCTGGGGTGGGGGGTTGTGTTTTATTGTCATTTTTATATGATTGTAAATGTGTTTCCTTTATTACAAAAAAAAATATTTGTTTAAAATAAAATAAAATAAAAAAAAAACGAGAAAAGAAATGAAATGAAAGAGAGGAAACAGCGTGTAAATTTGTCTAAAGGTAATAAAGCAAATATTTGCCAGTAAAAGGAAGCCAAAAAGTAGGCAACAATTTTTATATTTATGACCATAAAATGGAAATGGAATATAAAATAAAGTGAAAAGCAAAAAGAAAACGTCCTAATTTCGGAGGGGAGGGGGGGAGGAAGGAGGAGAACCTAATAATATTAAAATTGTAAAAGATTGTAGCAAATCTAGGCAATAAATAGAAATTTTTAATTTTATTTTTGGCAGGTCGCCGTGGTCTAGTGGGTAGTGTGTTGGCTTATTAGACGAAAGGCCCGGGTTCGAATCCCAGGTCAGACATCAAAACGAAAAATATTTCTTCGGCGACTTCCTCTCAGCAGATTTCTAGCAAAGGCTCTGAGAGCAAAAATTGTCATGAAAAGCTTCTCAAAAATCTGTCGTTCGGAGTCGACTTTAAACTGTAGGTCCCGCCACACATAAGTAGTGTGAGAAGCTAGATCGTAATCCTGACTGAAGGGTTGTAATGGCCAATTATGTATGTATTTTATTTTTAGGTGCTTTTCATTGAAGCCCATCACTTCGTGTCACTTCCACACTTTCTTCCAGTCTGAGTTGTCACTCACCAGATATAACTCTCTCAACAAGGATGAGCAAGAGTACCTTGAATCTTATCAATAGGAGAACAGCATCTGTATTATATTTGAGTAGACGTGCCCGCTGTTAAATGTAAGAGTGTCATAGTCATAGAGTGAAATCTTGAAACCTATATTTTTGAAGGTATTCAATTCCGTTAGGATTCCTCAATAACCTACGTTCGCCCATAGGCACTAAGACCCTAGCGTAAAGATGCTAAATTCAACTGCAAAACAAAGAGATAATACACTTTTATGCTACACGCTATCACACCTAAATGTATGCTACAATTTCTCATTTTACTTGTTTGCGGAAAAAGAAACCCTTTCACCTTTCAGTACATCTTCATTTATATCAAATGTTTTCATATTTATAAAGATGTGTACCTTGCGCCCAAAAGTATGCAATCATTTTATGTCATTTCTTAAGAGCCTTGAAATATGCTATAATTCATTTAATTCTTTAGATTTATATCTTCACACATGTCTTTCACATGTCTTACGAACGTAACAAATTCATCATTTTAACAACAGTTGCGAGATTTCAGACATCATATGCAGTTACAAGTGCTGCTGAAACTACAAACGAAATAGATGGAAGAAAGAAAAGAAGAGAGAGAGAGAGAGAGGGAGTATGAAAAAGAGAGAGAGAGAGAAATATCAGGGAGATATTTTGACAAGACAATTAACACAAGCGGTAGAATAAAACCAAACATTCAGCCAGCCAACCAGCCAGCCAGCTGATGCTTAAGATGTACTCAAAGGCAGTGCTAGGGTAAGGAAGGTTTCTTGTATTGTAGAACTGCTTGCAATACAAAGAAATATTATTTTATGCCGTGTTCTTGTCAGTAACAAGAGAGAAAAATTGTAGATTTTAATGTAATAAAATACGATTGCTGGGATGATGAAGTATTATTCCACAATACAAGGAGACAGATAGACAGTTAGTAGTATTGAAAATTATAAAGGGAAATACGATTCCTTTTTCATTGTATCCTTTTGAAATGTACATACATTGGCATAAGGACATAAAAAACGACAAAAAGAAAAGGAATCTTCCAACTATTTTCAAAAGAAAATTTACGTTTTCTTTATAATCCTGAGTCTGCTTTGCCAAAGTAATGATTGCATGCTTTACTCCTTCCTTCTCTCTCTCTCTCTCTCTCTCTCTCACACACACACTTTTCTTTTTCTCTCTTCTCTGTATTTGACACTTTAACTGGGTTGTTAATTTTACACTCCTTAATAGACTTGGCATACGTAAAGCATTTACACAAACGTAACGTGTACGTTAAGTTTTTTAAAGGATATGTAACGTATAGATTTACTTTTAAAGTTACATAACAAGGGCTTTTTAGCAAGGGGCGGGACTTGTCCCTTTCACTCCCTTGAACCGTATAGATCACTTTGTTTAGCCTTAACCACCTGAAGTACCATAATGGAAATAGGATCACACTCTGCTGAATCCCCTTGGTCATGTGGAAATCCCAAAAATGTGCAGACAATCGATCCTTACGAGTTGGGGAGTTTTCAGGCCTTTAGTAGGGCTCCAAGTCACTGGATTTGCTTACAACTAGGACCACTTCTTAGAGGGCATAGTTTCTTTCGCATTCCTTAAGTTCCTGCTTATAAATGTTGCTTTTAGGCGACTGAAAACAAAAACCAGAAAGGTTGTTTCTGAATAATAAACGAAATTGAAAGAGAAATCTCGAAGCAGAGGAGGAGGCCCTGAATGCTTTGCTTGAACCCTTTCATTTAAAGTCTTTTGTTGCATCTACATGAGAATTATCAGTTTGAAAGGAATACCTTTGATAAGAGCTTCCAGCGGATTATCTTCTTGAGTATCATGGGACAGTATTAAGACATATGCAGCGTGTAATGTCATCTCTTCAAAGTTATGAACGACTTTTCTTCACCAGTAGTGAACAAACTTCTCTGTTAATTAGTTCGTTTCTCTGTTAATTGGGGGTTTCCAACCCCCCCTCTAGGGCCCTATAGGAGGGAACTGCCATTACGGACTTGTGCACACATCTTTACGGATGCGAACACTGAAGCTGACTTGTTTTGTAAACATTTCGAACTGAAACTCCATTATAGATTGGATGACAATTGCCTTGTCGTACAGACGTAAAGAAAAGTACAGTCGAACCTCTATAATTTGAACTTTTATAACTTGAATTTTCTATAAGTTGAAACACAGCAACAGCAGGTTTTGCTTCTTTAACTTGAAGTTTCTATAAGTTGAAGTTTTTTTCTGGATAATGATGATTCATTTTATAGAAGTTCCACTGTATTGCTGTTTTCAAGTCTCTTGTGACTGTAGCTGATACGGCTTCTTCAAATGAGGATTTTGAGTTGGTTTGAGGCCGATAAAGTCAGTTTGATGTAAGTCACAAATGGTTTGCGACTGACTGGACAAAAACGTTTGAATGGGATCGGATTGATTTTAGTTGGGTTCCAGGGCATACATGGGATCGAGATGACTGATACTCTTACTAGAACTTATCCAACAATTTGCAACTTGACTTATCCGGAAATAGGTTAGAAAGAGGAAACAGGGGTGTTAAGAGATCTACATGTGCCATGTCCAAGGGCCTTTGATTGTCCTAGCCGAACTTTTGCAGGATATGCAGAGATGAGAAGAATTTAAAGCAACATATTCGCCGTGGTCTAGTGGGTAGTGTGGTGGCCTATTAGACAAAAGGCCCGGGTTCGAATCCCAGGTCAGACATCAAAAACGAAAAAATATTTCATCGGCGACTTCCTCTCAGCAGATTTCTGGCAAAAGACTCTGAGAGTAAAAATTGCCATGAAAAGCTCCTCAAAAATCTGTCGTTCGAAGTCGACTTTAAACTGTAGGTCCCGCCACACATAAGTAGTGTGAGAAGCTAGGTCGTAATCCTGACTGAAGGGTCGTAATGGCCAATTATGTATGTATGTATTCGCTGCAGCTGTCCCGGGATTACTAGGAGGACATTGTAAGTAAGCAAGTCTGCAAGGATTCGAACTCTCTATTGGAAGACGACATTCAGATGCTCCTAGAGGAGCATAAGGGTTAGTAATTTGGAATTGTTTGTAGCGTAGTTCTTATTCTATGCTAGTCCTCTGATAATTCTTTTAAATCCTCGTCTACTATTTGCCTTTCATCTCTGGTTTTAAACCCCTTTTTTGGCTGGCATTCTATACCAGAACAGATGTCATATTATTTAAGTTGTCAACGACAACAATTTTCATGTCGAAATCTTAATGTTAAGACAGTTAAACATGAATTTTTATTTCCGTTTTCTTTACCCTTTTTTATTCTCTACATTTCAAATGTTTTTTTTACGATTCTTCTTTAAATATTACTGTCGGTATGCCAGCGAGTCTTTTTAATTACTGGATGAGAGACAAAAGTAAATCCTTTTTTAATACGTTTTACAACCTTTTTCCAAAAGGAGTTTGGCTTTAAGTCCTCCAACTCCATTGCAATTGGCAGAAAATCAAAAAAGAAAATCCCCTTTTCAGTTTGGCAATTAAATTCTTTAAAATATTACTTTGCTAGAGCACGGTTCTTGTTTCCATAGGTGATGGGGGAGAAGGATTTAAAATTTAATAAATTAAAAATTTTAAAGCATATGTTAGGGACGAGATAATTTATAGCATATTTTAAGGGATTATCAAATTAATTCTTTGTTTTGTACTTCAATTCATTTCTGTATTTAAAATTTTTTAAACTTTTCTGCAAAATTATTCAACGTTATTGTCAACACTTTAAAATATGATTCTAAAATTTTATTAAAAACTTTTTAATATTTTTTTCTTTTTTTTTTTTTTTTGTCTGTTAAAACGCCTTAAGATATTGCATTTCATTTTCTAAAATTTGATATGCACAAACAAAACTGTTTTAATATTTTTTATTCCGTTTATTTCTAAAGAAATTCTATACAACTTTTGTAAAAGGAAACTACAACTACTGCTGTACCCTTAAAAAAGGAGGAGAAAAAAACTAAAGCATAACTCCAGGCGTTCTAGTCTTCGTTTGTTGCACTTGCTTTGTTTAGCAGCAGCAAATTCTGAAATTTTTTATGATTATGATGATTTGCTGATATTTGCTGTCAGTGATTTCTTTGTGAAAGATTATCACAAAAAAAATGTATTGCATATTTTAAGGAGTTTACCTTTAAAAAGGAAAGAAAAAATTAAGAAAATAAAAAATAATCTCTTTCACTTTAAGTAAGTCTTCATTTATATTCAACGTTTTCATATTTATCAAGATGTATACCCCGAAAAGTATGCAATAATTTTATGTCATATCTTAAAAGCCTTAAAATATGCCATAATTTTTTTAATTCTTTAAATTTATATCTTCAAACATGCTTTTCAAATGCCTTATAAACGTAACAAATTCATTATTTTACATCAGTTGCGAGATTTCATACGAAATAGATGGAAGAAAGAAATGAAGAGAGAACGGAAATATGAAAATAAAAAAAAACTGGGGGATATTTTGATATGGGTTCGAATGTCTCGAATAATTGTGTAACTAATGAATTTGTGAGATGTGAAAACTCCCAGCGAGTACACAAAAGTATTCATTGTACGCTAAGAAATCCTGGGCTGAGGAAACATCTTGCTTTGTTGCTAAACTTTCTTCGTCTAAATTGTCTAGTCTACCTCTTAAATACTTAAATTAGATTTAATGTATTTATGTTCATGGCTTAGTGCACAATGCAAAGGCAAGCGAAGAGACAGATTTTAACTGCAAATAATTTTGACAGAGATTGTAGATCGACATGTCTAGGGCGACATAGACTTTTTTGTTATCGTTACTTAATAATCGAATCGATTACTTACTTAATTGGCCAGTACAATTATTTAGCCAGGATTACAACCTAGCTTCTTACACCACCCATATTGTACGTATTAATTTTACACATGAGTGGTGGACAAACAGTTTAATGTAGGCTCTGAACGACAGGTTTTTGAGAAACCTTTCATGGCAATCGTTTATTTATTCACGGAGCTTTTACCTGAAGTCTGCTGAAAGGAAGTCGCCTAAAGAAATATTCTTTTGATATTTCGCTTTATTCGAGATGCTTTGGCAGGAGTTTGAACCACAGACTTTTATATCGGGTCCGCCGTCTAACGGTTCTTTTTTCAACTAGTGCTTATTTCGTGAATGGTAACACTTAGCTCATGTCTAATTTGACAGATAATTAGTTTTATCCTTCCGCTGAACGAATATATATCGCCAAATGGGCCTGCGATCGATTTACAGAAGATGCTGATTTTGGCAAAATATCATCTTTTCAGATGAAGCTCATTTTGATCTTGGCGGGTATGCAAACAAGCAAAATTGGCGCATTTGAGGAAACCGCAGAAACAGAAAACCCGCGGCCATTTTTCTTCGAAAATGAGCAAGGAGTAGCCGTTACAGTCCATGGCGATCGTTATCCTGCCATGTTGAACGAATTTTTGTTCACAAAAATGGAAGAGGATGATATTGGCAACATTTGGTTTCAACAGGACGGCGCTAAATGCCACATAGCCGAAGCTACACTTGATGTTTTGCGCCCTGTTTTTAAAGATCGCATTATCCAGCCGCAGAGCTGATGTCATTTGGCCACCTCGGAGCTGGGATTTTACACCGTTGGACTATTATTTGTAGGGTTCCGTCAAAGATAAGTGTTACACCGAGGGAGAGAGACAATTGATGCAATATTCGTGAAGCCATTGGTGAAATACACAATCGATAAAGTGCTTAAAAATTGGGTCGATCATGTAGGCTACGGCATGGCCAGCCGAGGCAGCCATTTGAATGAAATTATTTTCCAGTATTAACCGGAATGATTGTACTTTCAAATAAAAAAAGAAATTTAAGAAAATATTCGATAGTTTTGTTTAAAGCATGTTCGAAAAAAAATATTTGGCGGACCCTTTATAATTAGCCAACACACTAGTTACTAGACTACTACTACAACTCCGCTTACCAAATTCATGAAGTTTTGAGGATAAAATTCAGCTAAGAGAGTATTTCCTTAGAAGTCTAAGTAATCTATTAGGCAATGTGTTGGCTTATTAGACGGGAGGCCACGGTGGAAGTTGTAGTATGTAGTCTAGTAGCTAGTGTGTTGGCTTATTATACAAAAGTCTGTGGTTTAAACACCAGCTAAGGCATTTCGAAATATGAAAAAATATTTCTTTAGGCGACTTACCCTCAACAGATTACTGCCAAAAACTCAGAGAATAAATAAAATTGCCATAAAAAGTTTCTCAAAAATCTGTCGCTCGCAGTCGACTTTAAACTGTAGATCTCACCACACCGATATAAAATTAACACACACAACAATAGTGGTGAATGAATCTAGATTGTAATTCTGACAGAAGGTTTGTAATGATCAGTGTATATGTAAGTATGTGTGAGTACTGCCTTAGCTGTGAGGCTTTATTGCTAAATAATAACGGACCGCTATGTCTGCTCAACTGCACTGTGATTTAACTCAGCTGCGCTGCCACTTCTTTGACTCCTATTCTATTCTACTATTCACTTGATTAATTGAATTCCGTTACTATTTAAGCAATTTCGTAAAAGCAAATTCAAATTTTTTCTATTTTGCTTTCGTGTTTAATTTATTTTTTTTTTCGATGTTTTTTATTTTTTAAAATACCATTTGATCTCAATCAAATATTTTTTTTTTATTTTCTAAATTCTTATTGTAATTGTAATTGTTGTTGTTGTTGTTGTTGTTACTTTTATAGCTGATATTTAGCTTTTGCTTTTTTGCCAACAACACAATAAATTTTTCAAATAAATCTAAAGTGATTTGTATTTGTCAGAGATTTTTCTATACGAAATCCATAAAACACAGCCATGCTGTTATGCCAATACACATACAGAGCAGCTGTATACAGCAGCAGCAGCAGCAAGCAGCGGCAAGCAGCAGCAATGCTAGTAAAACTATAAAATAAATAACGGCAGCAATGGCAATAACAATAACAATAGCAACAACAACAATAATAAATTTCTAAAACTTTAAATGTCGTTTGTTTTTGTTTTCTGTTTTTTGTTTTAAGTTTTGTTTATAGTTTTCACAATAATTGTATAGAAAATCAAAAGAACAATAACAACAACAAGAAAACAATTGATATGAGAGTTCCTGTAAAACTAAAAAAGGAAAGAAGTTTTTTTACAACAAAAAAACAACAACAATAACATGAAAAACAAAAAAATTGTAACCATAAAGACTGTTACAGACGGAGCCATAAACAATGGCTTCCAACACATACATTCACACACTGTTCCATAGACATGTTAAATGTAAACAAAACATATTAATTCATATACATACACACACTCGCATATATAACGCAAACATACGTATATATATGCTTATAAATTTTAAGAACTGTTAAATGTTTTTAACTTTATTACAAGTTTTTTCCCTTCCCACCACTCTTTTTTAAAGTTGAAAACTCTTGCTTCAATTCAATAGAACCCTTCTCCACACTTGAACACACTTATGCTTGGATGCCGTTAACAATTTCACTCTCCCTCTCTCTCTCTCTCTTAGTAAATGTGCAAACACTCCCTTTGTTTACTTCTTATTACATATTTGCTTTGCCTTAGAACTCCTATTATTTATATGCCAGCCCGAGAAGCCTTTGTATGATAAGCATGTGAAATTGTCACACCTACACTATATAACACACACACACACACATACACAGACCCTCACACAATATGTATTAATTTATTTAACATTATTACATTGGCAACATTTGCTACACTACCAGATATATACCCTAGACATGGAGTATAACAACAATGCAAAATAATAATTCAAGTACAGCAGCGTAGTAGTAGTAGTAGTAGTAGAGCGATGAAGAATAAGTAGAAGAAGATGAAAACAAATGTTTTTATTCTAAACAAGTGACACCTTTTAGCAGCATTCAAATATTATTTTGTAACAATAGCTAGTACAGCAAATAGCAATTGTTACAATAAAATTACAACAACATTTTATAAATTACAAAAACATTTTTACATTTGATTTTATGGTTGAAAGTTTTAAGCAGTATGAGAGGAAAGACGTATGAATCATTGGAAGAACATTTATCCTGTAAATGAAGTGGAATTAATTGTTAAAAATCGTCATCTTTTAAATTATTTCTGCTGAATTGGCTAAATGGAACGGAAATTGTCTTGAAAATAAATTTCTTTCAATCTATTTAAAAGTTCCGTATAAATATTTAAATTTCCTGTGGCTGAATTGAAGACAATTTAGTTGAATTGCTAAAAATACTGCTGAGTTACATAAAACTTAGCTGAATTACAAAAAAATTTAGCTGAATTGCATAGAACTTGACGACTTCCCAAAAAAAATCCCATGGCTGAATTAACTATGGCTGTATTGAACTAAAAAGGTAGCTGAATTGCATACTACTTAGAGGTTTTACAAAAAATGTAGCTGAATTGCATACTACTGAGCAGTATTACTAAAAAATGTAGCTGAATTATTTAAAAAAATTAACTGAATTGCATACAAAATTGCCGAATTACTTAAAATGTACCATGAATTACAAACAAATGTAGCTGAATTGCATATAATTTAGCTGAATTGCATAGAACTTGACGACTTCCCAAAAAAAATCTTATGGCTGTTTTGACTTAAAAAGGTAGCTGAATTGCATGCTACTTGGAGGTGTTCCTAAAAATGAAGCTGAATTACATACTACTTAGCGGCATTACTAAAAATGTAGCTGAATTGCATGTAACGTAGCTGAATTACTAATTTTATATTTACTAAATTGCATACAAATTTGCGAATTACTAAAAATTTAGCATGAATTATAAAAAATGTAGCTGAATTGCATATAATTTAGCTGAATTGCATACAACTTGCCGATTTCTCAATGAAATTCCTATGGCTGAATTAACTAAGGCTGTATTGAACTAAAAATGTAGCTGAATTGCATACTACTTAGAGGCGTTACTAAAAATGTAGCTGAATTGCATACTACTTAGCGGTATTACAGAAAATGTGGCAGAATTGCATATAACTTAGCGGTATTACTAAAAATATAGCTGAATTACATGTAACTTAGCTGAATTACTAAAAAAAAAATTCCCGAATTACTAAAAATGGAGCATGAATTACTAAAAATCTAGCTGACTATATATTTTTTAGTTCTAAAATCATTTTCCTAGCTGCATAACATTTAACGTTTGACTGTGGGTCCCCACAATCCTTTCCGGTAAAATTTTTGTCAACTGAATAAACACTGAATTTGTATTTTCTTTAAAAACATAAAGTAGTAAAATAATTTTCTCTCTTAATGAAATCTTCTTAGCTGAATTTACCTCAAAGCAGCTGAATATAACTTTTAAGACTGTCGGAATTTATTTACAATATCCTGTACATTTTAACTAGATGCATGGTGTTGCAAATGATTTCTGCATGGCTGAATAATATGTAGGACATCTGAATGTGACCTTTAAAACTCTAACCACAAATATTAACACGTTTTTTTTTGCAATTTCTTAATTATTTCAATTTGCTGAATAGACTTTTGTTATCTGGATAGGTAAAAAAAATTATGTGAATTTATATTTCCTCGAACTCGGTAAAATAACAAGTTTATCTTTATAAATAAATGTAATTATCTTAGCTGAATAAGTTTTAAAGTAGCTGAATAAGTTTTAAAGTAGCTGAATAAGACTTTTATGCATTTCTTTGCAATTTATAAACAATTTAAACTTGCTGAATACATCAAATTCCAGCTGAATATGTTTATTATAGAAAAAATTTAATCAATTTTTATAATTTTCTTATTGTCTCACTTGCAAATGACTTTTTGTGTAAGTAAAACCACTTACATCATATTAACACGTGTTTTTGCAATTTCTTACTCATTTCAATTTGCTAAATAGGCTTTTGTTAGCTGAATAGGTAAAAAAAAAATTAGGTGAATTTATATTTCCTCGAACTCGGTAAAATAACAAGTTTATCTTTATAAATAAATGTAATTATCTTAGCTGAATAAGCTTTAAAATAGCTGAATAAGACTTTTTAGTCTTGCTGAATACATCAAATTCCAGCTGAATATGTTTATTATAGAAAAAATTTAATACATTTTTATATTTTTCTTATTTTTAAGATAACATCTCCCTTGCAAATGCCTTTTTGTGTAAGTAAAACCACTTACATCATATAACTTATTGAAATAATAATTGCCTTCATAACATATGTTCACCTATAAAGAATTAAGCAGTGATTACTAGTGCTCTAATGTAAACGTTAATAAATATTAAGACTGCTAGCTGGACTACTGTTTACAGCAATAAACAGGTGTTTATGGAGCTGTCTCTACTGCCTTCTACCTTTTTAAGCCTGTTACAAGCAAGCAAGCAAGCACCTGAACATTATTCATACGCTAGCCGCTCATAAAGTTTATTGACGCAGTGGAAATAAAGTACAAGGGAAAGCATATAAAATAGAAAATCCTTAAAGTAAACCAGGAAATGAGAGGAAAAAGACCAAGTAAAACTTCTTAGTTTATGAGCCAAAGTAGACAACAACGTCATCACCCAACATCAACGCTTTCATTGCCTTGTGGTAAAAGAATTAAAGCACCATACAAGGCTCTTGCAAGATGATGCCTCATAAACTAAAAAGCTGCTTTATCTTCTTACAGCTCTCAGGGTCTACCCTGTTCGCTATACACAACATATAAAACTGTAAGAGGGATGAACAGGCTACAGTATTAACTCTGTACAAAAGCCAGTAGCTATTCTAAAGCTTTTCCTTTCTGGTCTTAAAGGGTCCCCTGTTTTTAATATCAGTGACCCTTTTTTTTTTTTTTTTTTGGTGTGTTGTATGCAGCTGAAGTAAATTGTGGTCTATTTTAACTTTCTAAGCGCATTATCCTTATTACCACAGTTCTTCATACTGCTGTTTTCTTTTGCTTGACTTATTGAAGTCTACACAGGTTACTTGTAAGAGTTTAAGCCAAGAATTATTATGTGCTGCAACTATAAACTAGGGGTAAAGGGCAGTGTTGTAAGAAAGATGGTGACTTTTAATAACACATTGGAGATTTAAAAGACTGTTAAAGAAAACTCTCAACATTAAGGATTTATTGGAAAATACATATTCAACAAGCTATTAGTAAATTCAGCAAAGGTTATTTCTATAATTTATAGAGAAAACTTTATTATTTTTACTGAAATACACGTGAACTTACAATTCAGCTACTATAACATTAATTCAGCTAACGCGATAACTAAATAAATCACAAAGAATAAAGTTAATTATACAATTTTCATACACAAAATGTAGCTAATTTTTGGCTTATTCAGCTTCAGTAATTAAGCTAAAGTTATTAATTTAGCTATAGTTACATCAATTCAGCAAGAAATAATTGTGAAAAAATCTCATCAAAATTAATACAAAGCAATTTTTAATTAATAAAATTAGTGTTAATCATCAATTTAATTCAGCTACAGAAAATGAGATTTTTTATAAAGAAAATCATGGCATTCAACTAAGGGAAAACATTTCTGAATCCTTAAAAAATAAAACTATTGAAATAATTTCCCTATTCAGCTATATTTTAGTGTATTCAGCTAAGGAAAATCCTTAATAAAACACGAAAAATTAGAATTTCGCCTTATATCATTAATTCAGCTAAAGTTTTATTAATTCCGATAGTGATAAAATATAAAAAATTTTATTTAAAATAAATGAAAATATATTTTTATTAATACATTCAATATTAAGCCAAAATTTGCTAATTCAGCTAAAACAAATGATATTGTTTTGAAATAAAATCTCAATATTGTTATTCTAAAGTACAAAATATACCAATTCAGCTAATAAATTATTAATCCAGCAAACAAAAAAAATTTTTCTCTAGAATAAAAATTAAATAAAGCTATTTCAGGCTATGGAGTATACTTTCAGCTATTATTTAAGCAATTCAGCTGGCATTAGATAACCTGTTTAGTGTAACTAATGTATTAAAACTGAAGACTTTTACAAATTATGTAATTTTCACACAATTCAGCTACGTAAAATAATTATTCAGCAATTATTTGTTTTTAATTCAGCTAATAAAAGGAAATTTTCTTCAGTATAAAATATAAATGAAACCATACAAAGCAATAACTTTTAAGCCTAGGAAAATTCAGCTAAGAAAAATATTAGTTTAGCTCTTAATTAAGCAATTCAGCTAACAAAATAAAACTTTTTAAACTTAAAAATGCAAATGAATTACTAAAAATACAATTCAGCTGAACAAAATACTTATTCAGCTTTTTCTTTATTAATTCAGCTAACAAAATAAAATATCCTCAAATATAAAAACTCTATAAAACTGATTAAAATATAATAATTCATTGGTTTTTTACATTCAGCTATTAATTAGAAAATAGAGCAAACAAAATACTTATTCAGCTATTATTTAGTTAATTTAGCTAACAAAAGAAATTTTATTCTGACTTAAAATATATTCAAAATGTACAAAAAATATTAACTGATATATTTCAGAAAGAAAAACAGTTATTCAGCTATTATTTTATTAATTCAGCTAACAAAAGAAATTTTATTCTGGCTTAAAATATATCAAAATGTGCAGAAAATATTAACTGATATATTTCAGAAAGAAAAATACTTATTCAGCTATTATTTTATTAATTCAGCTAATAAAAATAGTTTTATTTTGATTTTAAATGGATTTAAATTAAGGAAAAATATTTATTCGTAAGCTTTAGGCAATTCAGCCAAGAAAAATTCTTATTCAGCAATTATTTTATTAATTCAGCTAATAAAAATAGTTTTATTTTGATTTAAAATATATTTAAATTACGGAAAAATACTAATTCATAAAAAAATACTTATCCAGGAATATTTTTAATAATTCAGCTAGCAACAGTAATCGAATTTTCCTTTAGAAATACTATAAATCTAACGATGTCTTGAAGTATTAAGCCATTCAGCTAAAAACCAATTCATTTTAAAGTCAAAAATAAGTCATTCTTTATATAAAAAAAAGGCAACACGTGTTTCGAAATTTCCTATGGAAAGCAAACCTTTTATTACCATGTAATAATATATTCTATACGATTTATCGATAACAACAATTTTCTAAAACATACACTCACAATTTTTTATGAACTTCAGATAAAAGTTTAGAATCTTTATACAATTTTTTGAAAATGCCATAAGATAATGGAAATCTACAATTTATAGAGGGCTTGCACCCACCCCTCCCTACAAAAATGTTGCCAGAAATTACTTTTAGCAAGTATTTCCGCATTTCAAGGAGTGGGAGGGAAGAGCGATTTCCACGAAATTGTTTCGAGTATTACATTTGTGTTATCGTTTATTTAAATAAATAAATTTATGAGGCTACACTTACAATTTCGAAAAAAAAAACAAACAAAAATGTTGCCAAAAAGTAGGCAATAATTTTTTTGTTGCCAAAAAGTAGGCAATATTTTTTTGGCGTCTTACTGAAATATTGAAGAACATGAATTGCAGAGACCTTTTATTGTAAGTGTGCAAAGTATGTGTGCGACAATTTGTTTTGTTTTTATTTAATGCTTTGGGGTATAAGATATTTGCGGTTACAATGCTATCTCTCTCTCTCTCTCTTTCGCTCGCTTAACAACGCCGCATGTATTGGTTTGTTGTTTATGCTTTCAAAATAACAGGAATATGTGTGTGCCATATAAGGGAGCACAACTCTATGTAAATTTCCCTTGAGTAAGAAGAAGAGACGAAAGAATGTGGTGAGTATAAAACAAATACAATATGTTTTGAAATGTATGCATGCATGTGTGTGTGAACAAATACATGTAATTGTGTATACAAACGACGTTTGTTTATATTGTTATCGCATAACTTACAAGTGTTTTGTTCTGTTTTTTATAGGTGTAAAGCATATTTTAAGGCGTTTATTATCTTGTTTGTAGCGTTGGCACCTTATAAAACCCATAAAAACTCTACGTTTTTGCCTATTTTTTATATTTTTTTGCTTTTTTGCTGTTTGTTGTCAAAAATTATTGCCGCTTTGTGTAAACCAATCAATATTTTTATTGTTTTCCAAAAATGTATGCAAGCATTTGGCATACCTTTTCAGTATTTCTAAACGAAAAAAAAAATTGATGGCCGCTTAGTGTAAATGGTTTTATCTAAGCGAAATCGAGAAGGCAAAATCTTTACAATTGCTAACGAATTTTATTTAAAAAGCAACCCATAAATCTGAATTTATTTGTGTTTCATAAAGTTAAAGAGGATTTGAAAACAAATCGATTTAAAGGAAAGCTTAAAAACTGTATAAGAAAGAAATAAAAATTTGAAATTTTTTACAAAATTTATACAATCTGTTACAGAAATAAAAAAATTCATTTAATTTATGCTTTTGTTTATCGAATAGGGGGGAAAAGTCAATATACTAGGTACCCTATTTCTCAAACTTACTTACTGACTACTTTTTTTTTTTAATAAAAAACCAACACTCAGGGGATGGCCCCTATTCATGCAGTGCATTGTGCAGGTTTAGGAAAATAGGTTATAGGAAGGTGGAAAGAGAGAGTATTGTTTATGGACATTCGATTTAAACCTACCAATATCGTAATTGACGGGAAAACCCTCGCAAGAAGATCATTCCCCAAGCGAGCAGTGCGTGCAAAAAATGAATTCTCTCAGTAATGCATTGTGCGGTTCACTGGACAATCAACCACAAAAGGATGTGCTCTGCGAGAAGCTCGAGTACCACGTAAAAATATGTGGTTATCGGGAACCAAGCCCCTTATCTCTCGAGAACACTTCCCATTATAATACAGATAGAGCAATGAAACACACGCCACATTGCGACGATGCTCCAACGGATCAATAGAGTTGGATACCCTACTGTCATTAATAAGCACGCGGTCGAGAAGCTTCAAAATAGACTTTGAAGCACCGGCCCATACATGAGAGTTGTACTCCATCCGGGGCCAGATAAAGGTCTTATAAATAATAAGAAGGTCGGATGGAGTGAAGTATTTTCTGCACCGTTTCAAAAAACCATGGCACTTGAATTCTTCGTTCGACACTCGAAAAATGTGATCATTCCAACGAGCATCACGACTAATTCTTATGCCCAGAACATCAAGAGCATCCGCCTCCTCAATATTTACATTACCCATAGATACAGATGACAGAACACCAGCGCCAGCATCACGCCGGTGTGTCAAAAAACAACATTGGGTCTTGCGCGCATTGAAATCGACCCTGTTCGCGCGGCCCCATTCTGAGATTGCTTTCAGGTCACCTGTGAGTGCGTCATTCGTGTTCGACCTCCTTGCCCCAATCTCCAAAAGGCTCGGCCTCCGATCGAATGAATATGAATGACAAATGTTGCTGTCATCCGCAAAAGAGTAAATAGGATTCGAGTAATCACAATAATGTCGTCGACTCCGAACAAGAGATTTTTAAGAAAGCTTACATGGCAATTGTATTTACTCTCAGAGTTTTTGCCAAAAGACTCTCGAGAGGGTTGAACCACAAACTTTCGTTTAATAGGCCAACAAGCTGCCACTGCTAATGCAAATACAAATGATAAACCTTGTATATATTAGGCTTCAACATTTTCGTAATGTTCTTAGACTGAGGCCTACATTGTATCGGGTCCGCCATCTAACGTTTTTTTTTTACAACTAGGGCTTATTTGGTGAATAGTAACACTAAGCTCATGTCTGATTTGACAGATAATTAGTTTTATCCTTCCGCTGAACGAATATGGTTGTGTATACGAGTTTTCGCTTCGCTAAATGGGCCTGCCATGAACTTACAGAAGGTGCCGATTTTGGCAAAACAAAAATCGCTCATTTTGATCTTGACGGGTGTGCAAACAAGCAAAAAAAAACCAGCACGCATACATTGAAAAGCCGACGCACCCAAAACGAGTCACTGTTTGGTGCGGATTATGGTCCAGAGGCATAATTAGGATATCTAGGCCGTTACAGACAATGGCGATCATTGTCGGGCCATGTTGAACGAATTTTTGTTCACAAAAATTGAAGAGGAGGATATTGGCAACATTTGGTTTCAACAGGACGGCGCTACGTGCTACACAGCCGAAGCTATACTCGATGTTTTGTGCCCTGTTTTTGAAGATCATATTATAAGCCCCAGAGCTGATGTCGTTTGGCCACCTCGGAGCTGCGATTTAACACCGTTGGAGTATTATTTATGGAGTGCCCTCAAAGATAAGTGTTACGCCGACAATATTCATCATCGATAATGTGCTTAAAAATTGGACCGATCGTGTAGGCTTCTGCATGCCCAGCCGAGGCAGCCATTTGAATGAAATTATTTTCCCTTATTAACCGGAAGGATAAGACTTTCAAATAAAAAAAAGAAATTTGAGAAAATATTCTGTAGTTGTTTTTTTAAAGCATTTTCAAAAAAAAAATAAGTTTTTTGGCGGACCCTTTAGTTTTAACGTTTAACGGTTTCCTCACGATGTCGAGGACCTCATGGCTTCTAAATCTGTTAAATATTCTAAATTATTATAATTTTTAAACAAAATTCTTGCATACTTGCTAAAGCAAAAAAATATGTTGCATATTTTCTGGCATTGAAATCAAATTAAATTTTTTTTTATGAAATTTTCTAACTGACAACCGTGCCGGTAACGGCCATTGATGGCGTTGATGACAATCATCGTTGGCGTTAACCAACATTTATTATTTGAAACACTCTTTCATTTAAACTTTAATGAAATTAGATTTTTCAAAATGACTGCGTCATGCTCCGAGAGAGAGACACCTAAAGTTATGCTTTATTTCCCACACAGGGAATTAGAGAAGAGGGACAACAGTATGAAAACAGGTGCTGTATGTTAAGAATAATAATGACAATGATGCTGAAGAAGAGAATGGTGTTGGTTGGTTGGTGACTATGAAAGTGAATGGCCAAGAGATGTCTGTGTCTCTCTATTCGCCCTGAAGTTGTCAGTTTTAATTTAATTTTTAATTTTTTTTTTCTTTCTTCTTTTTATTTGATTTCTTTTTTTCGTATTGTTTTTAGAATTTATTACAACAATGGCGCGATGGTGATGAAGATGAATTTTATGGCTGCATAATAAAATTTAGAACGAAAACAACAGAGACGATTAAATTGTGGTTGGACAAGTGAAAGGGAAAACTTTTTTCTTTTCAAGAAATAAAATGAATAAGAATAGGACAATTTAAGTCAATCAACAGAGTAGGCCTTAAGGATACTGGAAAAAAGAGGGATTTTTTGTGTCCTACCAAAGCTTGCATATGATTTTTATTTACTTGGCAATGCCTTTAAAAGTAAAGGAAAAAGAGGATCACTGCCCTTCCTATCTAACATAATCAATAGAAAATTGCACCTTCTTGGCCTAACATTGGTTCATTCTAGAGGTCACTGTACAACGCAGTTGCCTCAGCTTCTTGCTATGTTGGAGGAGAAGGTTAGGTTAGGTTAGAGGACGTGCACTTGTCAACTGTGACAAGTACAGTACCCGTAGATCGAATTGACCCATTGTACAATGTCCTAGCTTCTCACACCACTCGTGTTGTGTGCGTTAATTTTATACATGAGTGGTGGTTTAAAGTCGACTAAGAACGACAGATTTTTAAGAAGCTTTTCTTGGCAATTTTTACTCTCAGAGTTTTTGCCAGAAATCTAGTGAGAGGAAGTTGCCGAAGAAATATTTTCATATTTTCATTTTGATGCCTGACCTAGGATTTGAACTCGGGCCTTTCGTTTGATAACCCAACACACTACCTACTAGACTACAGCGACTTCAACTTCATGTCTCAGACGAAGATCTATGACCTTTAAGGAAAAATGGGGTGCGAGTGTGCCCTCCTTAAGATTCAAAAACATTAAAATTTTAGATTTTTTTCAAACATGATTTTATAGGAAACTAGCTGACCCGGCTAACTTCGTCGCTTGTTGGAAAACTTCGTACTTTTAATGTAAATTTAGTGGGTACTCACCCCTTTGACGCATTGAAGGACAAAATAAGGATAACATACCATAAAGAAAACGATAACTTACCTGCAAAGAAAAGAAGAAAAAGAAAAATGTTAATAAATTTAAATTGAAGGTGAAAATCATTGTTATTATTTTATTTGAATATTATTGAATATCTACAATAAAGGTCAAAGGTTATGCTGGAGGTTTTAGACTTTTATTTTAAAACAAGCTGACCTGGCGAACTTCGTTCCGGCAAAAAATGCCTGAAACAGGTTCAAAACAAAACCTAACCGACATACATTTTATATTTGTGCATATGTAGTTACAAACCATCGAATTAGCTTATAGGTATTTCTTAAAGGCGTAGGATTGTCACGCCCATTTTTGGTGAGTTTGTCGATATCGACTCTACGAACTTACCCACCAAATTGCATTCGTCTACGATTACTAAGTCCCTAAATATTCAATTTCAAAAGTTTGCCACGCCTACTTTTTACTATATCGAATTTTTTTTAACCATCTAAACCTAATAAGCTTTTGAACAAAGAAAGAATGGTTAAAATCGGTTCAGTAGTTTAAGAGTTATAGGTATCACTTGAAGGGGGAGGGTTGTCACAACCATTTTTGGTGGGTTTGTCGATATCGATTCTACGAACTTACCCACTGAATTTTATTCGTCTACAATCAATATGTAACTTAATATTAAATTTTAACGATTTGCCACGCCGTCTTCACATTTAGGGATATGCAAAATAGTTGCTGTCCGATTCTCAGGCCTACCCGATATACACACAAAATTACATGAAAATAGGTCTATCCATTTTGCAGGACACGAGAATTTTATACATTAGGTTATAGGTCCACCAACCGTTCGAACATATTGCCCATCTTCACTGCCTTTCGCATTTTACTTCCAATTATGTCTGCTCGGTTAATTTCTGATAAGATACTGTCAGTTCCCAGTGAACATTCTTTAGCATACCGTAGGAGGACAGTAGTACAGGATAGGTCCCCCAACCGTTCGAACATATTTCCCATCTTCACTGAGGGAGGATAGGAGTACCCACGGATGTTGTGTACAACGCCCTCTGTTGTATTGGGTGTAGTAAAGAGGATCAATTATCGTATCTCAAAACGTTCTGGATACGCTTCAATTCTTATGGTACCATAAACTTCTCTTTCAGTACTTTAGTGAATTCTTAACACACACACATGCAAAAATAAATCATATAAGTTCTCTCTAACACACTCTCAATAACAGTTTCCGTTAGGAAACGAATTATTAATGTTCGGATGAGTATAAAAATATATGAGGCAGAAAGGGTGAGCATGAACGTGAGCATGAGATTGATTAAATGGAATAAGAGTGTTACCATTAAAACGTCTGTGAGTGTGTATGAAAACATATAAGCCGTTATTTAAGGCAACGGGAAAAAAGGGGTGTGTGCGTGTGGCCTCCTTAAGATTCAAAAACATTAAAATTTTAGATTTTTCCACACACGATTTTATATGAAATTACACGGGAGTTTTAGGTTAAGAACGTAAAAAACTGGGCGAAATACACAGGTGGAGACTTATTTACACTGTACACCATATGTAAATTGTGATAAATTTCTAAACATTATTTATTTGCCATTAAAAAATCGTTCGTTTTACGAAATACTTGCAACATGTTGCATTACATTTGATAAATGAAATGAAACGTGTTGCAGATGGAGGAGTAGAACTGAAAATTTCTTCTTTTAAAAAATGAGTTTCTGTTACAAAGCAGAGCTTGCTAAACCAAATCAAAGACAAATTACTGACACACTTTGGCTATTACATTGAAATTGATTTTCTTTTTCTTTTTTTCAAGGAAAAACATCAAGAAAATTAAATAATATTTTCAAGGAAGTGTTAAAAGGATTTCAGTTGTACAGAAATGGTATCACGTTTAGGGTAAAAATGCCCTACTTTAAAATTTTTTTTTTTAAATAGCCAGAATTTAACAAAATTAACTAAAAATTTAAAAAGGATGACTGTTTCCCCAAATATACAAGCCTAACAAAAGCATTGAATATAAGGAATATTTGTTTGCAGCCCGAAAATATGCTGCAATTTTTATTATGTTACTTAAAACACCAAAGCCCACAAGTAGGCACTATAATTTTATTTTTAAGTTAAATTTTTAGATTCGATTTTGGTACTTAAATGGGCATAAATCTGAATATCGAACCATCACATAGAAGAGCAATGTCCATTAAGCTTTGTGTGGCTCAACGGATCAATTTTATACTGAAAACAGGCTTTAATATTGAACATTAAGCTTTGACATGCTTATCAGTAGACTTCTCGAACAAGAAAAAATTTTATAAGAAATAATTCTTTCGATTGGATATCAGCAGACTTCTGGCAAAAACTCTGGAAGTAATAAAATAAGTTGTGTAAGAACCAATTGCTGGCGGTGCAGCCCTTACACGTTGACCTGCTTCTTTCTTTTCCCAGATTTTGGTGATCAGTACAGCGACTGCGTTCTCCCGTGGACCGCTATGCTAGCTCAAGTGAGCTTTGTGATATTAGAGCTACCACTCCGACCTAACCTAACTTAAGTGCTTGGGACTAACGAAAAATCTGTAATTCTTTGGAGAAAAAAGGAGGCCAACGAAATTGAGGTCTCGCCGTGGTATAGTACTAGGTAGTGAATATGTGGCTAGATAGTGTGCCTACATTTGCAGTTAGACATCCTTCTACAATTTCTCCCTATTTGCCCAAGAATTAAGTTTGACTATGATATACTGATCATTCAATAATAGAATACTCACCAGATAGTTGTGCCACATTTGTTAGACTATCCGTTCTACAATTTCCTCCCTATACCGAATTAATGTTTTAATGTTCTTCAAGAAGACATACTGAGGCATTGTGTTCCTAATTCCCTTAGGATCTTCATGAAACCAATATTTTACCTAAACTATCATATATGTGCTTAGGGAGACCGATAAGTTTAAACTCTAAATCCAGATAATAAAGGTCTACCGGTAAGAAGCGTAAAATTATCTCCAGCGCCGATAAAGGTGTAGTACTCATAGCACCGCCAAAAATTATGAGAAAAATTCTTTGTATCCGAAGTATTAGATTAAGATTAGATATCCTGTCAAAGTATTTCTACCATACCAGGCTGATAAAATGAAGGCAGATTTCTTTATCCGCCCTAGAGATTTGACCCGCCAAGGGATTCGACCCTACCTGGCATAAGTAGGTAAAATTCGATCTGCTTATGATATAATTTGCATCGGTTTATGATATAACTAACGGTAAATAGCATTTAAAATGATTTTAATAATTCTAGTAAAACATGAATTGCATACTTTTAGGTTTCAAAATTTCCTTATCTACTTTTAGGCTGCTTTAAAAACCCATATTTTAAATTACTTCAAATAAATTTTTACAGCCAAAAAAATATATTAAATTTCCTTAAACAAATTTAACAAAAACAAATTTAAATAAAATAAAAAATGAATGGATAAAAGGAAAGAGAAAATATTTATATTTTAATGGAAATGGCATTTACAAAATTAAAATAGTTGCCATTAAATGGAGTATAATACACAATAAGTATACAATACAGCCTGGCAGCCACCAACTTATACAAATTGCAGAAAATGTAACAAAGAAAACACAAAAGCAACAAAAAAAATACGTTTGCGCCAGCCAAAAAATATGCAACAATAATGGGCGAATGGAAAAAAAGAATCGGTATTGTAATGGCAACCTACCAATGAAAAGAAAAGTATGCAATTGAAAGCAAACAGCAGGATTTACACAAAAAAAATTGTATTTTAAAGAAAGAGAGGAAAAAATTCCCTCTTTGTGGTTTTAAAATTCCAGTAAAAAAAATATTATTTTAATAAATATAAATGTTGTTGACAGTTTGAGGGGGAAAAAAGTTTTTTAATTGGCCCTGTTATAAGGCATATTCACACATAAATGCAAATTTATGGCCGAAAAGCAAAATTTGTACAACTTGTGCTCATATATGCTTTAATAAGCCTAAAAGTAGGCCTTAATTTTTCTTAATATATTCAGAAAAACCAGCTGGTTTCGTGCACCTGTTGGAGGTTTAACTTAAAAATGTGGTAATCACAATAGAAAGCTTTCCGGGACAATGGATTCGAGGTACTTCGTAATTAACGTAGTACAAGATAAGACAGTTGAGACTTGAGGCGTAAGAGACTGACGATGAAAGAAAAAAGAGCGATATTAATGGAAGAATTTACTGAAAATATAGACCGATAATTTGAGGTTAGATAGGAAGACGAGGACTTGGACGTCAGGAACTTATTATCTCTCTTGGATAATTGTAAAATTTTCCAGGCCATGACGGCTATCCTAAATAAAGGTGATAAAGGTTGCTGCTCAGTAGCATACTATCCTCTGAAAAAGTATTGAAACATTAGAACAGTGAGGCTACTATAAAGCCCCTTACATCTAAATTGCATCCATAAATATCCCCTACTTTTTCATAAGATGGCAGATTATTTTAAGATTTCCATTATATGAAACCCTGGGAATAGGAGCCTACCCAGAAAGTGCATTGCAGACATATTGACAAGAACAGATACCCCACCATAAGACCTAGAGGTCCCCTAGCTCACAATTAGCCAGAAAGTGTATGCAGACGTACTGACTAGGACAGATACCCCACCATAAAATCAATATAAAATCCGAGCTTAGGGGTCCTCTTGGTCACATTCAGGGGAAAAGTTCCATTCCTTATGAAACCCTGCTAGGCTGCGCTTCTCGAATTTCAACCCAGTCAGTACGAAACAGTTCATAATTTCCTCTCACGTCTTGCAGGACTATCCACAGTGGTGTTGCCGAGCCGGAATGCTCCGGAACGTCATTCCGGTACAGCCTTTTTGGAGAGGAACGCGCTCCGGAACTAAAGATGATTTCTGATAATGAGAATTGGCTGACGTTTAGAAAAAAAATTAAGATTCCTTTCCTTTTTATGCTATATACAAGACCGATCCTAGCGACGGGCAAAAATTGGGGAAAATTTCCTTCCCCCCGTCATCAAATTTGGGACATGAGACCTAAAAAAAACGCTGCTGCTAGGAATATCATGGAAATTTGGGACATGAGACCGCACAGAGCGGCCGCCTACCCAAGATCGGCCCTGTCTATATAATTATATACACGCGGTAAAAAAATTAGCACAACACCACTGACTATGCGTAAGACAAGCATGTCGACTAGGTGCTCTTTCGTGTAATTTCTGCGGAAAGGTACATTTACCTACGAAGTCACCGTGGTCTAGTAGGTAGTGTGTTGGCTTATTAGACGAAGGACCCGAGTTCGAATCCCAGGTCAGACATCAAAACGAAAATATGAAAACACTTCTCCAGCGACTTCCTCTCAGCAGATTTCTGGCAAAAACTCTGAGAGTAAAATTGCCATGAAATGCTTCTCAAAAAAAATGTGGCGTTCGGAGTCGACTTTAAACTGTAGGTCCCGCCACTCATGTATAAAATTAACGCACACAACATAAGTGGTGTGAGAAGCTAGGACGTTATACAATGGGTCAATTCGACCACCGGGTACTGTACTTGTCAGAATTGACAAGTACACGCCCTCTAACCTAACCTAACCTACATTTACTTGAATGAAAAATTACTGAGAACTTCTGAGAACTTGACTTCCCTGAAGGAACTGTCTGAGTTTAGCATAAGTAAGTCTGGTTGACTTAGACTAGAAGACACTTCTTAAGAGTGCACATCGCAACCTTTTAATTGAATAGAATATAGTTCAAGTATTTAGGAAGCTCTCGTGGCCTCCTATCATAACCTTCGATGGGAGATCCATAATGTACAAGAAAAGTGGAAACGATTCATAGCTTGAAAAGAAAATATTTTTTTTATTAAACCTGCACTCAGGGGATGACCCCTACCCATGCAGTGCATTGTGCAGGTTTAGGAAAGGTGGAAAGAGAGAAGATACAAACGGAAACTAGTTGCTGCTGGTGGCTATAAAATAGCCAGTGCTATACCTTCACCTATAGCAATCGTCCCCAAGAAGCCCGCAGTTTCTCTCACCACTTATGTTGTGTGTGTTAATTTTATACAGAAGTGGCGGGACCTACAGTTTAAAGTCGACTCTGAACGACAGATTAAGACGGCATTTTTAAGTTTTACACCCAATATTTGTAATAATTCGCATATATTTTTTGTTTTTCTATTTTCTAACTAATTTGTAATAAGCCTCCTAAAAGTATACTTTAGTAATTTTTCCCAAAAACAAATGTCATTTACAGCCACCGTTAAAAGAGAGAAAGAGAGAGAGAGAGTGAGTGAGTGAGAAAAACAGAACACAGAAAATTGAAACACTTAAAAACTTCTGTCTTAAACAGTCATAAAATTTTGTTGGGAGAAAATATTTATTTTTCTTCCCCTTCCCTTTCTCTCACTCTCTCTCACTCTCTCTCTCTCTCTCTCTCGCTCTTTCAGTTTGTTTTTTTTTTTTCATTTTATAAATGCTCATAACTTTTATTTTACTACTGAGAGATTTATCGTTGGAAAAATGAAAATTGAAAATTTATAACCGCCATTCATACGTTTCGTTTTCTTTTTAAATTCATTCAGAATTCAGAACATAGATGAGCTTCAATTTCAGTTCAAGTTATTTAACCACCATATGCTACTGCTCTCGCTTCTCCTATTGCTACAGAAACTTTCATTTCTTTCTATGATTTCATAAAAAAAAAATACGAGAATAAAAATAAAGAAGAGAAGAACAAAACAGCAACTAAAATGAATTTCAACGAAACTTAATGAAATTCAAAATGCGTCCCATGAAAAACGGAAATTTTATGAGTTTCTCTGAAGTTTGTGCGTGTGTGAGAGTTTAAATCAAATGTTCTCAACCAAAATCTTTCACACACAGTCTAATATTTATGGAAATTCACTTTTTTTTTTTGCATTTTATGGGAAATATTTTCTAATATTTGCAAGAACAAAGAAAAAAACACCTAAGAAATTAACTGTCAAAGAAAAGTACCAAAAACTGTACCAAGAAGGTAGGTTTGAAAAAAATACTCTTTTTTAAAAAATACTTTTTCTAAAACTTTTTTCTTTTTTTGAGAAAAGTACCAAAAAAAAAGTACTTTCTTTCTTTTCCAAACACTATAGAATCTAACTCCAGTATTTATTGAAAAAAATATCTCTTACGGCTTTTAAGAAATTATCTTTTAATTATTTCTAAAGCACTTCATTTTGTCGGTTGCAAATATCTCCCATACCACCGCATCAAATTTAATGAATGATATCTCATTTTAAAGCTTATATCTAATACTAATGGCGAAAAATAATTAGAAATTGAGAAAAGTACCAAAAACTGTACTAAGAAGGTACTTTTGAAAGAAAAATACTCTTTTTTAAAAAATACTTTTTCTAAAATTTTATTTCTCTTAATTCAAACTTAAATGCTTAAGAAAACTTTTTTTCTTGAGAAAAGTACCAAAAAAACATACTTTCTTTCTTTTCCAAACACTATAGAATCGAACTCCAGCATTTATTGAAAAAAAAATATCTCTTACGGCCCTTAAGTAATTATCTTTATATTACAAAAATGACAACTAACAGTGCGAAATATTCGCTCGGATCATCTAGTCTTTTAATTATTTCTAAAGCACTTTTTTTTGTCAGTTGCAAATATCTCCCATACCACCGCTTCAAATTTAATGAATGATATCTCATTTTAAAACTTATATCTAACACTAATGGCGAAATTAGAAATTGAAAAATTAATATTTTCATTGATAAAAATTATATTTTATATAGAACTGCATAATAATACTGTTGTCATTATGATTATATGTTTTTGTTCATGTGCGGTAATACAGGGTCTACATAATGTAGTATGTATTAAAATCCATTCTGGCAATACCGCTATTTACTATAATGCCGTTTATTACTAAGTCAGTGATATATAATATGCAGATTAAGTTGTAAAAAGCCATTTTGGCAATACTTTGCAGTAGTTGTTAGATCAAGTGCGATAAGGTCGCTTAATTGTAATGCTATTCCACATAATAATATATAAAGTTGTAAAAGGCATTTTAGTAATGTCGTTATTGTCATGGCATTGTTTGTTTTATGAAGTGTAGTAATACGGGTTAATAAATGGTACCAGACTAATCGTGACAAACTTGGGAGAGTACATCATATCGGCAAAAATTACACTTTTTGATCCAACTGTGCCTTTCCGAATGACACGAAAACAATTCCCTGTAAAAGTCGCTTTTGCAATGACGATAAACAAAGCACAAGGTCAAACCCTTCAAAAGGTAGGATTGTATTTACCAGAACCGGTCTTTTAATATGGGCGGTTATGCGTGGCTTTTTTTTCTTTATTTTCATTTTATGACAACTAATGGTGCGAAATATTCGCACGGGTCATCTAGTCTTTTAATATTCAAAGCAAAATAATATTAAAAATTAATTTTCAAAAAAGGTACTTTTTTAAATTTCTATTATCTCTCTTAAAACAAAGTCTGATTCCCCAAATCAGTACAAAAAAAAAATGAAACGATAAAATGGCTTTAGAAAATATACTAAAAAGAGTAAAAAACGTACTCAAGGTATCGGGTCCGCCATCTAACGTTTTTTTTTATTTCAACTCGTGAATGGTAACTTAGCTCATGTCTGATTTGACAGGTAATTAGTTTTATCCTTCCGCTGAACGAATATGGTTACATCCTTTGCGTTTTCGCTTTACTAAGTGAGCCTGCGATAGACTTGCAGAAGATGCCGATTTTCATCTTTTCAGATGAAGCTCATTTTGATCTTGGCGGGTATGTAAACAAGCAAAATTGGCCCATTTGGGGCATAGAAAACCCGCACGCATACATTGAAAACCCGATGCACCCAAAACGAGTCACTGTTTGGTGCGGATTTTGTTTCTGAGGCATTATTAGGCCATTTTTCTTCGAAAATGAGCAAGGAGTGGCCGTTACAGTCAATGGCGATCGTTATCGGGCCATTTTAAACAAATTTTTGTTCACAAAAATTGACGACAAGTATACTGACAACATTTGGTTTCAACAGGACAGCACTACGTGCCACACAGCCGAAGCTACACTCGATGTTTTCCGCCCTGTTTTTGAAGATCGCATTATCAGCCGCAGAGTTGATGTCGTTTGGCCACCTCGGAGCTGCGATTTGACACTTTACATAATTGGCCAATTACAACCCTTCAGTCAGGATTACAATCTAGCTTCTCACACCATTTATGTTGTGTGCGTTAATTTTATACATGAGTGGCGGGACCTACAGTTTAAAGTCGACTCCGAACGACAGATTTTTGAGAAGCTTTTCATGGCATTTTTTATTCTCAGAGTCTTTGCCAGAAATCTGCTGAGAGGAAGTCGCCGAAGAAATATTTTTCGTTTTGATGTCTGACCTGGGATTCGAACCCGAGCCTTTTGTCTAATAAGCCAACACACTACCCACTAGACCACGGCGACTTCAATTAATTTTTCTTTAATAGAAACTGAAATGCCACCAATCAATATAAGAAATGATAAACAACATTTTTGGGATAAAAAGTACCAAAAAAAACCAAATTTTTTGTTAAAAACGTACCCTACAATATAAACGCCTTTTGCACATTCCTTTCAAATTTCTTTTCTAGTGTACAAAATATTAATTAAACTACCAAAATCGGAATAAAATCTACTGCGATAGAAAAAGTACCAAAGAAAAGGTACATTTTATGGTTTCAGTAAAACTATTATTTCACAGTGACAACAGTTTTTGTAATAACTAGAAAAAAATAATTTTCCTTACAAACAGAAAGTACTTTTTTCTTCCCCTTTTTCCCCAACCAACCAAAAAAAAAACAAAAATGCTTTTAGTACCTACAGCTTTGTCAGTTTGAGGACAATATTTTACAATGTTACCTATGCCCTAAGAAAAGTACTTATTATTACTTCCCCTTTCACCCCCCTCCCCCGCCACTGTCTTTTCAACGTCTTTTAATTTATAACTTGCATTATAAAATTTTCGTCAAAATCATTTTAAGACCTTGAGTTAAACCTTTAGAGATTTGAAACGTGCTTTGCAAATGCCATAAACTTGTGAACTCTTTGTATGTGTGTTTTTTTTTTTAAGCAGCCTGAAATTATGCTACTATATGTTAAATGATCATTATGATTTAAGCTACATGCAGCTCCTAAACTACAACTATTTTAAAAGGCAGACATTAAATTTTAAATGAATTCTATTACAAACACACTAAACACATATACACAGTCTTAAATAATCATTGTATCTCAGCAAGACACACTGTGAGTTTTTTGGGGAATTAAGCCTTATTTAATATAGCCTACAATTAGGCTTAGGCACTGCAGTATAAGCATATGAGATTAGTTTAAAGTACTTGTGGTTTTCTCCGTATGTTTATTTATAATCTTTCTTGTTTTTTGTGTAGACTTTAACCATAATTAGTTAAAATAATAAGAATTTCTCTAAGATTTCATTTTTGTTTTTCAGGCTATTTGTCTGTCTGCATCTCTATCTCTCTCTCTCTATGCAGAGAGACACTATGTATGCATTAGCATGCCTCAACAGGATACGGAAATTTCTTAATGTTTTTACTTAACATTGCCTTCTGCTGTTAGGTTCTTGTCTAACAGGATGTAGTTTTCTTTGCCTAATACAATATAATAATTATAATGTTTGTATAATTAAGTTTATTATCATTAAATTATGTGGCAATGAAATAAGTTTTTTAGAATATTAAAGCATAGTTTAAGGCGAAAAGAAAATGATTCAAAAGTATTGCATACTTTTGTGATCATTAAAACACTTGTGACTAATTAAAAGAAATTAAATGTTAAAAGTAAAGCATAGCTAAAAGGCGTAAGTTATTCATTTAGAATTACAGCATAGTTTTAGGATTTAAAAAAAATTTTAAATTAAAAATTTAATAATTCTAACCTACAAGAGCGTAATAAATATGTATTATTGGATTTAGTCGGTTGCATTAGCAGTCTAGCCGGTAATGTGCTAGACTATTTGTGAAACAGTTATAGAGTTCAATCCCATTAGAAGCTCTAGTCGGTTGAAATACAATGAGCGCCATAATATATTTTATGATTAGATTCGAATTAATAAATAAACTTGGAAGTCGCCGTGATCTAGTAGGTAGTGTGTTGGCTTATTAGATTTCTGGCAAACACTCTGGGGGTAAAATAAAATTTGCAATGAAAAGCTTCTCAAAAAAGCTAGGACGTTGTAGAATAGGTCAATTCGACCTCCGGGTACTGTACGGATCACAGTTGACAAGTACACGTCCTCTAACCTAACCTAATAAATAAACTTAATAAGAGGCGCGTTTGAATCTTAACCTTAAACCAAAAGGGGGAACCGCCTCCCCCCCCCCCCCCGCTACAGGAAGATAATTAAGTTTTAAGAACACTTTCCCCGAAATTGTGTTCCAAATAGATTTGGAGGCGCCTGCTTGCTACCTGATTACAAAAAAAATTAAATATTTTGTAGGTGAGGTTAGGTCGTAGTGGTAGCTCTGATATCACAAAGCTCACTTGAGCACAGTCCCTGTACTAACCAAGTTCCGTCAAATCAGGGAAAGGAAGAAGTTGATCAGCGCAAGGGCCACCTAACAATAAATTTCCTTCTTTTATTGAAACTACAATATTTAAATTAAACCACATCTGTCTGGGAAAGATATTTCGCCTTATCAACCATTCCAATCGTCATCATCATATGGAAATAAAACATCTTTTAAGGCTTCTTTTTACAATGTTTTGAGAAAATCTTTTTGCCTGTTTCTGATTGCCCTCTTCAATGCTTGGTTTATGATGACAAAGTCTATCAAGAAACCATTCCACTGGTGAATTGAGAAAAAAGTGAACGCGAAAGAGAAAACTACCGTTATAAAGCACGAATAGTTGTAAATAAGTAACAGTCAAGTGCAGAAGATACTCATACTCCAAGAGCCAAGCGTAGTAGTCAGTGGTACTTGAAATATTTTCACCGCCACCAAGTTAATCTTATTGAGTGAGAGAGTGAGGTTATGACTATACCAGCAGATGATGCCCGCCAAGGCAACATCAGTTTGGCTTTCATAGCAGTAAAATCCTTGCATTTATATTTATACGCCATCGTTAATATTTTGAATTCGTTTTTATTGTTGCCACTTTTTCACTGCACTTACAATATTTGAAGTATCCTCTCTTGTTCCTCCTGATAAGTTTATGGTATTTTGAAGTTGTTTTGGAGTAGAGTAGTAGTTGCGGTTTGTATACAATATTTCTTAACTTAACATCCAGTGAAATTAGCCACTTAGCCAAGGAAGTTATTGGTTGATGGCGTAGACAATAAAATGAAGAATGGATGGCTGATTGGTGGAAAGCCTGGCAACGCTAGAGTTGTGGTAAAACTTATTGAACGTCTGAACATTTTGAATAACAATAGTTTGTTAAATAAAGAGAAAAATAAAAAGAGATTAAAAAATTTATTAAAAAAAGATATTCGCAAAGACTAGAAAAGGAGTTCCAGCATTAGGGGAGCGTGAAAACTGCCAAGGCCAGTCAAAACTCCATAAAAATTGTCACTAAACTCAAGAAGAACTTGGTATTTTTTTGGAAGAGCAACTTCAAAACGTTTACAAGCAGCAGAATTCTTACAAAAGTGTAGCGCTTAAAGTTTATTTCCGGTTTGGCAACTTCTAGAATGTACTGTTGTAATTTGTTGTTGTGATTATTCTTGTCGTTCTAGCCTAGTAGAGGATGGAAACTGCTAAGGCCAGCCAAAACTCCATAAAAATTGTCGCTAAACTCCAGAAGAACTTGCTAAAATCTTTGGAAGACACTTCAAAACGTTTACAAGCAGCAGAATTCTTACAAAAGTGTAGTAATTATACTTTATTTCTGGTTTGGCAACTTCTAGAATGTACTGTTGTAATTTGTTGTTGTGATTATTCTTGTCGTTCTAGCATAGTAGAGGATGGAAACTGCCAAGGCCAGCCAAAGCTCCATAAAAATTGTCACTAAACTCAAGAAGAACTTGCTAAAATTTTTGGAAGACACTTCAAAACATTTACAAGCAGCAGAATTCTTACAAAAGTGTAGTGATTATAGTTTATTTCCGGTTTGTTGTTGTGATTATTCTTGTCGTTCTAGCATAGTAGAGGATGGAAACTGCTAAGGCCAGCCAAACCTCTATAAAATTTGTCGCTAAACTCCAGAAGAACTTGCTAAAATTTTTGGAAGACACTTCAAAACGTTTACAAGCAGCAGAATTCTTACAAAAGCGTTGTGATTGTACTTTATTTCCCATTTGGCAACTTCTAGAATGTACTGTTGTAATTTGTTGTTGCGATTATTCTTGTCGTTTTCTGTCACTACTTAATTCTATGCAAAAATAAGTTCGTTTCTGGTACAACGTAACCTTTTTCGGCATCTGCAGAAACCTTTAGGTGTCTATACATATTTCTCGGTCTTTGATCCTACCTATCCTACCGAGATATTAAACGAACCTAGGTATTAACGCTCAGCGATGGGGTGGGAGTTACTGATTATTGGAAGCTATTGTTGAAGGGAATCCGAATATCCGGCTACTACCAATTTCTCAACATAGTTAGCATGTCTGAATGCCTACGAGCTAGGAGCCCTGAGATCGTCAGCATAAGTGCTAATAAAGGGGACTAAACCACGTTCTTCTCTCAGCCAATTAGGAACATCTGAAGAAGTAATTTGCAGGTAAGCATAGTCTCCCCACAGGCCTATGCTTTACGCAATGACCCATGAGAATAATAATAGTGACAGAGATATTGCAATCCCAGGTCAGACATCAAAACGAAAAATATTTCTTCGGCGACTTCCTCGCAGCAGATTTCTGGCAAAGACTCTGAGAGTAAAAATTGCCATGAAAAGCTTCTCAAAAATCTGTCGTTCGGAGTCGACTTTAAACTGTAGGTCCTGCCACTCACATGTATAAAATTAACCCACACAATATAAGTGGTGTGAGAAGCTAGGTCGTAATCCTGACTGAAGGGTTGTAATGGTCAATTATGTATGTTATGTATGGATATTGCTACGATCAAGTTTAGGTAATAGGTTGGAACATTTCCTTCCTAATTTAGGACAAATGGATGTGGTAACAGAAGTAAGATTCTGTCCTATACCAAAATTTATCGGCAACTTAATGGACAACCAAATGGAGTTTAATTGTATAGCTATGTTCATGTCTGGATTGCAGCGTGATGCTGATTCCAGAGGATCGTAACCCTGAAGGTTAGCCATATTATAAGTTCTCTTTGATAAGTATATACAAAAATAATAACAAATAATTCCAAAAACATTATTATTAATTGGAAATTGTTGAATTCCATTAAAGAAATTAAATTAAAACCCCCTAAAACTATGCTTTTAAATAAAATCTTCTTTTGATCAAAATCATTTTCTACTGATTTAATAATAGTCTTTAGCTTAAAAGCAATATTCTTTAATGCATTTTTCTTTTATGTTTCCTTATTTCCATTATTTTTATATTGTAAATAAATGTATGTGTAATGGACAACTGCCTTAAAATATGCTTCCCATTACTATTGCTTTATAGTATCATGGTAGTATTGTATTGATAATGGCTTTTCTTTACAAATATTTGTTGAATTCAATTAAACTTTGATTAAAATGTTATTATTATTAAATAAACAATAACAATAAACAAAAACTGACTATTGTTCTACTTGTGTGTGTTTACATATTTGCTTTTAAAAGACAAACAACAATTGCTGCCACAACTCCCTAACCATTCAATACAGAGTACTCATAAATAAATATGAGATTGTCTTTGTTTTTATACGCATATACATATATACTCAACTCTCTTTCTCCCTCTATGTCTCTCTTCCTCCCTTCCTCTCTTCATCTCTCCTTTATAATGAAACCATTTCGGACATTCGCATAAGAGTAAACAATGAATGCCATAAGCAAACACATATAAATTAAGCCAGACTCCCTAACGTATGCAATAAAAATACTAAAAATATCAACAACAAACAAGTAAAATAATATTTTTTCTTCTATCCATTGTTAGTATAAGGATATAACTAACGGGTTTTCTGGTTATTGTTATTGTTTGCGTTGTTGTTGTTGTAAAATCTATGATGACATTTAAGAAGGTACTTACGATTGTCGTATGAGAAAAAAAAAGAAGCCATAATTGTCTAGCAGTAGGAGTAATAAATATTGAGAAAAGCAAAAAGAATTTAAGCATACTTTTAGGGTATTATTGAAAACACATGTTAAAGCAAAACTAATGGACAAATATGTTCAAGAGTTTTAAAATGTCTTGTATGGAGATGACCAACTAATATTATAATATAGAGAGAGGATATTAGGAAAAATTAGCATCGAAAAGAGATCTAGGACAAGATGGTTTACAATCAACAAATATGTTCAGGAGTATCTTGTACGGAGATGACCAACTAATATTATAATATGGAGGACATTAGCATCCAAAAGAGATCTAGGACAAGATAGGATATATATATATCATATCGGCTATGGTTTACAATCGACCTTTCGATAGCAGATCGTTGACAAAATATAAGCACAGACAAGCACCAACAATATGTATCATCTCAGTGTCTAACCAGACACGAAATTAGTGACATGTGAACAGTTCAGGCGTTATTGTAGTTCAGACTTAAACCTGTATTGAAACGAAGTTATACTATATTCACGAATGCACCTTTATTGCGTAAATCGCAATTAATGCCTAAATTGATCTCAATATTTCATATAAAATCTCAATTAATTATTGCTCAATTCAATGCTAATTGTTATAATATTCAGTAAAACTTTAAATACGGCACTGTCCTAAGCCTGTTTAGTGAGCATATTATAAGTAACCGAACACTTCCTGTTGATATTTGAGTTGTCAAATAAACAAAACAAAAACAATGTTGTTGAAACAACCAAATGAATATTGAGTAAGTTGAATATTGCGTATATTTATTATGCCTGAACAGTTAAAATTTTGTTCTCAGTTAACCGAATATTGACTCAATTAAATTGCATACGTGAACATAGTATTATTGTCCGCAACAGATCTAAGACAAGATTCATAATAAGTAACATGTCTAATATGATTCACGTCTATACTATTGTGCTCTGCGATCAGTGAGAATATAATCAATAAAATGCAAGTCCATATACCAAGCCAGACACGTAATTCATGTCTAATCTGGTCTGATTTATCTCTGAATTCAAATTATGGATTTAAATTCAATTATAGGGAATTGAGGAGGATCTTAGAAACCATAGGAAATTAGTTTTCAGTCTCATTCGATCTATGTCTAAATTTTAATCTTAGACAAGACAAGTCCCGAGGATATCTTTGGTGATTATTGTTACCTGGACCGGATGACTTGATTTAATCAGTTATTTAGATATCCTACGTATAAGAAGACACAATTTATTTAGCTGCATTGAGGAGCTTTTAGTGTGATGATGCATCGACCTCTGCGAAGCAATGGATCTGCGGATGAGGCAGTGTTTAAACTTTTTGAGGATAAAGCAAAAGCCATAAGGGCTTTTCCTGCTGAAGAAGAACTAACTAGACTTATACTACAACACAGTGACCCGGCTATTAAAAATCTACGAGATCTAACATTTCTAGTTGGTCTCACTTAAGTTTCAAGTAAATTGTTTATAAAACTCCAGCCATCGTTGCAATTCTTTCCATATTGTTTGCCAATACTTTAAACAACTCACAAAGTGTGTGAGTACGATTGAGTGAGGAGTGTTACGTACACAATTGATACCATTTTACGTTGCACAAGGCAGTCAGTCTCTGTCTTGTGTTTAGTTGTAGTCCTCCTCTACTGCTATTTGGTATTTTGATAATGAATTGCTTGGACATTCATAATTTATTACATCAAAATCATATGCATTGGTTCTGTATTGTCTTACAATTTGGTCACTTCGAGTAACTCTACGCTGATGTGACATAAATTGTCAAGAGTGTTTGGACCAAAAACTTATACTGAAAGATGACAATATTGTATTAAAGAAACACAGATAGATTGTGTGGTACCCAGATAGTGTCTTGTACCCCTCCGTCCTCTTATACTTACACCCTGCATACTGTCTCTGTATACATCTCTGTCTCTTGTGTTTCAATTGTTAGCCTTAATAATGGAGTACACATATCAAGTTGTATGTATCAATCACTTTAAAAGGATGGCAAATATTTGCCGGTCTCTTGAAAACAGCTCCTCTTACGAAATAAATACGATATTATTTTCTTCATTTAATAAAGCTAATTAAGATGATGTCAAGAGGAGCATGCAAAATGTGCAGCATGCTTTTAGGATTATTACTCCTCTTATTTTGAATTATTTAAACATACATTTTAATCATACTGCAATTGTTCTCAATTTAAAATTATACGAAACGTAATCATAATCATACTCCACTAGAGTAGACATGTAATGCTAATTAAGAATTTCATTAAAAATAATGTTTTCCAGAAAAGATTAAAAAAAAAAGTGTAGCATAGTTTAAGTCAGCAAAAACTATAATCTACTGTATTAACAAGAGATTAAAATGCTGCATAACATTAAGGAATATTGAGTCGTTATAGAAAACTAATTAAAAATAATATTTTAAAAATAAAGCATACTTTAAGGGAGACAGAAAAGACTTTAAGAAAATTTAACAGAATTTTTTAAATATACTCTGATTGCCATAAATGCATTTGTTGGTTATATAGTGTGTAGTAAAAAAACTTTCTTATAATTCGAATATGTAGCGCTGGTTCTCCGTTTATAAAAGTGAAGTTAGCAGTAGAACGACAGATCACTGAATATGTGGCTCTGAATTGTTTGACAGCCCATCTAAATAATTTAATTTTAGATTAATTTTAATTTAATGTATATACTTTCTAATATTTATAAAAAAATAATTAAAAATATAAGAATATATTGAAAAATTTAAGTGTCCCTATTATATCCAGGCCTTTATTTTATATTTTTTTTTTAAGAATTTGGCAGAGCTGGTCAAATATTTTTATTTCATTAGTTAAAATATTTGAACAGCTTTAATTTTATGTATAAAAGGGATATCGTTTGTAATATTTATAGAAAAATAATTAAAAATATAAGAATATATTGAAAAATTGAAGTGTCCCTATTATTTTTTCCGGGCTAGCTCGCATTTTCTTTTCAACATAAAGTTTCGGTTTCCGTAGATTTTTCGGTAAATAACGAGGATTTTAGCCATATTTCTCTTGGTTTAGGGTTTATAATATGAACTAAAGCAAGAGTCCTTTTTTTTATTTCATTTCATCGGCCATAAATTTTCCAAACTAGCTGTCACTTTGTTAAAATAGACCATGTGTTTTGAAGCGTAAAAATAATGTTGCCACTTAATTGATATTAAAAAAAGAAAAAAAACACAGCGTGTCGCTTGCCATATCGAAGCTAAATAATCTTGACCATTTAAGAAAGTTTTCTTAGCGCTTAAGGGGGGGTCCATAAATTGTACCCTTTTTTTATAAAAGAAAGGGGCATTTAACAAAGCGTTGGAATTTATACACTGACAACTTTGAACTCTGGCATTGGTTATCTAAATCTTAACGAGTTTTTTTTCTATTTTTCTTAAAGAGAAAGAATGAAATGGAAAAGAGATTGCCATTGAGTTGAGTTGAGGGATAATAAATATAAAATAACAGATAAGAAAGGCAAGGCAAGGCAAAGTAAGAAGAAGGACAAAAAGGGTTAAACGAAAAAGAATTATGGCTTATGAATTTATGTAGTGCCTGTCTAAGCAGAAAATTAGGGTCCAGTTGCTATTACATTTGTTTTCCTTAAGGCGTTTGCAATGGTCATATCATTAATGGCTGAGGTTATTTAGGGGAGGTTATTTATCCCCTTAGCCTTCACAAAATGCTTGTAAATCTCACTCTCTTGCTTTCTCTGGAAGTTTAAGGGAAATTATTGAAAATCCAAACCAATTTGAGTTTTTTTAGTTTATGATTGTTCCCTTTTCTTGACATTGACATGCTTGCTGCTGCTGTAACCCCTACTAATCTCCAATGTTATTGACATTTTTTCTACTCTTGTTTTTCCCCCTCTACTGTCTTGTCTGTCTCCTTAGCATGACAAGACTGTTTCCTGTAATAGATCATAATCCTTTCAAGCATAAAACCAAGTTGTAACAAGTATTGCCAGACAAATGTGTGGAGTTTTGCTCCTGTGTGGAGTTTTGCTCCTCCAAAAAAAAAAACTATACCCCCAGAGCCTAGTTTGGTTATGGATTTACAATTATGATGGTCATTGCCAGTGTGGCATAAATTTGGAAAATCTATGCGTAATGTCAACATTTGTTGTTTTTGAATTTGAAAAACTACAAAATTTTATGTGTCCATTATTGGGGCTTGTTTGGGCAATAGTTTGTCTTTTAATGTCAATCTTTATTAAAATCCTAGGAGGCAAGTTTATTTCTATAAATCCTTCCAATTGCCAGACAATTTTGATACACCGAAAAAAAAAAAAACTTTAGCATGTTTTCCATTAAACGATAATTCTGTACAGTGCTGTGTGTTACATCTTAATTAAAACCGAACTTCTTAGGTTCGAGAATAGAATAAAACTTGACGTCAACAAGCGAAAATGTAAGATGAAGCTTACAGAATAAGATTGAAAAATAAGTAGGGCTACTCCATACCTGGAGCCATTGTTAGGGCTGGCAAAACGAATATAAAAACAGCTTAGATAGGGTAAGGTATAACGAATACATATACAGTAAGACCCCGCTTAACGCGGGGGATACGTCCCAAAAAATTCCAGCACTAAACGAAACACCGTTAAACAAGTCAACTTAATACGTACATATGTATACACCCAGTAACTTTGTAACGCAGGAAAGATTGCGATTTCGAAAAATAAATTTAGAATCTTTATTCTAGACAGTCGAACAAAAAAGCGTTGAAAAAGATACTTAGTATACACCGTCGCTATATAGTGCACCGCTTATGGCTGATGCATGGCCGATTCATTTGCAACCGCGTAAGCGTTAAGGGGAACAGCGTTAAACGGGGTCTTACCGTATTGGTATCAACGGAGTAATGAAAACCAGTTTTACAGCGCTATTAAATACACTATTGGATTTAAGATCGAAGAAATATTTTTTCACAATTTCGTTTTGATGTCTGACCTGGGGTTTGAAACCTAGCCTTACGTCTAATAAGCCGACACACTACTTACTAGACTACGGCGACTAACCGAATCAACTGAACAATGAAAATAAAGTCACCTTTGAATAGCTTTAATTTAATGTATAAAATGTATATCCTTTGTAATATTCATGGAAAAATAATTAAAAATATAAGAATGTAATGAAAAATTTAAGTGTCCCTCTTATTTTTTCCAGGCCTTTATTTTACATTTTTTTAAAAAATTCGGCAGAGCTGGTCAAATATTTTTATTTAATTAGTTAAACTATTTGAATAGCTTTAATTTTATGTAGAAAATGTATATCCAGGCCTTTATTTTACATTTCTTTTAAGAATTTGGCAGAGCTGGTCAAATATTTTTATTTCATTAGTTAAACTATTTGAATAGCTTCACTTTAATGCATAAAATGTATATCCTTTGAAATGTTTATGGAAAAATAATTAAAAATATAAGAATATATTGATAAATTTAAGTGTCCCTATTATTTTTTCCAGGCCTTTATTTTACATTTTTTTTTAAGAATTTGGCAGAGTTGGTCAAATATTTTTATTTCATTAGTTAAACTATTTGAATAGCTTCACTTTAATGCATAAAATGTATATCCTTTGAAATGTTTATGGAAAAATAATTAAAAATATAAGAATTTATTGAAAAATTTAAGTGTCCCTATTATTTTTTCCAGGCCTTTATTTTATATTTTTTTTAAGAAATTGGCATTACAATAAGAAAAAATTTAATTCTGCATTAAACTATCCAGAGTAACCTGAGGATAGTTAATAGCCTTTAAATGGGCACAGTAATCTCAAAAGAGCTTTGTTCAGAATAGAAATCCTTCAAGTCCAAGATATACAAGTTTTGTGGCGTAAGAAGAGTCATCTTCACTGATAAGACCGCTGTAGAGGTGCTGGAGCCTCCTTCTGACTTGAAAATTTTAAATTTGCCCTGCCCTAAAGACTACGAATTCAAACTGCAGTCTTTAGTTTACTAACACTTACGGGCCATTTCAAAAAATATTTCTCTAAATGTATGCTTTGAATTTTTGTAATTCCCTTTCTTGTCCTATTGTTTTTATTATTATTTTTAGAGCATAAAAAAAGGATTCCATGTTTATGTTTGTGTTATTATTTCGACAAATAAATTCAATTGTTATCCTTAATTTGTTGGTAATTTGTAATTTCATTAAAACAATAGGAATAGTAAAATGGAAATTCATATTTAAATTGCATAACCTTCAGGCAGACAAATAAATATGTTTTCTAATGTATAACACAAGGATTTATTTATTTGTCTTTTCCGACAAGGCTTGTAATAATTTTAATGTTTCTAAAATGAATTTTTGTTTTTATTAAAATGAAATAAATTGACTTGAGACATAAAGGAAAAGGATATTTTCAAACTAATGAAGGGTTAAAGGCAGTATTTGTTAGGAAAAAAAGGGACTTGGAATAACAGAAAGATTTTTTTTTGTGTAGGAAGGGAATCTAAAATGGGAAAGAGATAGAATGCCTTTAGAATAATTAATAATTAACTCTCTTTCAGGGCTATGCCTAGACAGAACAATCTTGAGATTTAATTGAAATAACCAGTCCATAAGGCTTTATGAGTTGAACTATTTTGTATTGCCTAGCCTAGGGAGTTAGAACAGACAGAGGGGCCTTCGCCTATGTGTAATAAAGTGAATATAACTACTTAGTATGGGTGAAAGATGTATCTTTTTGGGTATATTGGTTGGCTTTAGGAGAGCCCTTTAAACTTAGTTTTGATGCCACTTCAGTTTGTGAAAAAAACTTTTGAAATTTGCAGGAAGAGAAGATTTAGGAAGGGAATTAAAGGGGAAAGAGATAGAATGCTTAACACAACCGCTGAAGAACATGGATAGGTGAAAAAAGTTCTACTTATTTTGCTAGTATGGATTAGAGGAAGGAAAAATATAGATATCTTTTTGGTTATATCGGGTGCCTTTAGGAGAGCCCTTCAAACTTAGTTGGAGATGATTTTGATGCCACTGCCCTCAAAGTTTGTGAAAAGAAACTTTTTAAAATTTTGCAAGGGAAAGAAAGAACGCTTTTTTTTTGTTTAGGAAGGGAATCTAAAATGGGAAAGAGATAGAATGCCTTAAGAATAACTAACCCTCTTTCAGGGCTATGCCTAGACAGAACAATCTTAAGATTTAGGTGAAATAACCAACCCATAAGACTTTATGAGTTGAACTATTTTGTATTGCCTAGCCTGGGGAGTTAGAACAGACAGAGGGGCCTTCCCGTATGTGTAATAAAGTGAATATAACTACTTAGTATGGGTGAAAGATGTATCTTTTTAGGTATATAGGGTGCCTTTAGGTGAATTCTTCAAACTTAGTTGGAGATAATTTTGATGCCACGCCCTCAAAGTTTGTGAAAAGAAACTTTTTGAAATTTTGCAAGGGATTATGCTGTGATCTTGATCATTTTTCAACTGAACATACGGACTTTTGGTCTAAGTTTTACGAAATATATGGTGAGACTACCACAAGTTGTCCTCGATTGAGTTGAGTAAGCAATGATTCGAAAAATGGATGCTGCAAGTCTGAATTAAAATGACAGAGGGTACCAATTGTAGGACGGACAGGTAGACATTTGAATATGTCATGCTTTCCATCCTTAAAAAATAAAAAATTATCATGATTTTGTTATTCTTAATTAAGTCCTAAACACACCATTTAAAACTCTATTAAAAGCGAATTTATTACACTAAAAAGCAACAAAACCTGGGTTTTTTTCTTCAAACGTTAATTACCAACTATTAAATTCACAAAAAAAATCCCCACAAAGAAAGTAAAATAAAGAAAATAAAAAGAAAATGAAATGAAATGTTAAAAAGGAAGAAAAAATACTAAAAAAATAGCTTCATCATCATCATAATACTGATTACCGGAAATAGATAAGCAAAAAGAGAGTGAGTGCAAGAATGTATCAAAATAAATACAAAAAAATAAGAAAAAGGAGGAAAGAAATTAAAATGATAAGGTGTACATGGTGCTGTATCCTGTTGTGACCTTTTTTTCCCCATTATTACCCATGTTATACACTGGCATTACACCTCCGGTAATATGCATTCAAAATTAAATTTCTTTTCAGAAAAAAAAGCAGATCATCGAACATCATAGCCAAATGGGGAAAAAAAGGTCAAAAGGTAAGATGAAAAAAAAAATGTGGTAGAGGAGTGCTAAGATAAATAAAAGTTAATGGCAAAGGCAAGTGGTTTTATTTGAAGGGAACAAGAAAATAAGGCACCAAAAACTATTCATTTCCGTAAAATGGTATTGGAAATAAGCAATAATTGCTTTGGAGTTGGAAATTAAATTATTTACAACAAAATTACAAACCCGAGGCCTATTTTGAACAAAAAAAAAATATTGATTTTCAATTATATTTATATTAACAGAGAGGATATCCCCTCCCTCCTTTATAAAATTGTGTAAAGCTTTGGAAATGTCTTTATTCTTGCAATGGAGAACTAGTTAGTGGCCTGTACGAATTATTCCATAATAGGCATTAAAAATGTAGTAATAAACGTATTCGTTAATCGAGAGATATAATTTCCGCCGGGACTCATACATAATTGCCCGTTACAAACCTTCAGACAGGATTACGGCCTAGCTTGTCACACCACTCATGTTGTGTGTGTAAATTTTTATACATGAATGGCGGGACCTACAGTTTAAAGTCGACTCCGAACGGCAGATTTTTGAGAAACTTTTCATGGCAATTTTATGCTGAGAGGAAAACGCCTAAAAAATTTTTCTTATTTTCGTTTTGATGTCTGACCTAGGATTTGAACTCGGGCCTTCAGTCTAATAAGCCAACATACTACCTATTAGACTACGGCGACTCCTTTTGGACTCTCCTCATTTTTATTTAAGGCATTTCACAAAAATCTTAGGGTCCTTGGATCAGATACTCTTTTGGCAACGTAATATACCTATAAGGAGACTATATTTATTAGGTTAGGTTAGAGGACATGCACCTGTCGGTCAAGGCAAGCACAGTACCCGGAGGTCGAAATTGACCCATTGTACATTGTCCTTAGGGGAGGAAGGAAATAGAGGATATAGGAGTGTAGGTAAGAGGAGGGAGAATGGGAAACGTAGAAACTACACATAAAGAAACAGACACAAAACAAAAGAGGGTGAGAGTGCGACTACACTTATGAAGCTCTAGCACCTCTCAACCAGCCCAAGCTGCTAATGAATCCGTGGAGAGCCTTGTTGTCGGCTCTCGACACAGAACTCAAGCTCTCAAAGAAGGCCCTGCCAAGGGGCCTTAACCTCAACCTACCAAGGGCTGGGCAATTGCAGAGGAGATGTTCAACAGTCTCTACTATATATTTACTAAGCCAGAAGACTAAAATCTTGATATAAAGATTTCAATAATTTTAAAAAGAAAGAAGTCTGATATTAACGCCACGGGACAACCATCGCTTTTGTTAGTGAACTGTGAACAGTGGCCTCACGTCTAAAATGCAAACACACTACCTACTAGACTGCGGCGACTTTACTTAACTAATAATTATCTCTTATTTGTTTCAAATTAAATTTAATTTGGAACCAACCAAGTCGTTCATAGACTTTAGATTTTCTTCACACACGATTTTATATAAAACTAGCAGACCCGGCGAACTTCGCCCCTTGTTGGAAAAGTTCGTACTTTTAACATAAATTTTGTGGCTACTCACCCAATTGACTCATTAAAGGAAAAAAAAGGATAACATACCATAAAGAAAACGGTAACTTACCTGCAAAGAAAACAAGAAATAAAAAAATTTTAATAAATCAATGAATACAATTTAAATTGATGCCGGAAATCATTGTTATTATTTTATTTAAATATTATAGAATATCTACAATAAAGGTCAAAGGTCATGCTGGACCTTCTTTACTTTTTGCTATATCTAACTTTTTTTTAAACCATCTAAACTTGATAAGCATTTGAACAAAAAAAGAATGGTTAAAATCGATTCAATGGTTTAAGAGTTATAGAAATCACTTAAAGGGGGAAGGTTGCCACGCCCATTTTTGGTGAGTTTGCCGATATCGATTCTACAAACTTACCCACCAAATTGCATTCGTCTACGATTACTATGTCCCTAAATATACAATTTTAAAGTTTTGCCACGCCTACTTTTTTCTAAATCGAATTTTTTTTAACCATCTAAACCTGATAAGCATTTGAACAAAAAAAGAATGGTTAAAATCGATTCAGGGGTTTAAGAATTATAGGTATCACTTGAAGGGGGAAGGTTGCCACGCCCATTTTTTTGTCGGATTGTCAAGGACTTACCCACCAAATTTTATTCGTCTACGATTAATAAGTACCTAAATATTCACTTTTATCGATTTGCCACGCCTTCTTAACATTTAGGGATATGAAAAATAGATGTTATCCGAATCTCAGACCTATCGGTCAAACCATTTCTACGGAGATTAACCACTAATTCCGTGCCATGCGAATTTTATATATTAGAATATTTAGTCTTTCGAGCAAAAACTGTAGAAAAACTTTTTTTATTTCGTTTTAATTGCCAAAAATTTATATTCTTTTAATTTAACATTATAAATACCCCGAAAAAATGGAAATATTCATAAAAAATATTAATACCTATTTAAATTATAACGTAATTACGACTTGGCATTACTTTCCTCTCTTAAGACATCTGGCATCTCTGTTTATTATATTGTTTTGCTGCTTTCAATGCATTACCAACAGCTGGTATTTGCAAATGACTTGAACAAAACAAAAACTGACATTTCATTGATAATTTTCTTGAAACTCCTCCTTACATCTCATTCTCTTTTTGGTTTCTTCTTTCATTTATTCAATAGAAGAAGTCTATTTACATACATATATGTACGCGTTTGTTTGTTGCTGTTGCTGTTACTGTTATTATTGTTTAAGCGTTGTTGGGGGCGAGTTGGTGAGGATAACAGAAAAAGAAATCAAGAAAGAACTGTGAACTGTTGGGTTGGTTGATTATTCTATTATACACACACGCATATAAATTTTTTGAAGAACTAAAAGTAAAAAGGAATTATTCTTGAACAGAAATTGGTTTTTACAAGAAGGAAAAAATTTACAATTGAAAAAGATTGTGCAAGAAAAGTTAATAAAAGAATTGCGTGCGAAAGGTTTTAAAGAAAATTCAACAAAGTGTCGCAGAGTGAGAAAATTAAACCGAAACAACGTTTTAAGGTTTATGATACGTTCATGCTAAGGGCGATTTTAGGGTCGGATTCGACCGATTCACAGGAGGACGCAGCATCAGCAGCCGGAGCTGGTAGTAATAGTGGCGGCGGTGGCAGTGTAGGCTCTGCAGGCAGTGGCAAAAATACAAATAGTCCTGCCACAGGGTCGGCCAGCAGTAAGGGATCGGGTACAATAGTTGGCGGCGGCTCTGGTAGATTGGCCAGTTCATTTTGTCGAGGCGGATGCAGTCGTTCCATATCATCGAGTGCAGTGTTAAACAACAGCAATTACGATTACGGCACACCAGCCACAGTAGCACCATCCACATCAACACATTCGGGCAGCGGTTGTATAGCATGCGAAGCTGATAAACATTATCAGCAACAGCAGCAACATTATCACACAGATTCATCGGCAAGCGGGGGAGAGCGTAAGAGTAGACGTAGTTTTGCTACACGCAGTAGTTGCAGCAAAATGTCACATTCCAGTTCAAGTTCTATGCGTGGCAGCTCACGTAGCTGCATGTCAAATAACTCCAAGTCTGTTTCACCAGGCAGCTACAGCTGTAATGCTTTAAATGTTGACTTTAGCACTTATACGGCCACTCACCAGTGGACGAAAATGTTAGAATGTGCCGAATTTGTAGGGGCCAAGTATGTGAACTTCTTCTTAAACACATAGATAAAAACTATTTAAATTTTCCTTTCTTTCTTGCTTTACAGACGTTCCAAACACACTGTGGTGGCCTATAAAGATTCCATGTATGTTTTTGGCGGTGATAATGGCAAGACCATGCTTAACGATCTTATCATATTTGGCGTTAAAGACAAGTCCTGGAGCAGGGCCTGTGCCACTGGCACACCACCTGCACCACGTTATCATCATTCGGCTGTGGTTTTTGGTAATTCCATGTTTATTTTTGGCGGCTATACGGGCGATATACATAGTAATTCGAATTTAACAAATAAAAATGATTTATTTGAGTATGAATTCAAAAGAACCATGTGGGTAGAGTGGAAGTTTTCGGGAAAGTAAGTCGCCAGTTAACTTAATAATTTAAAGAATTTACAAAAAAAAAAAATTCTAAATTTCTTCCGCTTTTTAGAATGCCCGTAGCACGTTCAGCTCATGGGGCAGCTGTTTATGATAATAAAATGTGGATCTATGCAGGCTATGATGGTAATTCTCGTCTAAATGATATGTGGACATTAAATTTAACGGTAAGTAATTGTGATTATCAATTAAAAAAAAAATTATTTTTACTGCTAGTATCAACTTAAACGGAAAGGAGGGTCGGTAATAAAGAGAGCAGATCAATTGAATCAAACTGTGCCGTGTATATTAAAAGTATTGATCTCATATGAGAACCTAGAAGGGGGAAGACTCCAGCAAATCAAAGAAAATATTTGAAATCGATTCCCCTCTTGCCACAAATAGGCAAAACACTCGATGCATTTTTGTTTTCGGAACTGACACAACAAAACGCTAAAAAAGCTATGACTTTAACCGGACTCTACTACTTGGTCGTATATTCCTTATAGTTCTCGATCTTTTAAAGGCATTTGGTACAGTTAATCTGTTAAAAAAAACTTCATGGCTTGTGGTCTTTTCAACCACAACGAAAAGCTTAAACCAAAAAGAATTAAGAAATAAGTAGGGTGCAGTTCTCTGCCTGCTATTGTTTAATTTCCACCTTATAAACAACCGATCATCACCACCGAATCATTTCACATGCTGAGTCTTTAAACCATACCGTATGGTTAGTGGTTGTTACTTAGGTATCCTAGCAATCTTCTTCTGGGCGAAGAGCCTTAAAATCTTTTCATCAAAACCCCTGTCGCAACTGTGTTCAAAATTTGCATTAAAAAAGTTTAAAGAAGAACTGAATGCGATAAACAATTGAAAACGAATTCCGACTACCAAATAACCAAATATTTTGGAAGTCACATTAGATGTCCTAATTTGGTTCTCTAGACAGCACCTATACAATTTGGGATAATATGAGTAATAGAAACAAGGACTTGGAGTACGGATAAGGATACCTTGTTGACTACAAGTTAAAATATTTGGCCGATCAGAGGTAAACTATACTCTACCAGTGTAGAAAGAAATCAAGAGCAAGGTAAACGGAATGGATATAAGGAACAGAGCCTTCAAAACAATAATTTTAGATTGCATTCCATAGAGTTTATATTAGAAGATAAAGAATGTGACATTCGGAGAACACAACATTATGGTATTAAAGAAGTATCACTTGTAATATCTTCAAAGGGGGCATCCCAATCACCATCTAATGCCGTTAAAGCTTTCCGTAGGCCTTAGTAGAATATATTTTACAGAACTTATGGAACTTATTTGCCCTAGGGTTTCTCTAATAGCTTCAGGGATTTAACTTTTATTAAAATTTCTGACCTTAAGCGTTTCATTTCAAGCATTAGTTGGCTTTTGATATGGCACTGATCCCACCTTACTTAAGAACAGGAGGGTCGTTCTTGTTTTAAAAACTTCGAACTTTCTACTTAACAAACCTACAAGCATCTTTAGTCTCTGATTCTAATATAAAATTCTTCTTTTATTTTCCCAAAAAAGGGCGAAAACCATCAATGGGAGGAAATTGAACAAAAAGGTGAACGACCGCCAACCTGCTGTAATTTTCCGGTGGCAGTGGCACGCGATTGTATGTATGTTTTTTCGGGACAAAGTGGTATGCAAATAACGAATTCTTTATTTGAATTTAATTTTAAAACGAAAACGTAAGTAAAGTTTATTTATTAAAAAAAAAAAGAAGGAAAAGATGGACATTTTTAAAAACTCTTTTGAATTGTTTATAGATGGAGACGTATTGGCAATGAACATGTTTTAAGGGGCGTGGCATCCCAACCGCCCTCTAGACGTTATGGCCATACTATGGTCCACCATGATCGCTTTTTGTATGTTTTTGGTGGCTCGGCAGATTCTACATTGCCAAATGACTTGCATTGCTATGATTTAGACTCACAGGTATGGTCAATTATACAGCCAGAAGCCAACTCGGATGTACCCTCGGGTAGGGTATTCCATGCCAGTGCTGTTATAAGCGATGCCATGTACATATTTGGCGGCACGGTAGATAATAGTGTTAGACGTGGTGACACTTATCGTTTTCAATTCTCCAGCTATCCCAAATGCACGTTAAGGGAAGATTATGGTAAATTTTTCAATGAAAAACAATTCTGCGATATTCAATTTATAGTAGGACCTGAAGAGGTTAAAATTATGGCACACATTGCATTTGTGGCAGCCAGATCGAAATATTTACGAACAAAAATATTAGCAGCCCGCGATGCCAGGCAACAACAAATGGAAAAAGTTTTTGGTACGGCTTGCATAGAAGTGCGTACTTGTACGCAGGGTGCCAATCAAGAACCTTTACTGGAAGTGCGTTTGCCTAATGCCAATCCAGAGGCTTTTGAAATTATTCTAAATTACATCTATACCGATCGCATAGATTTGAAGGAATCGTATACGAAAAATATTATCATACTTATAACCGATATTTATCAATTGGCCGGCCTATTTCTAATGCCACGTTTGGCCCAGGGTTGTATACAGTATTTGGACTTTAAGATCAATAAGCAAAATGTCTTGGAGGCTTTATACAATGCGGATAAAAAGAAGTTTGTATTAAATAACACAAAATTGATTTAAATTGATTTTTCTCTTTCAAAAAGGATACAAATTGTCAAGGATCACTGCATGCATTTTCTTATAAAAGAAGAAAACTTTACCGATGTGGTGATGTCCAATGAATTTAGCGATTTAGATAAGCCTTTATTAGTGGAAATTATACGAAAAAAATTAAATCCTAGTAAAATAGTTACCGATAATAATTTAGATAAGAATGTGGGTAAGTAAACGTAGATGGATTGTAAAACTTTAAATAAATTTTGATTTTTATTTGTAGGCACGACATTGGAAAGTGATATGGCAGTATTTCTAGAGTCTACGGGCAAGGATTTTTGCGATATAAGCTTGATTTTAGAGGGTCAAGTGATAATGGCACATAAATCGATATTGTCAGCAAGAACGCAATATTTTCAGGCCATGTTTAGATCATTTATGCCGCCCGATAATACAGTTAATGTAAGTTTTGCCAGGAAATCTAACACAAACGTTTAATAATAACGAAATTTTCTATTTCCAATAGATCTCCATTGGTGATATTCTACCCTCGATAGAGGCTTTTCAATCCCTCTTACGTTATATTTATTATGGTGAAACCAAACTACCACCCCAGGATGCTTTATATCTTTTTCAGGCTCCCCATTTTTATGGTCTATCGAATAATCGTTTGCATTCATTTTGCAAATACTCTTTGGAACATAATATAACCTATGAAAATGTTTTACAAACTTTAGAAGCTTCCGATTATACGAAAATCTTTGATATTAAAGAACATGCCTTAAAATTGATTGTTAAGGATTTTGCACGAGTGGCAAGACTGCCGAAGATATCGGGTTTGTCGCGTGAATTACTATTGGAAATAATAAGGGCCGTAGCCGATTCACATGGTGAATTTTTAACACGTATTAGTATTAATACAGATATCTGAAAATTGGTGTTATTACAGCCTGCTTTACAATTCCTATTGGCCTGGCTGCAAAGGGGCAACAATGCTGTTTGACACCGTAAATTCCTATTACTCCCCATAATCTATTCTATTTATTCTTAACGAAAATTTAAATTTTCTTACAAAAACAAAACGATATTTTAGTTAAAAGAAAAGAAAAGAAGAAATTTTTAAAATATGCTCTTTGAATTCTATTAAAACTTATTAAATGTATCTTATCTATCTATCTAACTAACTATCTATCTATTTATGTATCTATCTATTAATTACACACTTAATATTTTAAAGTTATATTAATTATATTCTAATATTGTATGTCCAAAATTAGTTTTAATTTCATATTTTTTTTTTATTTATTATTCCTTTGACTGCCCTTTTATATTTTATTTCCTAGGTATGAATCTCTTTTTCTATTTAATTTTATCTTAAACTATAATTATGTTTACTTTTATCTCTAAAGTTATTTTAAATCTGACACTTAATTTTATTATGTTTTATGGACAATTTAGTTTATTTAAGAAAATTACCTTTTTTTATATTAAATACGAAAATTTAAAACAATTTAAATATTAAATGGATATTAAACGAAATTAAAACTTTGCTAGTTTCATATAAGAACTGAGAGAAAGTGAAAGAAAGCAAAGGATAACCATTTAACTTCCCCCTCTACCTATGCCAATTTCATTCAAGAGGGTGTAAATTGAATGACCATGTGTTCTGAAAGACTTCTTCAACAGAGGGGAATAGAAGTTTCCATCGAACCACCGTCATAGTGCTTTATATAATGCCTGAGGGAATGTTTCTCTCTGGATTGAGGATTCTTATTCAGGACTTAGGACTAGGGTTATCTAGTATAAATCTCAACAGGTCCGTGGTTATAAGGACTTCATAAGAGCTCTTTGACCGGCTGAGTTTGTTAGCTTATAGAACAAACTGATATACCTTTAGAGTTGTGTGACGCTCTTGCTTGAATGGGATACCAATCTGTTGGTGGTGTGGGCTATGGCCTCAGCAAAAGTTGGGTTAGAAGAGCCATAGGTTATGGATAACCATTTAACTTCCCCCTCTACCTATGCTAATGTGCCAATTTCATTCAAGAGGGTGTAAATTGAATGGCCATGTGTTCTGAAAGACTTCTTCAACAAAGGGGAATAGAAGTTTCTATCGAACCACCATTATGGTGCTTTATATTATGCCGAGAGAAACATCCCTCTGGATTGAGGATTCTTATTGAGGACTTAGGACTCTATGAATGGATTGAAACTAGTTGTGAGTACTAATTTTACGATATTTTATAAGGATCTCGAACTTGAGCTCCATTATAGTTTGGATGACAACTGCAACGTTTTTCAAACAGAAAAATTTGCTTGCTACTTTGAAGTCTTCGAATACGTATTTTCACATGATATTCTTTGACAGTGAAAGCGATAAGGGTTATCTAGTATAAATCTCAACAGGTTCGTGATTATAAGGACTTCATTAGAGCTCTTTAACCGGCTGAGTTTGTTAGCTTCTAGAACAAACTGATATACCTTTAGAGTTGTGTGACACTCTTGTTTGAATGGGACAGCAATCTGTTGGTGGTGTGGGCTATGGCCTTCGCAAAAGTTGGGTTAGAAGAGGAACTATAGACTCTCTCTATAGGCTATGGATAACCATTTAACTTCCCCCTCTAGCCATGCCAATGTGCCAATTTCATTCAACAGGGTGTAAATAGAATGACCATGTGTTCTGAAAGACTTCTTCAACGGAATGGAATAAAAGTTTCCATCGAACCACCATCATGGTGCTTTACATAATGCCTGAGGGAATATTTCTCTCAGGATTGAGGATTCTTATTGAGGACATAGGACTCTATGACTATATGTACATAAGTACACTCATCTTCAAGAATGGATTGAAACTAGTTGTGAGTACTAATTTTACGATATTTTGTAAGGATCTCGAACTTGAGTTCCATTATAGATTGGATGACAACTGCAACGTTTTTCAAACAGAAAGATTTGCTTGCTACTTTGAAGTCTTCGAATACGTATTCTCACATGATATTCTTTGACAGTGAGGGCGATAAGGGTTATCTAGTATAAATCTCAACAGATTCGTGATTATAAGGACTTCGTAAGAGCTCTTTGACCGGGTGAGTTTGCTAGCTTCTTGCTTGAATGGGACACCAATCTGTTGGTGGTGTGGGCTATGGCCTCAGCAAAAGTTGGGTAAGAAGAGAAACTATAGGCTATGGAAAAATAAACTGGGATGTTGTGTGGCCAGGAGCATTTGGACTTCTATCGGTGATGAAAGAACTAGACCATTTTCTGTTTAGTTAGCGAATGAGGCCTCCCCTTACCTACATTCCCATATCCTCTACTTCCTTCCTCCCCTAAGGACAATGTACAATGGGTCAATTTCGACCTCCGGGTACTGTGCTTGTCTTGACCGACAGGTGCACGTCCTCTAACCTAGCGAATGAGCGAATATTCTTAGTTAAACCTACACAAGTGAGAAGGGTTTTGGAATCCATAGGTAAAAAATTTCTTCATTTCAATAAAAGAATAATGATTCCTTAAAATAGAACAGTTGCATTGTAACAACAACAACTAACAGACCCTTTACGGTTAAACAATTTAATAAATTCTTGAAAATATTTTCTATATGCAATTACATGTACTTACATTTTTTTTTCACAATAAGATTTTTCTTGGCGCCAACCGGAAGCGTCCCCTATTCACTTCACTATTCTAACCAAAAATATTTTGTGATGGCATCTTCTTCTTTTCACACTGCCTTTCCAACGATTTATTTTATACCACATTTGCACTAACATATTTCTACACTTTTTTTTAAGAAAACTGAAATAAATTAATAATTTTCTCACTTTATTTGCTTATAAAAATTTTAATTAACGAACGGCCATAGTGAAACGATTTTTTAATACTGATTGATTACTTGGTAGCAAAAAGCAGAGTTGTTTTTAAGCAAAGTGTTGGCAATGCTACAAGATGGCCGTTTTAATTATAAATTTAGAAGATTTTTTTTTGCTAACCCACTACCAAATTGAAAAATCAGAACGAATTAAAACGGCCATTTTGTAGAATTGCCAACATTTAAACTGAAAGCAACCCTGTTCTTTTGCTACCAAACCGGCTTATTAGAATTTGTTATTATTTCTTGATGAATACATGCCGCAAATCGAAAATGATACAAATTGGAATTGAAAATTACATGCGTTATGCGCTACAGCTTTTAATTTTATGAATTAAAGCAGATATAAAAAGAGAATATTCAGTAGTGTTAATGGAAAAATTATAAATTCTTCAACGACCGTAGTCAGATGACTTTTGTGTAATTTGAAGAAAACAGAGTTCTGTTCTTTTGTTGCCAAACCACGGTTTATTATAATTTGTTATTATTTCCGGATGAATACATGCCGAAAACAAAAATTATACAAATTTGAATTGAAAATTACATGCGTTATACGCTACAGCTTTCAATTTGTTGAATTAAAGGAGATATAAAGAGAATACTCAACATGAAACTAAAGTGTTAATGGAAAAAATAAAAATTCTTCAACGGCCGTAGTCAGGTGACTTTTGTGTAATTTTTGATATTAAGAAAACAGAGTTGTTTTTAACCAAAGAGTTGGTAACACCATATATTGGAAGCGAATAATTCGTGAACAACAGTCTGTGGGTTTAAATCGTATTTTATTGGAAAAAGGTAAGAAATTATTTAAATAAAGGAATATTAATAAATATTACAATTTATAACGTTAAATTAACTTAAAATATTGTTCAAAATCTATTAAAATATATATTTTAAAGCTGCAACAGCTCCCAATCTTAATTGAAACCCAAAATTTAACCTCAGCGTCACCTTGAAAATAAGCGAATTTTTTGGGACTCCATTTTTTTTTTCTTAACCAAAAAGATTTTTTGAAAACGTATAAGACATTTTAAGATGCATTTTTATTTGCTCCTAAAGTCCGGGGCATCCAGTAAGGTTAGTATGATATATTTTGTTACAAAAACAAACTTTTTTACTCTTGGGTTTTATAACAGAATGTTGCCTTGGAATTTATCAAGGCTTTGCTAGAAAAATCATGGCGGCAAGCTGATTTGGACTTGGAACTCTCCTGTAATTTTGTTAATGATCTTTTGTCAGCCATTGGTCTAGGATGCCTTCTAACACCGGAGCAGATTAGTGAAGGCGGCAATTATATTTGGCCAATGGAACAGATTCAAATATATATCTTCCATTATGTTGCCTTGGATTTCAAAAAAGTGGAAGAATTCTTATTGCATTTGTGCAACTTCATGAAAGCACATCATGACACCTTTTTAGAGCATGTAGAAAATAGAAAAGATGAATACGACTCTCCTGTGGAATTATTAATGCAATTAATTGCCGTATGGTGCAGAGTTTATAAACAATTGCAAAAGTTAGAAGAACTGCAATTGAATAAAAGATTTGAAGAGCCATTGGCAAGAATAAGTAGGAAGGAGGGCTAGTACTCTTAAATTGTAAACAAAATTTAATCTATTTTTCCCGTCTAGACTTCCATTTATTATGTGGCATGCATGATTTAAGGAAACTGTATAGATTGGACTTGCATCTACTAGATGCCATATGCCAGCGTTTATATTGGAGTGCTTTACAAGGCCTATTGTAACTTTAATGATTTTTATATTTCTTATAGGTATTAACACCCACTTTTTTTTTATTATATTCTAGCTACAAACAAACTCATGATCTGATATTTAATGGTTTACTTCATATATTCTCCAAAGATTTTGATTTATTTTATAACAATAATGCTGAAACAATTAATTTCTTCTATGAAGCCTTTTCCGTAGAGGTATTCTGTTGTTTGAAGTTTTTATTTAACGCACAAAACATTTAAAAAACCTTTATTTTTCCAGCTTAATAATGCAACACCCCTCATATTATACCAAACATTCCAAAAAATCCTCAACGAATTGGAAAATGATGTCAAATTAAATATTCTAACGAATTTTCTTATAGAACCCTTTATGCTTAAAGTGTATTTCACCACTTTATTAGGCAAACTTACTAAAAAGAATGTGGAAAAAATTCAACACGAATGCTTAAAATTCTTGAATGTATTGCAAAGGTTTTAAATATTTTAATAGCGATAAAAAAAAAATTAACTTTAAATATTTTGTACCTATTATTTTAGCAAATTAATATCTCTTGATTGCTTTTCTCGTGAATTTATGGAAGCTATATTAAATTTAGTTTTCAAACCATCTGCTGTTACTGCAACTTTAGCCTGCAGCTTGTATATAACAATGATGAAACGTAAATTTTCAAATCAAATGATTTTAAAACATTTAATGAATTTTTATGCAAGTCATGTGGTAAGTGCATAAAATCGAAAAAATGTTCTGAATTTATTATTCCAATTATTATTTTTTTTTTCATTACTTAGGTCTCCATTGCTGAATTAAAATCTTATATGTTGAATGTATATAAACGATGTAATGCTTTATTGAATTTTAACAGTCTTTTGGAAATTATTACCGACAATACTTGTACAGATGTTGTAAGACTATTGAGCTCTCATATGCTGGTCATTATTTTTGAAATAAAATATCAGGAAAATGGTAACTATTAAATTTAGTTCTAATAATTAAGGTTCAAAAGCTTTTAAAATTAACAACGAATCTTATGAAAAAAGTTGTTATAATCTAGTATTTAAGATTTAGAATTTCAAGGATGAGATATCTCTCGTCCTCTATATTGGTATGCCAAAATTATATGTTCACTTCTGCCTTATTTCTTTCATTTTTTGACATCAAATTCTCCTTCAAGATCTCCAGTCTTCTTTCTCTCTCTCTAATGAGTTTTTACATCAAAGCTTGACCTGTGATCCCACAAATACTGACTCTATTTGACCTGTCAAATACTTATGGGAACTTTAAAGGAACTACCTGCTTGGATAACAGCTTAACTGTCAAATAGTAGTACTATGTTCCGTCCGTCAGTAATACTGATAGTCATTAGTTATAATAAAAGTCTTAAGAAAGCCCTGCTAGAGAAAACAAGGTTCCATGCACTTGAGTTCCTCCCCTTTATAACCGTGTAAACTGTAGATAACAAAGATACTTTACTTGCCATTACTACCCTTTAGTCAGGTCTACAAACTAGTTTCTCACAACACCCCTATTGTGTGTGTAAATTTTATCCATGATAGGCGGTATCTAGTTTAACGTCGACTATGAACTATTGAAATGAAGTCGCCGACAGGCCGTTTAGTTCGAGATGTTTGAACTGGGGTTTGATCCACGGGCTTTCGTCTTCAAGAACGCAAATTAGCCTTTGCATATAAAGCACAGTGCCCTTCTTAAGTCCTAAGGGACTCTCTAGAAAGGTTCAAGACCCTTTCCATTTTAGAACAACTCTATCTGGGCCATATAACAATCACCCAAATTCTGTAATGACATTATTTGATGAAGATATACTACCGCAGAAAGTTTTACAGACCGATCTATTCGATTTAAACATTTTTTCGCACCCTCTGTCTGCAATATCGTTTTCCTCCGTGTTGTAAAAGTGCTCGGTGTATAAAACATTTATCCAGTAGCACTGTGAGAGCTTATCTAGCAGAAGCATATTCAGTCTCCAGCTGACATAATGATCAATCAGTAGACTCAGAGCAATCTGATTAGTTGCCCATTTAGATAGCTCAGACTAAGGATATTGCTTCCCTCCATTTTCATGCACTCCTTGAACTCTATTATGTATTAGACCGAGATTATTATGTCCAATGTCTTAATAACTGTCCATAACTTCTAAGTATGGAAGCCATCCATCATAACTGATCTACTAATATTAACTCTTTGCCTTTAAGTACTAATCTCTTGCCCTTTACAGCTTCCTCTAGCCTACCGGAACTGGAACATTTATTACAAATTCTACCGGAAATCTTTGAAAATCTACAATCTCAAAAATGTGAACGCATTCTATTGTTGGCTTATTCCCATATACCCTTGGAGAAACTCAATAAACAGGTAAGTTTTTAGAAAACTTAAAAGAAAGAAATTTTTATTCATTATACTTATTTTTCTTTCTAGACCTTGGATAACTTTATACATTATGCTGTGGGTGTATTTACATACGTTGATAATAATTTGGAATATCCTTTGCTAATGAATTTATTTCAAGCCCTCCATAAATGTTTAATTTTTAATCGTGAATGGCAACATTTAGAAATCCTAACCGATCATTTATTAAGTAAATATCGTGAGATGATAAGAGATCTAAAGAATAGAGAACAACAACAAATGGAGGTATATATTGGATTGCATGGAGGAGGAGTATTTAAAAAATAATTTGGATTTCCTTTTTTTTTTTACAGCTTATAACCCAGCACAGTCTGTTGCATTACAATAATGTATTAAAACGTTTAAATATTATATTGAAAACCAAATACGAGCTACTGGACAATAATTATTTAGAAGTTATAAACGATTTATTACACTTTTTCGTATACAATCCAGAACTTAAGTCTGTAATCGTACAACAAAAATCGTTAATCGATTTATATGCTTTGGAAATCGTAATTTCTTTGCTATTGAAAGTCATAAAGAACCGAAGTGCTGGGCTTATCGGAAAATACTTCATTTACCTTACAAGTCCAACAGATTTTCAATTATTTGTGGTCGTGTATTAAGGATATGGATAATTTACTTAAATTAACTGTGGTCCATGTAAAGACGGTAGGTAGCATTAGCTTTTAAATTTCAAATGTAATAATAAAACTATTTTTAATTTTTTCATAGTATTTCTGCTGCCTTATAAACTTATGTTGTCATTTGCCTTTGAAACTAGATACGGATGACTATTATCAGTTGATACAAGTCTTAATTGTTATAAATTTTAAAAATAAAACCTTTAAACGCCAACAAGACTGGGAATTACATCAAATATGTCCACTACAGTCTCTGGTGTATCAACGTTTAATGCTTCGCCAATTTGCAGAAATGCATAAATACCAGAGGCTAGAAATAAATACGAATTGTGTTTGGAAATTATGCATTTATTATGGCATGGTAAGTTTCTTTAATTTTATTTAATTATTGCTTAACATGTATCATAAGTTTTACGAATTATTTGTTTGAAAATATGTTATGACTAGCTTTACATTACCGTACAATGAATAGAATTCTGAACTTTGCCTTACTTTTTGTATAATCGCCACAGGTTATTGCGTTGAAAAAGTATTCCATTTGCTTAAGTAGAGAATTTTTCTTTAAAAGTAACTGCTTTGCTCGTGTTAGAAGGTTTTTAGATGTTTATACTATCTTCAAGGGGCGAATTGATAGTTGGCCCTGACCCGTCAGTCTGCCACTTCTATGGCCTCATCAATGGATGGGTCATGGAGAAAGAGGAGAGGCGCTGGGGCAACGAATCGGGTTGTTTTGTCTCTAGGTGTCTATGGCCTGCTGTAGACAGTAAGAGAACAGGTTGGCTGCTGGGCTTGAATAAGGTCAGCTTAAGGTTGTTTGTCGGTTTTATCACTGGGCACTGCGAGATTAGGTCGCTGATGGGATCTTGAATAGATCCCAGCTGGACTATTGCAGATTTGAAGACTATCGAACACCTCCTCTGTAACTGCCCAGACTTTGGTAGATTGAGATTGAGGACTCTTTTCGGGACCTTCTTTGGGAACTTGAATTCAGTGTCGAAAACCGACATCGAGGCGCTCCACAGATTCGTTACTGGCTTAGGCTGGTTGAGAGGTGCTAGGACTTCATCCGTGTAGTTGCGCTCTCCCACCCTTTTTGTTGTGTCTGGTCTGTATGATTCCTACGCTTCCCACTTCCCCCCTTTCATCCTTTCCCCTCTATTATTCTTCACTCTTTTAGGACGTTGAACAATGGGTCAGTTCGACCTCCGGGTACTATATTTGTCTTGATTGAAGGGTACACGTCCTTTAAACTAACCTAATCTACTGTCTTCATGGGCAATTTAAAAATGAAAGCCGGCAACGTCGCCGAAATTGATTTTGTGGATGGTGCCTAATTATCTCTGATAAAGTGTACGACCTTCTAGGTTGATAAGTTTGCGATCATGAATACAGCGTAGTTGGTCTGGAAAAGCATCAAACTGAGTCCTATAGTTGACATTTATGTGGCAGCCAGGCTTCCTCAAAAGTACAGATTAGACATTAAGTATGTTTGTACTAAGGAGGCGCTCACAATTCTCCTGGACGGAGTGTTCTAAAACAGAATGAATACTCATCTGGGACGTCTAGGATAACACTTTAAGTTTTCTAACTAGGCATTGTGGTCTGAAACTTTGGGCAAGGCCCTCAGACAGTAATCACTTATTTCTGAACGGTGAAACTGTCGAATCCATTATGTAACGTCTATCCCGGTATTTAAAGTCTTAGGCTGAGAACAATGTACTGGAGTTTCTTTACTGGTCTTGAAAAGATAGAATCTGATATTGAATGTATTGTGAGGTGACTCTACTTCTTTCTTTTCCCTTTCTTTTCTTTCTTTTAGGTGTCACCCATATTGTTCAATTAGTTTTTTTCTCTTTCGGTTTCTATTCTTTATTGCTTTCAGGAAAATATCACAAAAGAATGATGTGACATTATAATGTTAAAGATTCTGCATCGAACATGGAACGGTCCAGCGCAGCCTAAACATTCCATAATACTCTCTATTTCGCCCTGACCCATCTACTCTCTGTTTGATCCAGAAGTCAATCGGCCGATGATGTATCCTATCGGAGTTTTTTTGTTCCATCCATTAAATTCACTTGACCGATTTTGCGCTCTATCTCTTGCCCAAGTAGCAAGATTATTCTTTTTCTTGTCGCTGTCTCAATCAGTGCTTCCACCTCTATTCTAGCAGGTCTTAGGTCTCATAAGATAATTAAAGTGATTTCATGAGTAGATTTTTGCTGTGATTTTCTTCACTCTTAACTGACATCAGGGTTCCTTGAAGTTAAAAAGGGTTAAGATTGAATTTAACTTTAGTCATTCTAACAAATTGCCACCATCGTGTGGCTGGCACCAGAGGTACATATATATCGGGTCCGCCATATAACGTTTTTTTTTTTCAACTAGTGCTTATTTCGTGAATGGTAACGCTTAGCTCGTGTCTAATTTGACAGATAATTGGTTTTATCCTTCCGCCGAACGTATATGGTTGTGTATATGAGTTTTCGCTTCGCTAAGTGGGCCCGCGATCGACTTTTTTTTTTTTTTTTTGCAAAAAAAAATCTTTTCAGATGAAGCTCATTTTGGTCTTGGCGGGTATGTAAACAAGCAAAATTGTCGCATTTGTGGCACAGAAAACCCGCACGCATACATTGAAAAGCCGACGCACCCACGCACGAGTCACTGTTTGGTGCGGATTTTGTTTCAGAGGCATTATTAGGCCATTTTTCTTCGAAAATGAGCAAGGAGTGGCCGTTACAGTCAATTGCGATCGTTATCGGGCCATGTTAACGAATTTTTGTAAACAAAAATTGAAGAGGAGGAAGAAGCCGAAGCTACACTTGATGTGTTGTGCCCTGCTTTTAAATATTGCATTATCAGCCGCAGAGCTAATGTCGTTTGGCCACCTCGGAGCTGCGATTTGACACCGTAGGACTATTAGTATTTGTGGGGTGCTGTCAAAGATGAGTGTTACGCCGACAAGCCAGAGACAATTGTCGCTTTAAAGGACAATATTCGTGAAGCCATTGGTGAAATATAGTAACACACAATCGATAATTTACATAAAAATTGAAACGATCGTTTAAGCTACTGCACGGCCAGCCGAGGCAACCATTTGATTCGAATTTTTTTCCATTATTAACTGGAAGGATTGTACTTTCAAATAAAAAAAGGAATTTGAGAAAGCATTTAAAAAAAAAAGTTATTTGGCGGAACCTATATGTATTTCTGATAGCAGTAAAACTGACAAAACTTTCGAGTCTCATTAACGATTGCAAGAGTTCCTTATGAACTTCTTTAAATCGCATAAGGGCAATGAAATAGCTTAACTTAGATGACAACATGATCGGACTTAGTATGTCTGATGGAGAGGAGATAAGTCAATATCTTCTAGGTCGACTTTGAAAGAACTCGACAAGAGTTGTCGAATTTTATGTTTAAAATTACAGCCTACATTAATATTACAACCTTGCTAAACTTATGTTCAAACTTGATGTCAACCAAGTGAGGGAACTACGTAATATGTCCTCTACAAATATACTTTTTCGTGTAACTAAGAGTCAAGAGTTCCTTATTTTATTTTTATTTTTTGTTTTTTTTTTCAGTTTAAACACTCTTTCAATAATGAATTAGAGGTACTAATCATAACTTTGGCCAATCATAGATTTCAAATTTATAAAAACGTAATTCCAATTATGATTTACAATCTTTACAAACAGACACCAGCTCTAAAAAGTCATATCATAATGGTAAATATTTTCTAATTGAACATAGTTCAGAATCAATAGTTGTTGTTGTTGTTATTTATTTTAATTTCTTTTGTTTTGTTTTGTTGTTTTATTAAAGGGGATTCTAAAACGACATAAACATTTAATTGATAACGTAATACGAGTAGAGTCACCTGCATTGCTAAATGTTCATGTGGTCTTAATGGTATTACAAATATTGGTAAAGGCGTTAAGTGTTCAACGCATAAAGACAGGCCACAATCGTTTAGAGGCATTAAGGCATTTAAACATTTTCATCGAAGACTTAAATTTAAGTCAATTGCAAGCCAAACAATTGATGTGAGTTGATAAAAAAAAACACACACACACAAATGTGTCATTAATTAATTTTATTTACTTCCTCTTTAGTGTAGAGCAATTGAATTTATGTGAAAAGCATTTAATAACCGCTGAAGAACGTAAATTTTTGGCTAATTTTAAAGCTCATTTACCACCACAAGACTAAAGGTACATACTTTAAATTGTTACTAAGAAAGTTTATATTATAAGAGAACAAAAAAATCAACACTTTTGAATTATATTTCTTTATTTTTATTATATTATTTGATTTGATTTCCTTTGGAATTTAAAACGTCAGTAGTTCTTGACGCCTTTTAATGAATAAATAAATTTATTTTTGCTTATAAAATTACAACATACCTATGCACCTCTTATGTACGTTACGTAGACATAACAAGCCTTTATAAACCCGAAACATTAATTGTTTTATTACAATTATCTTATTTATCTAAACTAGATAATAAGATAATTCAAAACAAACATTTATAATGGGCGTCGATTTTGTTTTTTCCCCCGTTTTTTTTTTTCTTTTTTCACAGTCAAACTTCTTGCCTATTTTTTTTTCACGTTCATTCCAATACCCATTTGTTGCGCTATATACAGTTTTTATAACGCTAATTTGTATCCGTAGTCCCCACACCCCAAAAAACAAAACAAGAAAAACAACAAATTTAATGCGGAAAAATTTGTCAATTACTTTTTGTATGTTTAAATTTGAGTCACATGTAAATGTCTTGATTTGAAAATTTAAAAAGATTTATGGGGTTATTAGGGTGGCCATATTGTCTATATGAAAGATTGTCAGTTTTTTTATTGAACCAAAGAAACCAGTTTACTTGCCATTAATTAGTTTGCATTTTTATGTATCACAACTTTCATGGAGAACTGAAAATATCATCAAGCACTCCAGTATTACAACTTTAAGTGGCGCAGGTGCCCTATATTGCTAAAGCAAATTGGACTGCCCAAAATCTTCCTCTAGACCCTAAAAGTAGGGGACCTCTCCAGTATTACTAAAGCAAATTGGACTGCCCAAAATCTTCCTCTAGACCCTAAAAGTAGGGGACCTCTCCAGTATTACAACTTTAAGCGGCACAGGTGGCCTATATTGCCTCTTAACTACATTAAATATAAAGCTCCTCTCAAAAGGACCTAAGTTTTCTATGCTAAAATATTGTTTAAATTTCCTTTCAAAACTGCAAATACAAGAAATTAGAGCAGAGGGAACGTATATGGACTTGACTAAGCAGTGGCCGAAGAGTGGTGTTGTGAAACGAATGGACTGTTGTCCTTAATCTGCTAAGTGATTAAAATCCCAATGAATGTGATCTTAGAATCACTTTCATAAAATCTATAGACATTATGTACAAAGAGAAGAATTTTATTCAACTTCCCGTAGGTGAATCGGCTCGTAAAGAGACGCCTTAAGAATATCAAGTCTGCTTTATTTAGCGTGGTTTCCTCTTTAGAAATTAGTCATGGTTCTGCTTCGGCTTTTGGCTTTTTGTAATTTCACAGGTTTAGGTTTAGATTCATCTCATTAACATCATTGAAGTTCCTTAATTCATAAAGTATTTTAATTGTGTTCATTGGCTTTAAGAGTCAAAATTGATTGCGGTTAACTTTTAGTCACTTATGGTGACATTGCCTCGCCACACCTTCAAATGTCATAAGTTCCTGTCTGGCAAATTTTTGTGTAAACATCTATTGGATTCATTTTTTTTTTGTTACATATCCGGCCCCTTTAATTCCTGTCTATGTTCTACCATTTGTTTAATCTCTATCCATCGTTACTCTATAACTGAGGCCACAGCTCGAAATTAATAAAGTTAGTTTATAAAGAAAACTGTCCTCGATATTTTATGTCATACCTAAAGCAAATTGGAGTGCCCAAAATCTTCCTCTAGACCCTAAAAGAGAGGTCCCCTAATGCGTATACTTTTTAGTTAAGACAAACGTTTTATTTTCTATCGATAAGAATTTATATGAAGGGCCTTGATAGTTACAAAGGAGATGAATGTCCTACAGGCTCCTACTCCTCCTTATCATATCATACGTTAAAATAGTCCGGTTTCCTTGTAACCAATCAAACCTTGCAAAATTCTGTAAGAAAAAAGTCTTAAGGTTCAATTAGTCGTGACTTAACCATAACCATATAAATCAGCTGTTTTTGTTGGGTTTAAATTATTTATTAAACTACAAAAGTTTGTACAATCTAATGCCTTTATGTATAGAGTTGCTAAACAGAGGAATAATATAAAAAATATCAAATTAAATAAAGTATATGAGAAATACAGGGTATTAATATTTTCATTCATTTCACAACATTCTCCCTGAATGAAACAATTCCAAAATTAAATGATTTCTCATACACTCTTTACAATCAAAAAATAAAATTAACAATTCAATTCAATGTATACTATGTGGGTTAGTAAAGACCAAAATATTCTACAAAATAATTCAATTTCTGAGGAGTAACAGCTTTCGTTAATACGTCGGCAACCATTTTATCTGTGCACAAGTATTTCAAAACGATTTCCTTCTCATCAATTTTCTGTCTGATAAACTTGGCCTTTATGTCCACATGTTTTGTTCTTGGTGAATAGTTATTGTTAAGAGCGACTTGCATGGCGCCCTTGTTGTCACAATATAGCATCATACTTTTGCTGCTGTTAGGGTTGAGTTCAGCTTCAAGGCGTTTCAGCCATACTGATTCTTGGATAGCAGCAGTCAGTGACATGAACTCTGCTTCCGTCGAAGATAATGCCACTGTCTTTTGCTTTCTTGTAGACCAGGCAATTGCGCCTGATTGGTATACAAAGACATAGCCGGTGGTGGATTGGCGGTCGTCAACATCCCCGGCCCAGTCTGCATCACAATAGCCTTTCATACCATCTTCTATTTGCTTCGTGAAAGTGATTCCCTTGTCGATTGTACCTTTCAAATATCTCATCACGCGTTTAACTGCCTCCCAGTGTGGTTTACCAGGATTTGTTCCAAATCTAGTAAGTACATTTACCGCATAGCAAATGTCGGGTCGAGTAATTTGGGCAGCAAATAATAGGCAACCAATAGCCTGCATATATGGGATATTCGACATTCGTCGCTTAGACTCTTCATCTTCAGGAGACATGTTCACTGACAATTTATGATTGTAATCCATTGGGGTTGAGATTGGGTTACATTCACTCATTCCAAAACGTACCAGAACATCAGCAATATAACGTGATTGGTCAATCTTAATAAAATTTTCGCCCCTGGTGATTTTTGTACCAAGCACCGATGATACTTCCCCCATATCCTTCATTTTAAATTTGTTCCCCAGCTTCGACTTTAAAGATTCTATCGCTTTAAGGTCGTTAGAAAATATCAGGACATCGTCGACATAAATGGCTACGTACAGCATTAGGCCATCACTTATTTTATGGTAGACGCATTGATCCACCTCACCTCTCACAAGACCTATTTTCAGCAATTCGTTGTTGATCGTCTCATTCCAAACACGGCCCGACTGTTTTAGACCATATATTGATTTCCGCAACTTGCATACCTTTCCGGAACCATCATCGAACATTTCAGGTTGTTGCATAAAAACAGTTTCTTTCAACGTACCATTTAAATATGCGCTTACTGCATCCATTTGGTGGATAAACATGTCATTTTTAACAGCCAACGCCAGCAAATAACGGATGGAATCATATCGGACAACGGGTGAGAAGGTTTCCGTATAGTCGATTCCTTCACGTTGTGAAAAACCTTTCGACACTAGTCTAGCCTTCCAACGTTTGGGATTACCACGTTCATCTCTTTTCGTCTTGAACACCCATTTTGATTTTATGGCTTTTTCACCCGGTGGTAAATCTTCTAGCACCCACGTCTTATTCGCGATTAACGAATCGATTTCCTCCTTCATTGCAGCTTTCCATTTACTTGAGTTTTCTGACGACAATGCCTCCTTTACTGTACCTGGATCATCAGAAATGTACTGCATTGCACAAAAATTTGTCGATCGCTGATTTCTATTGGCAATACGTTCAGACCGACGGATATTTCCTTCAACTGGAATGTTTTGTGCTTCGTACGGGTTTGGAGCCCATTCGCCACCATCATCTTCCACGGGTGATGTCATAGGTGACGACCACTCAACAGAGTCATCATTACTGCTGTCATCTGTTTCATTTTCCGTAGCAGGGCTCGATTCAGTCTGTATTGGTTCTATTTCCGGTGTCAATTCAACTTCAGTGCTGCTCTCCCCTGAATTGACACTATCATAAGCCTGAAGCAATTCTGGATAATAAAAATCTGTTTTCCTTTTTAGGCTGATTTTGCTTTCCTCTAAAAACACGACATCACGACTTATAAGTATTCCGTAGTCCTCTGGATTGAACAATCTATATGCTTTGCTTTCTGTACTGTACCCCATCATGATGCATTCAATAGATTTTTGCTCCAGCTTACGCCTTTTTTCCTTTGGAATGTGTACAAGAGCAGGACAGCCGAAAACTTTCAAAAATTTCAAATTAGGACGCCGTCCTGACCAAATTTCCTCCGGACTTAGATTTTTACCACGGCAAGGGACCCTGTTAATTAAATAACACGCCGTGTTGGCAGCCTCTGCCCAAAAACGATAATCTAATCCGCTGTCTATTAACATGCATCTCACACGTTCCATCAAAGTCCGGTTTATTCTTTCAGCGGTGCCATTTTGCTCTGGAGAATATGTGCACGTCTTTTGATGTATTACACCACAGTCCTTCAAAAAACTTTGGAAGTTAGCATTTACATATTCGCCACCGTTGTCTGTTCTTAAAATTTTTATCCTTGTTGAACACTGGTTCTCAGCCATTTTCTTGAACTTAACGAAAGTGTCAAAAACTTCGGATTTTCTCTTGAGTGGATACACAAATAATTTCCGGGAATAGTCATCCACAAAAGTAACCAGAAATCGAGCACCAGAAAAAGAATTCACGTCTAGTGGCCCAACGACATCGGAATGTACTAATTCTAATAATTTTGTGGCCCTAGTACCATCCTCTCTTATTGGCTTTCGGGTTTGTTTGCCCTTCACGCAAACCACACAAGGCTCGTTATTCCCTTTGTCAAAAGCAATACCAATAGACGCATTTTTCACTTCACTCAAATTTTTGTCACAAATGTGACCCAATCTTCTGTGCCATAATTTAAAATCCTTTTTGGCAATAAAAACTTTACTATCGTTTGAATATGGCTGGCTGTCTATACGATATAAATCGTTGTCCACTGTGGCAGATGTAATTAGTAAATCATCACTATATATACGGCAAGTTTCTCCTTTAAAAATTACCGTTTTACCATCTTTGGTCATCTGCCTTACCGAAAGAAGATTTGCACACAAATTCGGTACGTATTCAACGTTCTTTACCGTTATGGATTTTTTTTCATTTCCGATTAAAATATTTAAGTCAACGTCGCCAGCGCATTCAACGTTCAACTCACTCTTGTTAGCGACAACTACTTTTTTGTCTTCTATGCTGCGTACGTTATAGAGATGTTTGTTGTTACTTATCATGTGGTTACTAGCGCCGCTATCAACATACCAATGCATGTTATCGTTGCTGTTGTATCGCTCATCAGGCTCTTCACACACATTCATGCTAGTACTTGTTGCAATCAACGTCGATGAAACTTCTCTCTTCTCATTTTTTCGGTTGAACTTCCCGGTACTTTTGTTGTTGTTTTTCTTTGAGCAATTCTTGGCAATATGTCCAAATTCTTTACAGTTGTAGCATTGGGGTGATTTTTTCTTTGTTTTATTCAAATTTTTGGTGTACAACACGGCCTCCTTTTCAGCACTTGTTGTATCAAATTTTACATCTTGTAGAAGTAGATTTTTTACCATATCGACCGTCAATGTTTCCTTGGAGTTTTCCACGGCCATTACAAGTGGTCTAAAGTCATCCGGCAATCCGGCAAGCATTAATGAAGCTGTGAGTTCATCGTCTATATTGAGTCCTGCATTCTTTACCTTCAATGCAGTTATTACCAACTCGTTGACATACTCCTGGACAGAACTGTGATTCCGTAATTTCATATTCACCAGTTGCTTCAATAATTCTACTTTTCGTGTGAGGCCAGTATCCTCGTAAGCACGCATTAATGCATCCCAAGCATCTTTCGCAGTTATAGCTGCGGCAATGAGTCCATAGTTACATGGATCTACCATTAACGTTATCTCAGCCAAAGCACGTTCATTACTAATAGCATCGCCATCGTCTACTAAACCGGTTTCAACTATTTTCCAGCAACCTTTTATGATCAGGCAAGATTTGGCCTGCCTCTTCCACACATCGAAATTCTCGCGTCCTCTTAAACGCTCCAACGAAAATCCTAGCGGAAGACTTGCCATTGAAAACCGTAACACAAAAAAAAAAATATTTTTATTTTCACAAATTTTTTTTTTTTTAAAAAAAATTTTTATTAATTTTATTTGAAAAAAATTTTTTTTTTTAATTGCGTGACGTGTGGCCCATAACCTGTTGGGTTTAAATTATTTATTAAACTACAAAAGTTTGTACAATCTAATGCCTTTATGTATAGAGTTGCTAAACAGAGGAATAATATAAAAAATATCAAATTAAATAAAGTATATGAGAAATACAGGGTATTAATATTTTCATTCATTTCACAACAGTTTTAACCAACTTTATAGTCTTCACTGTTTTCGATTATAGGTAACTTACCATAATGCCATAGTCATAACGATAACTATATGTACCAATTGAATTTTGATTTTTTGCCATAACCATAAACAGCTGTTTGCTGAATTTACTTACATGTATACACATTTTTTTTTTTGTTTACTTTTGTACTTTTGAAAAATACATAGTGCAATTAACGTAAACAGCTGTTTATGGCCATGGCAGCACTGATTGCTGCTAATAGTAAATTTACGGTTATGGATTATGTTACGACTACAGCGTTATGGTAAAGTCACGACTAATTGAACCTTTATGCAGGATGTATTCAACACCAGCAGCAAGTTGATTCATAGGTAGAAGGCCAAAGTTTAAAACACTTAACATATCGAATTACTCGAATCACTTATAAGTATTTTTCTAAATTTATGAATCAGAATGAAGAGTCAAGCAAGAATCAAACATATTTCGAATGCTGTACTCTACTCATTGTAACCTGTACTTATAAATCAATGTTGTAGCGAGTACGAATGAATCAGAGTAGTTGAATTTTAATTCTGTTGATTCACTCATACTCAAAATTGCTAATCTCTGATTAGGAGTAACTGCCAGGTTGCCAATAGAATGTGAATCCAGGCTAACAAAGCCTATACGCCATCTAGTTTCCAATTGAGGAGCCAACAGAGAAGAATCTAAGGTCTTTTGGAATCCTTAAAATAATGAAGCAATTTTACACAAGACCGACCCATTCGCTTTCAAGACCACGTAAGATTGCTTATATGAAAAGACTATTCTCCAGAGCTTTCACACTAGTGCAAACTGTTTTCATAATGCCTCTAAGAGAAGCCGATGTTTGTTATGTTTTAGAGAGAGAATATCTTTGTAAAGTATTTAGCCAGTTTGCGTTGGAGGCGAACACAAACTCGGAATCAATCAGAAGTATTTTCTAGATGTAGTTCGATAGCTTGTCTGGAAATGATTCGAAGAACTCGTAAGAGAAATCCCAAAACTCCGATGTAAAGATCTGATTACAGATGATATTTTCAAATATAAAACCATTTACGATCGAAGTATTTAGAATTCGTATGAGTGTCAAGATATCACACATGGTCACCTTTGTATTGTGCAGTACGTAATCGTATTTTCTTAAACTGAAAGCCAACGACAATTTTCGGTCACTTATTTTAAACTCCCTTAAACTGTTTATTTCTTTTCGTGTTTTAATTTTTTTGTTTTTTTTTTATTATTTAGAATGATTCAATTTAAACAACATTTACAGGCCTAATTAACATAATGTTGTTAAATTAACAACAATAATAATCACAATAATCAACATTAAATGAATAATAAAAGACAAAATCAATATACAAAACAGTTTAAAAAACTGTGTTAAAAGCTGTGTTTCTTACAAACTATAAAAGTAAAGTTTAAATAAAATTGAATGGTGGGGAGAGGGGTTGGGGGGGATATATTATTAAAACAGATATTCAGTATGATCATACTTGGCTGTTTAATAAATTAATTATTGTTTCTCATTTGCTATTTTCATCATTATTATTGATGGCAAAGCACATGTAATATTGTAAAAACAGATTTAGGCCAACCAATTTATTGGGGAAATATTGTATAGTTTTGCTTGAAAAGAAACCCAAATATATACAAATTGTCACGTCTTAATTAGAACACTACGTGATGTTATGACGTAAAGCTTTAATTTATAAAAAATACGTTGTAATGTTGTATATAAATTTGAGTAGCATTTCTTTAACTTCTTCTTAATTTTGAAACTGTCATCTGTTGTTCATTTTTGGCTAGACGAAATAAATTATTTTGTCTTTTATAATTTATTATTTATTTAATAATTTAAACAAATAATTTTCTTTTTGGAAAAATTATTAATCATTATATTGTAATTAATTATAAAGTTTTATCATTAAATAAGCAGTCGATAAATTTTACCTATAAACCATAAAATTGGCCTTTATTGACATAAATGTGACAAGGGGTTATCAACAAGCGAGGAAAATTGATTTGAATTTTTAATTTTTTTATATACGCCGTAATAAAAATGTTTAAGAAATTTCCAGTAAAGGAAAATTTTAAGAAAAACTTCTAGAATTACGTCTATTCTAGATATTTGATTTCGAAAAAAATAAGTTTCCAGTTTCAAAATTGATGTTGAATAAAAATTCTAGACTAGACTATGGTTTCCATGAAACTTGTATTTCATTACAATGTGTGGACTTACTTCATTGGTTATTATAACCCTTTAGTCAAGGTTACAACCTATATATCCTCTCACATCACTTATATTGTGTGTGTTAATTTTTGTCCATGAGTGGCGGCACCTACATTTTCACGTCGACCGCAAAATTGGAGTTTTTCATGGCATATTTTCATATTACATTTTCTTCTAGATGTCTGAGTTGTGGCCTGAGCCACGGGCACTCGTCTAATAAGTCAATACACTAACTACTAGGCTACGGCGACTTGAAAACAGATACTTCAAATTATGTATATCATAATGTATATATCACTAGCTGAGCCGGCGAACTTCGTCCCTTCGTCCCGCCCCAAATTTGTTTTCTTATTGCCCAAAACAGTTCACATTATACATGCAGAAAGTACTGATGAAGTTGTAGTTGTTGTAATCGCTCCAAGACAAAAACTAACAGGCACACATGTTATATACATATGTACGTATGTGGTTATAAACCATCGAATTGGCTGGCTTACAGATATCTCTTTAAGGGGGAGGATTGCCACGCCCATTTTTGGTGAGTTTGTCGATATCGACTCTACAAACTTACCCAGTCGTCTACGGTCACTATGTCCCTAAATATTCAATTTCAAAGGTTTGCCACGCCTACTTTTTGTTATATCGATTTTCTTAAATCATCTAAACCTGATAAGCTTTCGAACAAAAAAAGAATGGTTAAAATCGGTTTAGTAGTTTAAGAGTTATAGGTATCACTTGAAGGGGGAGGGTTGTCACTCCCATTTTTGGTGGGATTGTCGATATGGACTCTACGAACTTGCCCACCAAATTTTATTCGTCTACGATCAATATATACCCAAATATTCAATTTTAACGATTTGCCACGCCCCCTTAACATTTAGGAATATGAAAAATAGATGTTGTCCGATTCTCAGACCTACCGATATGCACACAAAATTTCATGAAAATCGGTCAAATCACTAATACCTTGCGATGAGAATTTTATATATTAGAACATTTAGTCTTTCGACCAAATACTGTAGAAAAACTTTTTTTATTTCGTTTCCATTGCCAAAGAAGAAGTTTAACCACTAACACCGTGGCATGAGAATTTTAAATATTAGATATCAATGACCATCTATTGGTTTTACAATCGATCCTCTTAAAGTAGTTTTCGATCATAGCTCTGTTGTTTTTTCCCAAGATAAGGAAATTACCTTAGAAACAGTATCTGATATAGTCCCACCAAGAAAGTTGAACAGCATCAAAACATATGATCCTATCACGCAATAAAACGGGTGTGTTGTGTGGCTCATGACTTCGAGTTATTGTAACCATATACATACCAATAATTAGTTTAGGAACCTTTTGTTTTAGTATCCAATCAGAAGATATACGGCATTGTGAAGGACCAGAAACGTTTTCTTAAAAACCTTAAGTGAAAAAAAGTTCAGAGAAAAGTCGATCTTTAGTTACACTATCCGTTTAAATGCACAAAAAACTCTATCCCTTGATGTTCCATCTGGTAAACAGATACTCTATCGCCTCCAACCCCTCATCTTCTTCACCCTGTAGAAAGTCGGCTGATATCTGATCTAGATATTCGGTAATGTCCCGCAATAAACGGAGTCACCTCTACCTAGGAGCGAGACACCACGTCAATAGGTGGGTAGCACGCTGATCTATCATTCCACCGATCTCAGCGATTTTACTCCATCTGAGCCGCCCTTAGGAATAGAAAATTGGAATAAGAAGCCAATTTCGCAAATGCGTTACTATTACTATGACACTTGCAGTGTGAATAAGTTAGAATCGAATGTCCATAAACCCAACTCCCTCTTTCTTCTTTTCCACAAATTATTTTCTTAACGACAACAACAACACAATTCACTGTAAAAGTAGGCGCCATTCCCCGTGTGTTACATATTAAAAAAAATTTCGTTCATCGAACAGCGTAGAGTAGTTTAATGATTCCGCAGAATAACTCACTAGCTTGAAGCCTATGTTTGAGTTGTATGAACAGACTAATGCCAATTGAAAATCTTTAAATATTCAAGATGCGAAGTTACTTTGGAAGATCAAAAATTAAAGGAAAAACCATCACTCCCATGTCATACTTTATTTGAAAGTATCGAAAGAGCAGGCACTTTCTAAAAGAGCATCTCTCACTTAATTCCTATTCTCTTCACATAATTTATTCATTAGCACCTGTTTTTGCATCTCTTCGTTTTAGAGCGGCTATTCGTAAACAATTTTGCCCCCTTTCAGATCTTTTCAATTGTTTTGTCATTTAACACATACGGAGAGAAATAACTCATGCTCCATATACAAAAATATGATGATGGCAATGCTCAATTATGTTTACAAAAACTAGTTGAACGAGGCCCTAAGAGAAAAAAGTGTGGGTGTATGGGATGGGAGAGTAAAAAAAGATGTGAACAAAACTGAACGCTTCTAACAGCAAATCAAAGTGATTAACATTTGGCGGCGTATGTGAAATGATGCTGAGGGTCAAATACCAGACACTAAAGCAAACATTTGATGAATATGAACGACGTAATGAAAGCAGATTATGAAGGGAATGTAATTTTCGAAAAAGTAAAGCAGAGATAAGAGATTTAGGGGCTTTCAACTTAAGACTACTTGTGTTTGTTCCCTACAATTCAAATAAAAAATTGTAAAGTATCGGGTCTTTCATTAGTGACTTTTGAACTTTGAAAACTGATAACGGTATTGAAGCTACATCTGTCAAATTAATTGTCATTTATTCAATATGTTCTCCCAAATCACCATGGACGGACGGATATAGTACTCAACTAATCGTATCGTTCCCATATCCTTTGCTATTACTTGTCTCTTCATAATATCCGTTAGGGATGTAATCTCCTCCCTTGTTAGAAATGGATTAGGATCTTACTATACTGATTATTCAGAATGGATTTGAAGTCGCTTCACTTTATGAATTCGAAAACTATGTTCGATTTTTGTTTTGTTGCTTAGCGGGTTCGCTTGGAGACCCATTTATTGCTAACGAAGTTATCTTAGGCAACATAGTATGATATCCACTATATTTATAAGCCTATCCTTCCTTTTGCTTGATTAACCAATTATAAATCGCCTAATACTGTAGTGTACTTACTGCCTTCCACACAGATATGCGAAGAATTTTTCTTTTTCTAAAAATTATTCTTTGTATGTCTCTCTATCATTTTATAAAACTTTATTTTAGTTTTTAATTAAATGAAATTCTTCTTCATTTCCCATTTGTTGTTGTTGTCAATTGTAAGCAAAATCACTATCGCCTCAAACTGCTCAAGTAGTTTAGATGAGGAATTATGAGTACAAAGGCGTTTAAGAGTTTGTAATAATTTGTAGATAAAGAATGAAGTGATAAAATCTATTGTAATGTCATTGTAAATCTTTATGGAAGTGTAAAATGTCTATTAAACTATCTTGTAAACAATTGTAAATTAGAGTAGAGTAACCAGATGTTAAGAAATACGGATTTTTGGAATTCGAAAATCCCTTTTAATCAGAGAATTTAAATTCCCTCTCATTGTATGAAAGGTACAAGAGTTCGAGCCGCACTGTATTTGGAAGCTAAGCAGGACCATTGTCAGAGTGGACAGCTCTCTAGACTCTCTTTGCACTCATGGGCCTCTTAGCCATGATCAAGTTTCCTAGGTAGAAGAAAAGAGCTGTTCGACCGCTAAAATCAGGTCAGATGGAATTGGTTAAGATACAAACGCTGGCAACCAGGGCATTGAGTGCCTGTCGAACAGGGGTGCCGAAAGCTCGATTAGATTTAAGCTACCACGTGCAAACCAGGCCTAAAGATACAAATTTGATACACATTTATCCTCAACTGATGTCTGACAGTACCTGGAAACTCTAATGCAACGAAATAAGAGGAATTGGAACAATTTGCGGAAATACATTCGTTTTGGAAACATTCTATGGCAAACGGATGAATGAATAGCAGATAGTAGGACGGGTGAGGGCCTGGTCAGTCCCAATGTGAAATATTCCCAGACATTTTCCATATGATTTGCGGAATTCACATTGGACGGGATATACATAACAACACTATTTGCCAGTTAGGCAGCTATATGTATGACCTTGGCTCATGAGAAAGTTGAATCAACAACTCTAATGCAACGAAATAAGAGGAATTGGAACAATTTGCGGAAATACATTCGTTTTGGAAACATTCTATGGCAAACGGATGAATGAATAGCAGATAGTAGGACGGGAGAGGGCCTGGTCAGTCCCAATGTGAAATATTCCCAAGCATTTTCCAAATGATTTGCGGAATTCACTTTGGACGGGATATACATACCAACAATATTTGATAGCTAGGCAGCTATATATATGGCCTTGGCTCATGAGAAAGTTGAATCAACAACGCAAGGGAAATAGGTTTACCCTCTGATGGATTTCAGGTCATATGGTAATTCGTAAAAATGAGCTTGGGAGGAGCAGCTGGCCACCTTTGCCTTATGTTTTTCGAGTTCATCGCATGAATTTCACTGTTACAGGGTGCAACTAATACATGTAAAAGAAAGCTTAAAAAATGTCAACAAACAAATACCGTTATGCTATCTATTATTGTATTTCTATTGTACCAACAACAAAACATTCAACTCAATACGATTTTATTTGTGTGTGTGTGTGCGGGAGCTTCTAAAAGAAAATAAAATACTCTCTTATGATTACGAGTGTTTACTAAAGGAGAGTATGATCAACCATACAATCAAAAGCAATACTAATGCACAGAGAGAAATTTAATGTGTAGAGATGGTGATGAGCAGCTTAAACTTAAGCTACACATTTACTTGCTTATTTAAAAATGTATGTGTGTGGGCTTCTCCTTCTTTTTTGTTTAATGAAGAAGAGGAAACAACAACAATAATAAAATTAAACACGAGCATATTATAACAGACAGTGTATTTATTTATTATTTGTGTTTGTTGTTATTGTTGATTTACGCGTATATTGAGTGTAAAATTTAAACAACAACAATAACAACACAGCAACAAACAGAAAATAAATAAAAACAAACAAATCACAACACAACACAATTTAACTGACAGTTTCTAGTAGTACTACTAATACTATTACTACTACAAGGTATTACTACTACTCTCTACTACTTTTTTTCTTTCTTTCTTTAAATAAAAAATCAACAATCACAACAACAATTCTTTATATTTAACGAAAAAGTAAAATAAAAAGAAAAAAAATGTGAAAATTATTTAATGTTCGTAGAATTTAGCCGTTAAACGTCAGTCAGATGATATACTTCATAACGATCGTACATTTTTTAAAAAAAAATTTAAACGAAAAATAAATTTTTATAGTAAAAGAAAAATCAGAAAGACGAACGGTAATAAACAATTAAATAACGGTATTTTGAAATATGTTTTTATATATTAAAACATTTGTGTTTCTTTTTTTTTAATTAAAAAAAAAACAAAAAAATATGGAAATTTAAAAAAGAATTAAAATTAATTATTTATTAAGAAAAAGAAAAAAAAAATATTTAAACAAATTATAAAACAGTGAATTTTATTATAAAAAAAATTATTTTAAAGGATCTTTGCATTTGTTAAGGTATTTTAATGTTGAAATCATTGCGTTAAAATATTTGAAAAAAAAAACATATTTTTCCAAGCAACATGTGCTAATTTTAATAATTAATAAAGAAATTAGTAAATAAAAAAAAATAAATAAATTTTTTAAGGCCAACATTAAAAATCGTGTATAAACTGGAAAATTTTATTTAAAAAAAATGTGTTTATTAACGAAAAAATTTCATAGAAAATTATTACTGAAGAAATTATTTTTAAAAAGTGTTTTAAGTATTAAAAAAAAAAAATAATAAAAATAATTTTTCAAAGACGAGCATGTATTTTCAAGCTTGCTAAAATTTTTTCGAATTTTTTATATTAAAAATTAATTTTTTTTTTTTATCTAATGTCTTTAAAATAATGTATTATTATACATATGTATGTATTTTAGATATTTCAACGCCAAAGCTGTGATCACTTTAAGCAAAAATCTGGCAAATTTTAGCACTGAAGCTACGGTCACATTAAGCAAAAATTTGGCGCAAAAAGGTAACCCCTTATTTTGTTAAATATTTACTGAATTTAATAAGAGAAGAATGTTTCCAATTCTTTTATATTTAAACCAATTTTTGTTTAAAATTATTTGTGAGTTTTGTTTACATATTCGTTATAAAAAATTTGCTTAATGTGACAGTAGCTTTAGACCTACATTTTCGAGTTTTTTTCAATATGATCGATATTGATTTCTAAAAATTCATGCGGCTAACTGTATCAGAAAACAAATCATTGTTTTTCCAATCCGTATACGGTGAATAAGTACCATTGGTATAACTAATTTCCTAGCAATTTTGGGATATTTTCCAGCAATATTATAAGCAAATAATGTAACTGCCAATTACTTGCCATCTTGATGTCTTTATGTCGTGTAAAATAAGACTGTCGTGTTTCGATTGTCTAAATGCTAAACCCTTTGATCTATAGCTTCATCCCCATGATCCGTTCCCAAGCATGTCTTGTGATAGACAATAAATAATAGTGAACAATGCCTAAGTAGTTCAAATAGTACCTATTATTATGGTCGCCACTATCCTCATAACACACTCAAACTCGTTTTTATGATTTCTTTTCTCACAAACCAATTACCAATTTACGGCCCCGTGGAATAGAGTTGGTTTGATTTCAAAGCTTTTGTAAAGCTAGGATACACTTTTAGGGTTGATAACTTAGTTCTCAAGACTTAGTTGTTGTGGATTGTATATTCAAATTCCATAAAAGCATGACTAATTACATAATTTTAAAAAATTTCAATAATTTTTTTTTTGTTTTTACGACTGTTGTTTTCAAAATTTCGTGTTAAATTTGAATTTTTATTTATTATTTTGTAAATAAACAAAAATAAGTGTAATATTTTCTCTCTCTCTCACTAAAATTTATGGCTTAAAACAAAAAATAGAAAGAAAAAAACTAAAATAAACAAAATTAGCAACTAAGAACGTAACTAATTTGTGCTTTGCATTTTAATTATTCAATTTTTTGTAGTTTTTTACTTTTCTTTTCAAATAAATTATGATTTAAACACAATTATTTTTATTTTTTCTTGCTTTGAATTGAAAAAAAAAATGAGGGAAAAAGTAAAAACGTCGTGTGGCCATTAAACTTTCCTATTAAAGTAGACTTTGCAAGTGTTGCCAATTAGTTAAAATATTTACAGACATATGTAAGTCTATTTAGATATGTTTTAAAAAGAAATTTCAACAATAATTAGATGTAAAGGATTATACATTTAGCCTCTGGATTGGTTGCTGCAGTCGATAGTTTAGACCAGTATTTCATATATTTCGGATGGTACCTCAACGGCAACTTGACGAATTTTGGTATTAAAATGGTTCAATAACAAAAAAAAAAAACCCCGGATCACTAAGGCCCGCCTAAGAACTTTAACAAAATTTGAGAAAAACAATCGTATTTGCTGCCCTTTTCACTAGAAATGTAAATAAACTAATTTTATTACAATAGCTTGGCTCGCCTCTACGGGAGTTCTCTTTCAAATATTTTGAAATTCTAGGCAATTCTTTGAATTCAAGAACTATTTGTTGCCATGGCTCGGCTAAAAACTAAACTTATCTTAAAGGAAAACGTATTTAATAAATAGGAGATAAATTACCCCCTGATTTTGTAGAACCTTGCCCCGAATTTCTTTTCACTTTTATTTTAAAAGTTTATTACAATAGCGTGGCTCGCCTCTTTGTGAATTCTCTTTCAAATAATTTGAAATTATAGGATATTCTTTGAATTTAAGAACTATTTGTTGCTATGGCTCGGCTAAAAACGTATTTGATAAATAGGATATAAATTACCCCCTGATTTTGTAAAGGCTTGCCCCGAATTTCTTTTCACTTTTATTTTAAAAGTTTATTACAATAGCGTGGCTCGCCTCTTTGTGAATTCTCTTTCAAATAATTTGAAATTCTAGGAAATTCTTTGAATTTAAGAACTATTTGTTGCTATGGCTCGGCTAAAAACTAAACTTATCTTAAAGGAAAACGTATTTAATAGATAGGAGATAAATTACCCCCTGATTTTGTAAAGGCTTGCCCTGAATTTCTTTTCACTTTTATTTTAAAAGTTTAGGCCGCCTAAAACTTAAAGATAATTTTAGTTTTAAGATAAGTTTAGTATGCTAGGAGTGCAAAATCGAAATCTAGCTGTTATGGCCCTCCTAAATATTAATTCTTTGAATAATTTAAAGATAACATTTTTTTATTACACAGGGCCCGCCTAAGATTTGACCGTATTGAATAGGTAATATGAGATACCTAATTAGATATAGAAACTATCCATAACTATTATGGCTCGCCTAAATTTAAATTTTTTTTAACACATTGGCCCACCTAAAATTTAGGTTTTGTTCCGAGATATTTATAGAAATTCTTATTAAAAAATTTTTAAATAATTTTAATAAATATATCGCCCTACTAAACTCTGTACTTTTATACAATGTATTAACACATTACTGCGCCTAAACTGGTAAATATCATGCCTGGTCGTAGATACTTACAGATTAAGGGCAGTACAATAGATCATCTGTTTCGAGTACCTTAGCATTCTTGCACAGAAATAAAAATAGTCACGATTCGTCATACTGAATACTTAGGTGATTTCCGCTGGAACGATATTTCCTTTGTTTTAGTTATAAAGTTATCTAAAACTGGGCCCATTAAAAATTAATTCCGATGACTATGACCATGGCGCACGCTTCACACTGTAATATATCATAATATATTTGAAAATTAAATATAATTTCATAAAACTTACTTTAAAAATTTCACAAGATAATGTAAAATAAAAATCGTATTTGTATTGTATAATAATTTTAAATTTCCTTTATGGGGGGAACTACGTTTTCAACCATTTTTTTTTCTTCTGCCTCACGACCTATAGTATCACATAGTATAGGTATTATCAGTCTGATTTTGTATATACCATAAATTAAAGATTTTTTAAAAATATTTATAATTTATCATTATAAAATTGATTTATTTTTGTTGTCTCCTAGATTTATTAGTTGTATTAATTAGCATTTAATATTTATAACAATGAAAATGTAATTTTTTTCTAATATCGAAAATTTGCCAATTGAAAGTGATAATTATGGGGGGGGGCCCCCCTACTATACCTTTTCAAAAATATTTCCTCTAATGCGTGCAAAAAAAATTGAATTCTATAATAAAATAAAAATAAAAACTATATTTTCTGCGTTAGATTTCTCTAGGATAAGTTTTAATAAGAATAGGCAAGGGCTCCTAAAAAAGGTTTCTTTTTTGGCGGACCATCTCTCTGTCAGACAGTCAGCTGTGCTAATCAGCAGCACACTCTGTCCCACATCAACTAGGGCATTATTTTATATAATCAAGATTGCTTCTTTTTGAACTTCTATTGCTGAGTGCTAGGCTTGTAGTAGTAGGACTCAATGCATTTAACTCCGACAACTAGCCCAACCTGGATAGCTACAATACTTGGAAAGCAATAAGGTCTTACATTTTCGACTACATGGCTCCTTGCAATTTTCTCGATAGAAGCTTTAATTTTGGTGTTTTCGAAAGAAGTTTTAATTTTAATATTCATACTAGGACTTTTGGAAAGCTACAATACTTGGAAAGCCATAAGCTCTTACATGTTCGACTACATTGCTCCTTGCAATTTTCTCGAGAGACCCTAACATTTCACTTTCGTATAGGCTGTTTGGCCGTTGCAATGATTTTGGGCCACATCGAAACTGGCGCAATGCTTGTTGGGTGATGGAATTTCCCTGCACACAATTTCTAGATTTACTCAGACAGCCAGACTGCAATTAAAAGAGTCTTACGAGCGTCATTTCGACTACAGTCCTCGTTCGTGAATGCCGGGAATATTCTAGGGAAATTTCGGTACATTTAAGAGTAATTCTTTCTGATTGTCGCAATTAAACTGAATATTATGCAGTCGTTTTATAGAGAGGCTCAATTTGATGGGTATCATAAGTATACGAATGTTAATAAGAATACGACTGATTGTATTCTTTTTCCATTACCCTATTGTTTTTCTCACTGAATACTGTGCTATTAAAAGGCATGCATGGGAGGCAATGACACCTGCTGATGCTGTGGACCTGAAGGAGAGGAAAATATCTTTAGCCTTACGTGTCAAAGTCTGAGGCAAAATTTTTTTGTTCTCTTATCTTAGGCCCTTTCCTCTATAGTCCGTCATACGTCATACTTCCAATTTTTTAACAAAGTTGACACAATGACTACTTTAACGTAATTGGAATTTGCCTTCACACAACAAACAAATCTAAAGAAAAAAAAGCAAACCAAATCAGCTGATAGCCGTTGAAGTATTCGACGTACATTAAAATCTTGATAAAGTCAAAGTACAACGTATGACTTGGTCTATTCTCCGCGTACAGGCGAGGGCGAAGGTGCTTATTAATGACAGTAGGGTATCCAACTCTATTGATTCGTTGGAGCATCGTCGCAATGTGACGAGGTGTTCTCGAGAGATAAGGGGTGTGGTTCCCGATAACCACATATTTTTACGTGATACTCGAGCTTCTCGCAGAGCACATCCTTTTGTGGTTGATTGTCCAGTTAATCGCACAATGCATTACAGGGAGAATTAATTTTTTTGCCCGCACTGCTCGCTTGTGGAATGATCTTCCTGCGAAGGTTATTCCCGTCAATTATGATATTGGTAAGTTTAAGTCAAATGTCCACAAACACTACTCCCTCTTTTCACCTTCCTATAACCTATTTTCCTAAACCTGCACAATTCACTGCATGAGTAGGGGCCATCCCCTCTGAGTGTTGGTTTTTATTAAAAAAAAAAATATTCGACCTACGTTAAATGTTTGGAAAAGACAAAATATTATAACGTATGACTTGATCTTTTCCGTAATTTTTAACTGAACTCTCCAATATCAAGATTTGTTTTTAAGTTCTACAGGGAATATTTAATCTCCAGGTCGTATAATAATTTGTGGTCTCTCAGTGGTCTTTAACCTTCAAGCAGGCTTCGTACGATTTCTTTTCAAGAACCGCTTTGCTCAAATAGCATAAACCACCACCTCTTCAAATACTACAAAGGAAGGTAAGCAGTTTTGAGAAATTCTCAAGAGTCTATTTTAAAATCTTCTTTAAAAGTCCTCCAGCTGTTTAAAATTCCTTATCAAAGATAAAATACAAAATATTCATGCAATATCTTCTCAATTAATGCCAACTGTCTGTTTTTTTGATTAAAATTTTTAATATTATTAATGGGGGTCACATGTTACTTTTATTTTTGGTGTCTATCTTAAGTTATATAGCTTCTCATAAAAATACGTAATTTTCTTTTATATCTAGACAGTTGTACACATAATTAAATTGTTAAAATAAAGAAATTTAATCTATTAAATATCATTTAGAAAATCTTTTAGTAGTACTAGTACGAGTATACTACTATTCAAAAACGTCAGTTAATTAAAAACAACAAAAAAATAACACTCTAAATTAAACAATTTTATTAATTAAACGATTTGTAAATAATGTTTTAAATACCCCTCACTGTATAATTAATAGATTGTTTACAATCTAACAAATTGAAGATTCGCTTTTAAAAAAATTATTTAAGCCGACAACGAAAGATATGACATTTTTTGCTTAGGTCATGCTTATTTTAAATTTAAATCGAACATTTTTTTTAAAACCAATTTATTTAATTTAATTTAATTTTAGTGTCGTTTAAGGATTTAAGAATACATATATAATTTCGGCCATTACAACCCTTCTGCCAGGATTACGCCCTAGCTTCTCACACCACTTAATGTGCGTTAATTTTATACATGAGTGGCGGGACCTACAGTTTGAAGTCAACTCCTCCGAACGACAGATTTTTAAGAAACTTTTCATGGCAATTTTATGTACTCTCAGAGTTTTTGCCAGAAATCTGTTGAGAGGAAGTCGCCTACGAAATATTTCTTTATATTTCGTTTTGATGTCTGCCCTGGGGTCTAATAAGTCAACACACTACCTACTAGACTACGACGACTTCTAATTTAAGAATATTTCACTTAATACGAACAATATGGCAATTTATTTTAACTTAACAGGCGCCATAATCTATTGGATAGTGTATTGGCTTAGATATCAGGCCTCGGTTTAATACGTTCACGCCGGCGAGTACCACTGGTGGCCCGCACTAGACTGCCTTATCGCGTGGCGTGTATCACCGATGGCCCGCGCTAAAATGCAATTGGTGAAGTTATTAGAAGATATTTAGATCATTAACACGTCGGCTGTCGAAAAAAATAAAAATAAAAATTAATAATAAAAGCATTTATTTTTAATAACAATTATAATTAATAACTTCCTATAAATATAATAGCCGTCCGTAGGCGAGAAACATGAATTAAAGCGCCGTCGTGAAAGTGTTAAACCCCAAGTCAGACAACTCCAACACTATGAAATATGAAAACATATTTCTTCGGCGACTTCCTGTCAGCAGATTTCTGGCAAAAAGTCTGGAAGTTTCTCAAAAATCTGTCGCTCTTAGTCGAGGTCCTATCACTTAATGACCAATTATGTATGTTTGATATTATACTAGGCAATACATTTAAAAGATTTAGCTTTCGGTAATAACTATTTCACATATCGACGTCTCCATGCTATAACGTTCTAAGTACACTTAGAACGTTTTTAATGTTCTTGCATTTTTAAATTCTACGCTCTCTAACTTAAATGCTGTCAAAATTTGGTTAAGGTGTGCCGATCCGTTCCGAAGTTATAGGGAAAAATCTACCTGAAATACACATATAGTCATATGGCGCTTGAAAACTTTGAGAGCTCATAACTCAAAAACCCACTTTTACGACTTAGGGTCATTATTACAACTTCCCGTTAAAGTTGGCGTTAGTTAAAGGTACCTTTAGCTAAAGTGAACGGCAAAGTTACCTTTATTTTATTTTGGTTATTACAACTTACAGATAATACAGAATTAACTTTTTCAAATATATGGCAGTGCCAGAGCAAAGTCGATAAAACTGCTCAATTAAACAAGTTTCTGTTTTTTAACGCAGTGGCAACAGCGGGCTTCGTGTTTTTCTCGTTCCATATGCTCATTTTGTTTAAATTTGAAGTTTCCAATCGAAAATAGTATATGATATGCCAAGTTCAAACATAAAGTGACCTTTAAGGGCGAGTTTTTGAATGTAAATTTAAACTCGAGATTAAGTTAATCTCCAGTTAACCTTCGTTTTCAGTTTTTGAATTTACTTAATCTTACGGTTAATCAGTTAACCAATATGCAATTTTTGCATATAATGTGGCAGCCCTAATCTTTTAAACTACCATTCAAAAACTGAAACTAAGTTAACCAAAAATTAACTTTAACTGGAAATTAACTTAATCTCGAGTTTAAACTTGCATTCAAAAACTCGTCCTAAATGTTAAAGGTAGGATGATCCTCCCTTTAGCTTAACGCTCACTTCTGTCTTATTGGGTAGTCATAATAATGAAAACCAATTTATCTCTCCGTTAAAATCCTCCCTTTAGTTAACGGCAAGTTGTAATAATGGCCCTTAGAATGTTATAGAACGGAGGCGTCGATATTTGGTGGGAGTTTTTATCGCTTTCAGCAGGAAAAACAGTCTAGTCGAGGGATAGGACCCGTTGTTCACTTCACTCCACCAAATCAATATTACCTTTGAGTGTCTACAAATCTAAAATCTTACTATCTTGCTCCTTGAGGGCAATATACTTTTTTTGTAATCGTTGGTATAATAAATTTAAGTACTTCACTCGCATTAGACGCCGTTTAATAAATTCACGAAAGTTTTTCATAAATTTTATTCACTTTTAAATCTTTTTTTAATAGTGGCACTGAAAGATTTATTTTTTAAAACGATTTTAAGCCATAAATCACTAAGTAATTCTCTTTTAAATCAATTATAATGATTAAAAATCCCCCTCCCTCACCCTGTTAATATGCTATACAAATATTTTTATTTTGATTTTGTTTTATTTTTTTTAATTTTTTTATAAACAAAAAGATGTCAACATAATATTTATAACACTGCTAAAGGCCTTATCAAATAAACAAATTTACTTTTGCTTTGTTTTTTTTGGTGGAAATAAATAAATCTGTTTAAAGTTCTAAATCAATTTTGTTAACCAACCAATAACATGAGTAATAAACTTAACAGACAATGATAAATGTTTATAAAAATATGTTTGTTTGTTTGTTTGTATATTTTGCTAATAATTTGATTTTGATTTCTAATACAAATAAATCAAAATGAAAATTTTTCTCTCTCAAATACAAATTGTCGATAAGAAATTTGATTTTTATTGATTTTATTTAATATTTGATATTTTATATTTTATTTAATTTAATATAAAACCAAAATATTGATAATTTAATTAAAGCAACTAATAATTAATTGTAGTAAATAAAATTTATCGTAAATTTTTTAGCAACAGGTTCTTATAAAACCAAATATTTAATTATACCTTGAATAACTGTTTTTCCAATTAGTTTAATAATTAGAAATTTACTTAAACAATGCTTTTATTCACATTCATCCATTAACAATCTAACAACCTTCTCTAATGTTAAGTAAATTGAATAGTCTGTTCATACATACGTTTTAATTGAGTCAATTAACTTTGAAATTAAGTTATAAAAATTGCTGGCCACAGAAAGCAGTCGAAGATAAATGCTACATACATAATTGGCCATTACAACCCTGCAGTCAGGATTACGACCTAGTTTCTCACACCATTTATGTTGTGTGTGTGTGTTAATTTTATGCATGAGTGGCGGAACCTACAGTTTAAAGTCGATTCCGAACGACAGAATGTTCTGAGAAACTTTTTCATGGCAGGTTCATTTACTGTCAGAGTTTTTGCCAGAAATCTGCTAAGAGGAAGTCGCCGTGGTCTAGTAGATAGTGTGTTGGCTTATTAGACAAAAGGCCCGGGTTCGAATCCCAGGTCAGACATCAAAACGAAAAATATTTCTTCGGCAACTTCCTCTCAGCAGATTTCTGGCAAAGACTCTGAGAGTAAAAATGACCATGAAAAGCTTCTCGAAAATCTGTCGTTCGGAGTCGACTTTAAACTGTAGGTCCCGCCACTCATGTATAAAATTAACGCACACAACATAAGTGGTGTGAGAAGCTAAGTCGTAATCCTGACTGAAAGGTTGTAATGGCCAATTATGTACGCATGTAAATCATAAAAACGAGGGAAGGAAATCAGGGAATGTGTTAAAGTGACTAGAAGTGGATAATGCGATTTCTTCTCTTTCTCTTCTTGTTTCTCAAAAATCTGTCGTTCGGAGTCGACTTTAAACTGTAGGTCCCGCCACTTCTGCATAAAAGTGGTGTGAGAAACTGCGGGCTTCTTGGGGACGATTGCTATAGACTGTCTAATGGTGAAGGTATAGGCACTGGCCTTTTTATAGTCACCAGCAGCAACTTTCCTTACCGTTCACATCTTCCCTCTCTCTTTCCACCTTTCTTAAGAAAAAAAAACCTGCACAAGTAGGGGTCATCCCCTGACTGCTGGTTTTATAAAAAAAAAACCTTTAATTTTTGTATAATTTGTTTCGTCAATACTAGTCAGGTATGACTGTTGTACAAGTCGTTAGAGAGGACTTTCCACTTAATGAAGTTATATAGATATTTTTCAGCCACAGAGGGCGCATTGCGATACCACAGTTTTTATGCTATCTCCTAGTTCCAGAACCAGTCGGAAGTTTCTAATGAAACGACTCTTACATCCAAAGTCAATATGTGACAGTTTCTTCAGATCGTCTAAATACCCATTACGTGAAGAACAGTCTGTTTTTCTTCCACATTCCTGAAGCTTCTGCAGAAATCATTAGCAAGGTATCCAAGACCAATGGGCCTCGCATGCTTATCAATAATGCAATACCACCTAATGATAACCATACTGAGCGTGCCTCTTCTTGTCGTAAGTCCTTCATACAGCCTGGGCCCGATTTCCCAAATCCAAGGACACCCATCTATCGTAGATGGAATCGATGGCCGCATGATCAATTAATAGCGTTCAGTTTTTTAAAGGACTTCCCAAAGTCGAAAATTCAGTAGAGAGTTCAATGGTTGTGCCACTGTCAGTCCGATGATACCCGAAATGTCACTGTGTCCTGGTTTTATTATTTTATTTATTTATTGTTTCTTTTATATTTTTCCACTTACCATAATTTCGTTCCATTTGCAGTGTAAATTTTCACGGAGTCTTTTACGAGGTGGGCCGGACCATCCATCATATGCTTTACATACATTCAAACATTAAATATAGTTGGCAACATTTTATTTTCAAAACATTCTTAAAAGTGTTGGTTTTAACTTTATTACAAATACTAACACGTTGCCAACCTAATAAAATTTTCAATATTATTCCTATGATACCGTTAGGTTGTCCTTATTGTAATTAAACTACTGAAACTAAGTGGCTATTTTATGATTTATAGATTACTTGATACAATTTATCGTCTTTCAAATGATTTCTTAATTTTTTGAAATTATTATTTATAGTACAAAACTATAGATTATAAATTATTTTATTATTGTAATACAAACAATGATTTAAGGTGAACCAATAACTAGCAAGATCACGCTATTGTTTGTGACTTTTTTCTTCTATTAAAATTCATAATTTGTACTTCAAAATTGTTTATGATTATCACGCATAATGAAATGTTTAATATCCCTAACCACAAAGTAGGCGACTGCTCTATTTTTCGTTCACATTTTTAATCACGTTTTCTTATTTTTAAATGTTAGAAGAGAAGTACGTTTTTAAAAATAAACAAGACCATAAATTAAGTTTTAATTTTAAGATTAAAATAATTGCTTAATAACGATTTGTATTTGACAAGACCAACACAAGCTAATTACCTTGGTTACCTAATATTTGCCCCCCTTTTTTTTAATGCAAGACATTACAAGTTTAAATAAAAAAAATTATCAACGGACAATATTCGTTATTATTATTGTTGCTTTTTTGATTATTAACATGTTTAATATATTTTTAGTAAAAAAAATGCTATTTAGGCTTATTTTATTTCCTAGTAGACTTTGTATTTGTCAAAATAAACAAAATGGCCATAATCATAAAATAAATTTGTCCAGACATGACTAAATATGATATGAATTTCACCATGATATTAATCTGTGACGTTTTATACATGGTCAAATTTTCAAATTATTATCAAAATAACAAGTCCTACAAGGTTTATTTCAATTTATTAATTTTATGATGAGTAAACATATGGCAATATGTATTGTTAAATGTAAACAATAGTTTGCCTACTTGAAAAATTTTCGAATAATATCTAATCCACTCTAAATCACTTTATTAACCTGTTCAATAATTGCCAATAAATTATTTTAAAAAGTAAATAACGCGTTACCAACTTAAAACAAAGAACAAATCCTTAACCAATGTCCTTCTTTTTCATAATTACCTTAATTCTTTATTAACAATCTAAAAAATGTGTTGCCAACTTTACATTTTTTTTAATGTTTTTTTTATTACAACATTAGTTATTTTGATAGTCAATCTTAACATAAATAATGCGTTGCCAAATTAAATAATTCACCAAAGGCGACTGCCTTTTTTTATTGTATTGTAAATGAAGGAGTGTAATACTATGTTCAGACAGGCATTTTTATTGAGATCAATAATTCATATAAAATTTCAATTTAATATTGCTCAATAAATACGAAAATTGTTATAATATTGAGAAAAATTCTGAATGCAGCACTGTCATAATTACGTTCAGTGAGCATATTACAATTTTCCGAACACTTTCAATTGATATTTAACAACTCAAATGCCAACAACGACAAACAACTAAACCAAAAATTGGCGGCCTTTTTTGCAAACTTTTTAGAATTACCAAATTTTTCATCCTCATCCTTCTGAGAGAAGCCACTTTGGAATCAAAAGTTGCTCCTACTAAGACCTTTTCCAACGTTGAGTTGTTTTCCATTTTTTTACAAACTTTTTATGTAACTAATTTTTGCGAACAAAATAAAAAAATGTTGTTTACCAACTGTCAAAATAATTGCTTATATTGTGTCTGAACACGTAAAATATTGTATACAAATAAATTAATTTTAACTCAATAAAAGTGCCTGTCTGAACAGCCTATCAGCAACTAGGTTTACCTTATTGCCTGTTTCACTCTTCACCCAGACAAGAGTAACAGTAATCTGTGTCGTCATATCATACAAAGATCTCTGGCATCTTGGTGTTCAGAATAGATGTTGATTAAACATTGTCCAAGGCTTTTAGGGGTGGGGGTTCCTAGTTACTCGTAAAAATCCTTGTATTTCTTATACTGTGTGCAACCCTAGATAGTCTGAAGCTAATGCTTTTTTCTATTCCCCTCACACAGATTAATATCGAATAATGGTAAATAAATTTCTTTATTTTTGATATTTTTAATTAAAATTATGCTTAATTATCAATCAATAAGAGAACCGCTAATTAAGACCGCTTTAATTAAAAGATTTCCCATTTATTTAAACAATTGTTTATTAATAGAAATACCTTCAGCTATTTTTAATTCTAAAGACTTATTACAGTGATCCGAAAAATTTTTATGTATTTGAGTTTTAAATTTTGGATTGTATGAACAATCCCTTCGGATTTTTTTTTTATTATTTACAGACGTCATAGCTTATGCTCTACATAAAGATTTTGTCCACAAAATTAATACATTTTATAAGACGTTTCAATATTTATTCAAATAATTATTAAAAAAAATTGTCGTAAATGACAAAATAAAGAAATTAAAGAGAAAATGACGTTGAAATGCCAAATTTTATGATTAAATATTTATACAACGGGAAGAAGACGTGCACAAAAAGCCTCTTTTATAATTTCTAATTTCCGAAAAATATTTAATAATTTACTTTAATTTATTACATATGTTTGCCATAATTATCTCAAGTGTTGTCAATAAAAGTGCACGCTGAATATATCAAACAATATTATCTGATATTATTGAAAATTTAAAAAAAAATTATCTCTTTAAGTATTCTCACGAAAAAAAAGTATAAATAAAGAAATTCTTTCAAAATACACTCAAACAAAAAGAATTCGAGTATATATTTCACATACATATTAAATAACCCAGTAAATGTTTTAAACAAAATAGAGTTGGCAACACTTAGGAATTTTTAACTAGAATCTTAACTAGCCTGAAGGTTATACTATGTTCAGACATGCTCATATATTACGAAAATCGCAATAAACGGCATTATTAAGATCAATATTTCATATAAAATTTCAATTAATTATTGATCAATAAATTCATAAATTGTTCTAATATTGATTAAAACTTCAAATACAACACTGTCATAAGTACGTTAAGTGAGCATATTACATTTTTCCGAACACTTTCTATTGATATTTGACAACGACAGTGCCGTAAGCAAAAGCTTTCTTTTCTGCTACCTATCCCATATTATCATATTTTTATTTCTCATCCTTCTGAGGAAAGCCACTTTGGAGTCAAAAGTGGCCCCTATTAACCGCAACAGCTCGGCGTTTCGGTTAATCATTGCCAAATACCTTTTACAAAGTTAAATTGTTTTCCATTTTTTCTAAAAAAAAAACTTTTCTCGATTAAAGTAAAAGCAATGTTGTTGAAGCAATCAGCTGTTTTGTTTACCAGCTGTCAAATAAATTTTCGTATATTATATGTCTGAACGCTAAAAATATTGTTCTCAATAAACCGAATATTGATTTAATAAAAGTGCATGTCTGAACATAGTATTAGACAATCTTAGATATGATGTTAACGGTAAGAAGGATTCTAGGGGCCGCTTTGACGTCGATAAATATGCATATTTCACCATGCTGTTTACACTGGTACCGTTTTCGTACAACAGCAATCGTTATACCCGTTATTTCATTTCAAATACTAACTAAAGAAAAGTGTTTGTGAAATTTTTCAGTGCACACTCTTCATTTTCCAATAATTGGTAGATCCAGTTAGAATTTCGCAAATATTTTTAGTTTTCAGTAAGACTACACGACATTTACGTATTTTGTAGTGAGTGTTTGCCAAATAAGACGTCAAATACAGCGCATGTAAGAGTGCTTTGTGTATAATAACAACAATCTTACAAAATTATTTAAAGATATTTATGATAACTACTAGTACTACACTCTATTAATTTATGTTATGCAAGAAATTATTATTATTTCTTTATTGGTAAATTCGTTTTGATTTACAAGATAATTTATGAATGTTTTTTTTTAATCAATAATTAGCCAATAGCTCGTTAATAATATATTATCATTCATTGTCAATATTTTATTTCATTTTAAAATACTCGACCGAGTTTTTTTTTTATTTCTTGATTACATTGTCTGTAATCAACACCCTTAACCTCAGTAGGACATGAAGCAACAAGAGCTTTCTGTTATAATTTGTATTGCCAGAGATAGGACGCAGTGAAATCTTTAAATAATTCGTTGATAATTTCAATTACATACTTAAACAACATCTTTGAAATTTCAGAATTTTACTGATAACCACATAAATATTGCTGTTATGTTTTAAAAATGTTGGCAACAGAGTTGCCAATATTAGAAAATTATTACAAATAAACAGTCACGCCAGTGACCCGTTTGCGAATGGCAATTGAATTTGCTTCGCATCGCCGAATGACGAAGAAGTTGATATTTGAACATCTCTTTTGACTTGTCCCTTTTGAGGGATCGATCATGGTTAATTAAATATCACTTGCTGTTATCATATGTTCAGACAGGCACTTTTATTGAGTTCATATTCGTTTATTTGTATACAATATTTTATGTGTTCAGGCACAATATAAGCAATTTTTTTAGTAGGAGCAACTTTTGATTCCAAAGTGGCTTCTCCCAGAAGGATGAGAATTTGCTAATTCTGAAAAGTTTGCAAAAAAAAAGAAAACCCGCCATTTTTTGTTTTATTTGTTTGTCGTTGTTGACATTTGAATTGTCAAATATTAATTGAAAGTATTCGGAAAATTATAATATGCTCCCTGAACGTACTTATGACAATGCGATATTTACAATTTTTCTCAATATTTCAATTTAGGTATTTATTGAGCAATAATTAATTGAAATTTATATGAAATATTGATCTCAATAATGCCGCTTATTGTGATTTAGGCAATAAAAATGCCTGTGTGAACATAGTATTACACTCCTTCATTTACAATACAATAAAAAAACGGCGTTTATTGCGATTTAGTTAATAAACGTGCCTATCTGAATATAGTATTAGGGTTTTTATTGGTAATTGTATAGGGGGGCTCATGTAATACATCACTTTCAAGTAGAACATCTTCTAGGCCTAAGTGTCTATGGTTCGAAAAGCTTAAACATAACCACGCTTTATATAATTCCAAAATTTTAGTCCTCAAATTAGGAAGAACAGCAACGCTTTACATAATTCCAAAATTTTAGTCCGCAGGTTGGGAAGAGTAACGTCCATTGTATTAACTACGCCTAAACTCTGAGACTTTGTCAGTCCATATACAGTAAATATTCAAGGAAATAACCCAGAAATAATTTTCTGATCTGGCAATCATTTGTTTACATTACTAACAGGTTGTCAACCTTTTTATATAACCTATATAAATATTATTCTTATCTTAAGAGTTATATTAGAGCTCGTATAAATCTGTTAAGGCATTTGTTAAAATTTACAAAAAGGTTGCCACCATTTTATTATAAAAACTTAGCATCTTTTAATATCATGAATAATATATTTTAAAATAGTGCGAACCTAAGTTACAACAGATGTAATTAATATTTCTTAGGGAAAAATTTTATTTATTAAATTATGGTTGGCAATCTTGCAATACCGTTGCAACCGTTATTAACCTTAACCCAATAAACAATTTTGTTGATGATATTCTAAATTTAGGTTCTACTTGTTTAAACCAGTAAATAAATACTCTACTAGATCTTTTATAGCAAATCAAATCAAATACTTGAACAAAAACTTCTTAAAAATTTAAGGCGTCATTAAAAATGTTGACAATATTGATGAGTTCCATACCGTTTTTACGGTGGTAAAAGATTAAAAAATTATTATTTTTTTTTTTAATTTTAGTTTTAAGAACATGATCGTATACAATAAGTAATAATTTTTTAATTGGCATTTTGTACTTTATTGTCAGATAACTTAGCAATTGATATGATTAAAAATTTCTTTTTTTTTTTGCCATAAGGCTTTAAACACTAATAAAAAAAGAAAATAACAATATAAAAACACAATTTTATTAAAAATGTTTTTCTATTGAAATTCTGTTGTTAAGAATTTCAGTTATTAAATGGAAGTGGTTTAGTTAAAAACGTGATTTTTATTCGGTTTTTTCGAAAAAAAAAAATATTTTAATTAAAAAACAAATTAATTTTTTAAAAAAATTAATTTAAAAAAAAAATATAATCTCAACTACCTTAACAAATGCAAATTTATTTTTAAAATAATTTAATATAATCTAAAAAATTAAACATGGTTAATATATTTATGCCATTTACCCGTAATCCTAGTGCACCCGCGATTTTAACTACACAATCACGTCGTGATTGTGTCGATAGCGGCGATAATCCAACGGCACAAAATCACCATCAACACCAACAGCAACAGCAGCAACAAACGCCTACTTCACCATTACCGCCCCCTACATATTCGGGCAATACAAACACTAATTATCCTTTATGTTCTCCGCGGGCTAATGATACTGTGACCGAAGATTACAACCACAGGATGATGTCCCCAAAGCGTTGGATTTTATTATTAATTTTCTATATTTCGTATTTAATGTTTGGTGCGAGTATTTATTATCACATTGAACATCGTTTGGAAACGGAACAAAGGCAAGAGCAACTACGTGAGCGTATACAGATTCATGGTAAGCAAAATTTAGAATAAGAGATAGGATTAGATAGCCTGGATTGAAGTAGATATTAAATTTCTAGTTTGCTTATGTCTAAAATTCTGGAAAATTCTTCTTTCGAATGATGTTCGTTTGATGCATCAATTAATTTGATATTAAATTTATCGATAACTTGTGAAAAATTTTCCAAAACATAAAAAAATCCAGATTACGATAAGCATTTAAGGCTGGGTTCCGACATGCGCCTTTATTGCGTAAATCGAAATAAACGGCATTATTGAACTCAATATTTCATATAAAATTTCAATTAATTATTGATCAATAAATTCATAAATTGTTATAATATTGATTAAAACTTTAAATACAACACTGTCATATGTACGTTCTGTGAGCATATTATATTCTTCCGAACACTTTCTATTGATATTTGACAGTCAAATGTAAAGAACTACTTTTTTTTGCAGGCTATCCAATATTATCAAATTTTTCTTTCTCGTCCTTCTGAGGAAATCCACTGTGGAGGCACAAGTAGTCCTTATTAACCGCAGCAACTCGCCGTTTCGGCTAATCATTAGCAATACCATTTCCAATGTTAATTTGTTTTCCATTTTTTCTAAAAAATATTTTAGACACTAATTTTCGTGATTAAATTAAAAGCAATTTTGTTGAAGCAATCAGCTGTTTTGGTTGCCTGCTATCAAATAAATTTTCGTATATTGTATGTCTGAACGCTAAAAATATTGTTCTCAATAAACCGAATATTGATTTAATAAAAATGCCTGTCTGAACATAGTATAAGCCTGCTTTCTATAGGCTACTTAATTCCGCGTTACCAATTTTACTACGATGACTAACATTTGAAAATATAAACCAAAAACTAATTTTGAACTAAAAATTTATGGTTACCAGTTGACAACTCAACTGTACTTTTCATTCATTTTCAAATATTGTTTTCAAAATATTTTCTTAATTTTTTTTTTAATGACTTAGTTACAGAGTGTTGCTAAAGTCCTTAAATTCAATATTTCCTATGACCAATCATACAGTATACAACTGGAATGGAAAATTTTAAATTATACACGAAAATAATAATGTTTGTTGCCGATTTTATGAGACGATAAGCACAACCTACCCTACTAAATTTATAAATTACGATAAGAATCGTATACAGAATTGCCCTTAATTTATTATGTTTTGTACGCAACGTACAATTGCGCTTATCGATCTTGATGTTAATTAAGGCAAATTTTAGGGGATTCTTACAAAATATTGCGAAACTAATCTAAACAAATAATATTGAACTTCAAAAGCTTGCGATTATAATCATTATGACTAGACTTCGATTAAATGTGAATTAAATTAAACTAAAATTAGTTTATAATTTAAAAAGAAAAATATTTTTAGCGCCGGCCAACTTCTTCGATGAATTCAGTGAAATTAGTTTAGTATAGGGCCTGTGCTTTCCCATCCCTCAAAGTGCAGCATAGAAAAAATATCGTGGTGCATTAAATCAACGCCAGAGTACCCATATCTTTGATGGAAAGTTTTGTTATATCCACTATCATTTGTTTCGTTCACTGTAAATTTCCCGTAATGGTGTAAATTTAAATTTTATTCATGGAGTGTAGCAATAGTTCAAAACCCAGCTAAGGCATAGCGAAAAACAAAAACGAAATATTGGAAAAACAAAAAAATTTGCCAAGGAAAATTTTCCAAATCTGTCTGATCTTTACATAAAAAGAGACTAGCGCTATAGATGGCAAGAAACCACTGAGGAAGAGGAAAGCGTTATTCACTTTCTTTGCCAGTGCCCGTCTCTTCCTAGGTGTAGATATAGGTTATTTGGCTTCCCATTCCTTGTTAGCTTAACGGAGCTATCATCTATTGATATCAAGAATATAGCTTCGTTCATCAAATTTTCTGGCTGGTTTTCCAGTACGGGGTAGTCGTGCTTTTGTTCTGCAGTCCTTGCGCTGGTCAACTTCTTCCTTTCCCTGATTTGGCGGAACTTGGTTAGTACAGGGACTGCGTTTCACCAGTGGCATCACAACGGGCCGAAATGCGTGCTCAAGTGAGCTTTGCGATATCAGAGCTACCACTACGACCTAACCCAACCTACATAAAAAGCATAAACATACCCAACATGAGTGGCGTGAGAGGCTAGGTTGCTATCCCCACTAATATATAATAACCAGTTAATTGAATAAAGGACCTATAAAACAGAATTGCATCAGTTTTTCGTGTAGAAATCCAAAAAGTTGTACTGACTATGTTGTATGTATATTTGTCGTAAGGAAGCCCAACGTATGACTTTTTTTTTATTAAACCTGCACTCAGGGGATGACCCCTACCCATGCAGTGTAATGTGCAGGTTTAGCAAAGGTGGAAAGAGGGAAGATGCGAACGGAAACGAGTTGCTGCTGGTGATTATAAAATGGCCAGTGCTATACCTTCACCCTTAGACAGCCTACAGTAATCATCCCCAAGAAGCCCGCAGTTTCTCACATCACTAATGTTGTGTGTGTTAATTTTATGCAGAAGTGGCGGGACCTACAGTTTAAAGCCGACTCCGAACGACAGATTTATTTGAGAAACTTTTCAAAAAGAGAAAAAGAAGAAATCGCCGAAAAAATACTTTTTTTTTTTTTGATGTCTGGCCTGGAACTCGAACCCTGGCTTTACGTCTAATAAGCCAGCACACTACCTACTAGAGCACGGCGACCATCAACGTATGACTTGCGACTGGGTTCCTTACGGTTGGTTGCAGTGTAAGGTCTCTACCGGTTATCTGCGATAGATTTTAACCGGATTTGTGCAGGTTATTGGAGATGATAAAGCACCTCTCATCTGTAACTATCCGGCCCAATGTAGAAGATGTTTAAACCCTGGGTAAGATATTCTTTGAGGGTTTAAACTCTCTCTCTCTCTCTCTGAGTCGATATTCCGACTCTTCTCAAGATATAAATTTCTTCTAAGTGATCACATACATATTACAACCCTTCAGTCAGGATTACGACCTAGCTTCTCACATCACTCATGTTGTGTGCGTTAATTTTATACATGAGTGGCGGGACCTACAGTTTAAAGTCGACTCCGAACGACAGATTTTTGAGAAGCTTTTCATTGCAATTTTTACTCCCAGAGTCTTTGCTAGAAATCTGCTGAGAGGAAGTCGCCGGAAAAAATATTTTTCGTTTTGATGTCTGACCTGGGATTCGAACCCGGACCTTTTGTCTATTAAGCCAACACACTACCCTCTAGACCACGGCGACTTCAAGTGATCGTTATACTTTATTTTCTTCCACTCTCTTTACCACGTTTTCTTTACTTCTTTTCCCTTTCTAGTACGAATATTAATGGTCACACTGCATTTCTAGATAATTTTTTATTAATCACTGTAGTTACACACGTCATAAATCCTATCTAAATACCTACCTTTAATCAAATTTGAAACCAATTTTTCCTAAACATTTAATATTTTAAATTGCTATTCTAATTTATTACAGTGTATGAATATTTAAAGAGTTGCCAATGTGTATTGCCAAATAAATAATATAAGCTTTCATTTAATTGTTGTTGTTTTTTAGCGATTTACTAACTTGCGTTATTAATTAGATCATTTATGGTTTATTTTTAATAACAATTAACACATATTTTATAAATCTTTTAAAAGAAAAGAAAATAAAATGATTAGAAAATAATAATCGATACAACAGTAGACAAATAATAGAAATAAAATTTAAAATTGAAATGAAAAGTTCAATAAATAATTGAATTTTTTTTGTTAAATACTCCGCCAAAGAAACGCACGATTTGCTAAGAAATTTTCATAAAAAAATAATAAATAAATCACATGTGTACAGATATGACAGACGTCCGTATAATAATTTAAAATAAAATTAAATCAAATCGTTTTATAGTGCAATAATATATGCCATATTATAAATTATATTTCAAATTGTGTTATAAATAATTTGAAATCATTTTTCGTTCGTTATTTAGAGCCACAGAAAAATAAATATTTATTCCTGGCATACACGAGCTTAACATGTGAGTTCAAAAATAATGCAAAAAAAAACCAACTTGAGTAGAATAAACTCAACAAAAAAAATGAAAAAATGTGTAAATTTATGTGAACTAATTAGCATTTGTTTTTATTTATTTTTTTTATTTTATTTTTAATTTTTTTTATTTTTAATTTTTTTTATTTTTTATTTTTTTTATTTTTTTATTTCTCAAATTTTATTTTTATATCGTACGTATATGGTTCCGTTTGAACCTTTAAGCGGACGTCAAATTATACGCTTTAATTAATTATAATAAAATAAAAGATATAAAATTTATTTATTTATTGATAAACGTGCTAATAATAACAGGAAAAAATGGGGATTTTTTTCCAAAAATAAATGCAAAAAAGAAAAATTATTTGTTGGCAACATTGCTACTAAACTTAACGCATTGCTAAACTTTCAATACCCTTCTTTATAACTTTAAATACCGTATTCACAATGGTTTGTATCTTTAATAACTTCTAGGGCCGTTTAGGAAAGCATGGTATACCGTATAAGATTAGGTAGCGTCAATACACGTTAAAACATGTGATGTTTTCACTTAAGACACTTTTTCAGGCCCATTAAGCTAAAGTCGCCGTAGTCTAGTACGTAGTGTGTTGGCTTATTAGACGTAAAACCAGGGTTCGAGCACCAGGCCAGACATAAAAACAAAATACAAAAAGTATTTCTTCGGCGATTTCCTCTCAGCAGATTTCTGGCAACAACTCTGAGATTAAATAAAAATTTCCATGAAAAGTTTCTCAAAAATCTGTCGTTCGGAGTCGACTATAAACTGTAGATATCGCCACTTATGTATAAAATTAACACACACAACATAACTGGTGTGAGAAACTAGGTCAATAATCCTGACTGAAGGGTTGTAATGACCAATTATGTATGTTATGTATGCATTAAACTAAAGGAGATAATATATACCATTAATCCAGGCGCATTTTGTATACTAGACAGTGTCTTAATCTTAATCCACACAGTTGTGTCGGGTATAACAGGATTAAGGTGATCTATCCCCCTTCTGCCTCCGAATCCCATCTTGCACAGAAATCATGCTAGGCTAACATCTCTGTATTAAATAGTATCCTTCCGCAAACGATGATCCCTGTAATAAATGTCAAGTTAGCTCAACAGAGCAACCGAACAAGAAGCATTAGTCCAAGTGAAGAGAGACTCCTCCATGCATTTCCTTATATTCAGGAACACAAAAAAAAATCTGCCGCTCTGACTGGATTCATATACAAGCCTAGATATCGATAAAACAATGTAAAAGATGTTTGTCCGGCTGTCCAAGTTTCTCAGTATATTCGGGAGGACAGACACAGCAATTCTCCTAGGATCCGTAGTGAGTGTCAAAGTTTTCTGTATAGGCACCACAACCAATTTTTTCTTTTGCATGATTTCAGTTCAAATATTCAGAAAATTTGGGAAGGAGCTCAGCAGTTTCGTGTTTCACTAACCTATTTAAATGAAAATGAAGTTAATCGGAGAAAATGGATTTTTTCGAAGAGTTGGCATTGATTCACTTTGTTCGATAGGTTATTGGTTAACTGGTTTGAGGTCTACCGTAAACAGAATTTTGTGCGTCAAAATTTGCTTCATAGAGCTCTGAATTTTAAAATTATTGAAAGCTATGGTGAGATTATGTTTTTGGGTTTTCGGTAATATTTTTGCTTACAGCAGGAAATTCATGAAACTTTACTGCCCATAAATCAACCAGTTTCTAAATGGTTGACACATTAGGTAAACTTTTCCGACCGACGGAATATTCTTCGAAGTTTGCGTGCGGTCTTACCATAAACGATTCTTTTGTTAAGCATTCAAATTTTAAGGGTCACTTCGAAGAGCGTTTTCTAATTAGTTTCCTCAGTTGTAAGGCTTTGTTTTTAATAATCAGTATAAAGACATGTGAGGGCTGTCAAATTTCAGAGTGAACACCACTTCCACACAATTAATAAAAGTGCACTCTTATGGTGTTTTCTTTTCTACCAAAAAATGTGCATTTTATTAAGGCAAAATGCATTTTTGCCGCCGTGGCAAACACAGGGCATACCCTTTTTAAATATTTGTGTTATGTTCTTCTCAAATAAAAAATGACATTACAACAGGGTTGATCAAAAATTTTTTAATGTACCTTGTAAAAGGGTGACATTTTCTTTGTAGAAAAGAAAACACCATTAGTTTGACACACTTTATTATTGTTAAAATCCCACCTAAATTCGAATTTTAACAAATGCTTTCGCGGATAACTTGTGATTTAATGGTATTACATGGCGTATACCCATTTTGTAATGGGAAATCAAATGTAAAATACATTTCGTATAAGATTGCTTAAATATTTCATGAACTTTGTGGTCCTTAATTTTCTTCTAGGCTTTTTTCAATGATCACTTTACAATCCTAATATATATTATAAATCTTTCTGTAAGTCTGTTTTTTTACCTGGACCGATTTTCTTGAAATTTGAGATATAGATCGGGCTTTTGTCGGTGCGGGTTATAGGCTATAAATCTTTTCAAAATTTTGACCAAAAGGGGAGAAAAAATGGCACAAAGGAAGAAAAAGTGGCAATAGGTAATTTTATTCGATTTAGCTCGGTTAAGTTTCCCAAATAGCTATTGGTGGTATTCCGTTTCTAAAGTTGGACCAAAATGGGTCCAAAAAGGGGGAAAGTGGTCAAAAACGGACAAATTGAGTGCATACCATATAAATCGTGCTTTTGTTGGTGCAGGTTATAGGATATAAATCTTTTCAAAATTTTGACCAAAAGGGGAGAGAAAATGGTAATAGGTAATTTTATACGATTTAGCTTGGTTAAGTTTCCCAAATAGCTATTGGTGGTATTCCGTTTCTAAAGTTGGACAAAAATAGGTCCAAAAAAGGGGAAGAGGGCGGAAAAATAACCCGACTAACGCCGGGTACAATCTGCTAGTTTATTATAATTTTGATTTTGAAATGCTTTGTGTTTTCCATCACCGTTGTTTCTAAGTTCTCACCATTTCAATGAATCAAAAAGTTACCGCTTAAATATAATTAAAACAAATACAGTTTTAATGTATTTAAAGAAACGATTTTTCTTAATAAAATATTTATTTAAAATGTTTGTGGGCAATAAAATAATATCACATTAGTCATAATTTAAAATAAAATACATAAAAATTCTTGAAATCAAATTAAAGTCGTCTGACGTCTTCTTTCTTTTATTTTATTTGTTTAAGTCAAAAATTTTGATTCTTTTTTTTTGCTATAAATTATCATGTCTCTTATATACGCTACATGCTAGAAATAATATCAGATTATATTTCACACATTTATCTTCCAATGGCGAAATGGATGGCAGGCAATCAAGCATGAAAATACTTTTTTTTTTTTTATATGTTCTACAACAAAATCATTAAATACAAATTAAATTAATTTAACAAATACACTAAAATAAACAGCTGCTCGCTCGCTCACTATAGCATATAATTTATGGCATAAACAAATACAAACAAAAATATACGATATAGGCTATATGTGCATACGGTATCCGGAAATTAAAACAAGTGTCACTCTAGGTAATCACTTTAAAACGAAAAGAGCAAAAAAAAAGAAAAAATAAAAAAACAAAACAAAATAAAATAAAATTATCCCCGCCATCAATATGTAAGAGGTCAAGATTGTAATAACTGCCTCCTGATAGCGTTCTTTGTTAGTAATACTGACTGTAAAAACTAAACTAGACACTGCAATAAGTGATAACCGTTGCCAGCATGATAGGCATAAGCATTGGCCATTTATTTTGAATGTCAATGTTTTGTTTTGTTTTGTAAATTTGTCTCAATTTTTGTTTGTTTTTTTTTTTTATTCCAAATTATATCACATTGACATTGACTTTAAACAATAAACACGGTTTAGTTTCACTTGTATGACCGATCGTATTTATTGTAATTGATTGATTGTATCTATTTGATGTGATGTGGTGTAGTGATACGATTTAATTGTAAAAATTAGGTGTGTTTTGCCTACAAATTAATTGTTTTTTTTTGTTTATTATTAAGTTCAACTCGTTACGAAAACGTAAATTTAATTTGAATCATATTGCCATAAGAATGATTTCCTATATTTTTTTTACAACATGTTATGTATTTTACATTTGACTTGTCATATGAAACACTTTTCCCGTTACAACATAAACATTACTCTCTATTCTCTTTTTCTCACAAGTTATTTTCTTGACCTACACACAATTCAATATATGAGTAGGCACCATCCCCTTAGTGCTGTCGGAGAGCCTTATACATCTCTAGCTCTATTAAGACAAAGTCTTTTGAATCCATAATAGACTTGCAAGACGTTTATTATCTAGTTTTTCTGAAAACCTCTAAAAGTCCATTGAAAATTGTATAGGGGCCATCCCCTTAGGGCTGCTTGAGCAAGGAAAGCACTGTCATAAAAAGAGATTTTCAGAGAGCATTATACACATCATTTAGCTTAGTTAAGACAAAGTATTTTGAATCCCATAATAGACTTTTATGACGTCTATTAATTAGAAAATCCATTGTAAATGGGATAGGGGCCATCCCCTTAGGGCTGATTGATCAAGGAAAGCACTGTCATAAAAAGAGACTTTCAGAGAGCATTATACACATCATTTAGCTTAGTTAAGACAAAGTATTTTGAATCCCATAATAGCCTTGTTATTAATTAGTTTTTCTGAAAACCTTTGAAAATCCTTTGTAAATGGGATAGGGGCCATCCCCTTAGTGTTGACAGATCAAGAAAAACACTGTCGCAAAATCTGATTATCGCAGAACATTTATACAAGGCTTTAAACTCAAGGCAACATATTTTAAGCTTATAATAGATTTACAACAGGCTTGTTAACTAGTTTTAAAAGGTTTTTTTTTTTAATATGACTCTAAAAATCCATTAAAAATTCTGTATCCTATCCATTCCTATACATATATTGCATTTGATTACAAAATTATAAAATTTTTTTTAACCATCTCCACTATGTTTTGTTTCTTTCCAGACTATCTAATTGAACAATTGGAAGGAAAAAATGAAAGCGCACAGAATGAAGTGCTGGAACGTATTACAGATTATTGCGGAAAACCTGTGACCGATTATACAAAAGAAGAATATGAAATACCCTTTACATGGACATTTTATCATTCGTTTTTCTTTGCCTTTACGGTCTGTTCAACGGTGGGTTATGGCAACATCTCGCCCACAACCACTTTGGGCCGCATGATTATGGTTATATATTCTGTTATAGGTATACCAGTCAATGGTATATTATTTGCCGGTTTGGGTGAATATTTTGGCAGGACTGTAAGTACAAATGCAGGTTTTCATTTTAAATTCATTTAAAAAGTCATTTGTTTTTCTTTTTTTTTTCGTTAACAGTTCCAAGCCATTTATGATCGTTATAAGAAGTACAAAATGTCAAATGACAAACATTATGTGCCTTTACAACTGGGTTTGGTATCCACCATTTTAATTGCTTTAGTGCCGGGTATAACATTATTTTTACTTATACCCTCTTGGGTATTTTCCTATTTTGAGGGTTGGTCGTATCCGCTGGCCTTTTATTACTCATATGTAACCACTACAACCATTGGGTTTGGTGACTATGTACCCACTTTTCAACCACAACAGGTAATTATATTGAAGATGATGTAGTTTGTGGTCATTAGTTTTTCTAAGAAATACTAAAAAAAATTATTTTTCTTTTTAATTTCAACTTTTTTATAGCCTCGAGAATTTGGCGGCTGGTTTGTGGTTTATCAAATATTTGTTATAGTCTGGTTTATATTCTCATTGGGTTATCTATTAATGATAATGACATTCATAACTAGGTGAGTCCATATTATAAATAAAACAATACTAATAAAATGCTTATGATTAATTTACTGTTAATGGGGCCTAATGTTTGCTGGGTTGGTGTGTAAAACTAATAAATATTGATAATAACATTTAAACAGTGCATTAAAATTATGGTTGAATAAGCCTTAAACACTTATTATTGCAACACTAAGGCACCTTAGTTAGAATTATAGCCTAGCTAATCACTAACTAACTAATGATTTATGTTTTTGTGGGATACTTTATATTTAATCCATACTGCTGTACTATGGTATGTTGGGGGGTATAACTGACAGATGCAGTATTCACAACAGATGGCGTATCTTTTACTTATGGTTTATGTCTTTAGTAAATTTATAAGGCATTTTAAAAGGTAAACATCTGTCAAATAATTCGCATTTAGTCATGAGCATGAAACTGTTAGCGATCTCCATAACAATTGCACGTAGTTCTGTTCGCTATAGGCTAGACGATACCTGCAGAAGTTTTTTACTTTGATAACGAAAATACCAGATAGGTTTTGTTATGACAGTCACCTTCTTATATGTAGGTAATCTAGGTAATCTAGATTTTATACTCATTCAAAACAAAATTTTGGCACTTTCTTTCGAAATTTTATGTTCGAAAATTCGAAATTAAGTTAAATACTAGGAATATATTTATAGTTTTTATGAATAAAGCGTCAATAGTCCATGGATAAACAGTTGTTGTAATTTTCGAACATATTATTTTGATAAAGCAAACAATTACATACTCACTCAAAACGAAATTTTATATTTCTCTTTGAATTTCTATGTTCGAAAATTCGAAAACAGGTTAAAAATTGAGAACACATTTAAAATTTCTATATATTTGGTGGCTATAGTACTGGAGAAACATTTTAATAAGATTTAAAAATTTTCGAACTTAAGTTCGAATTTTCGAATATAATCCAAAAACATAATTTTTGAATAAAGCGAATGGTTTTCTCTTTATTCCGAAACAAATTTAAAAAATTTCTCTTAGAATTCTATGTTCGAAAATCGATAATAAGGTAAAAACTGGGAATACATTAATATTTTTTATACATAATGCATCCATGGTCTCGGAGTAATTTTTTTGGTAGCTTAAAAATGTTTCGAATTTGATTTCGTATCTTCGAACATAAACAAAAAAAAACATACTTTTTGGATAAAACAAACGATTTTGTAAACATTCGAAATGAAATTGTTAAATTTCATTTTGAATTTCTATGTTCGAAAATTCGAAATTAAATTGAAAACGGGAAATAATTTTATACTTTTATAAATAAAATAACAATTTTTATTTGTATCTTATAAGTTTTTCATATCCTCAATCCTATCCTTTACCTTTTCCTATTAAATTTTATTTATTTCATTTCCTTTTTTTACAGAGGCTTACAAAGTAAAAAATTAAAACGTTTGGAACAACAACTATCGTCTAATATTAAAGCCACACATAATCGCATATGGAATGGTGTTACCAAAGATGTTGGCTATCTAAGGCGTATACTCAATGAGTTGTATATTATGAAATTAAAGGTAAATTATTTTTTAATTTATTGGTATTATAAGCATATAAATGATATTTTTATATTTTTTATTATTTTTTATAATTTTTTTAAGAGATTTTTTAATGGGTTTTACTGCTTGCATCCATTTTTTTAACAATTTAATTTTGGGGTTTTTCCTTTTTTTTAATTTTATTTAATTAACCGCATCTGTGGGTTACTTTTTCTTTAAATTTTCTTTTCTTAAACTTTATTTAAATGAAAATAACCAAAAGGAAATAAATTTTCTTTAAATTGCTCCTAGATTCTTTACTAGCATACTCATTAAGGAAGGCTGTATTAGAGTAAGTATTGATTTATTAAAACAAATCAATATATAGGGTGTCCTTTTAAGAGTTTAAGAACTTAATGATGTCGGCAGATAATTTTCTACTATCCTTCTTGCTCTGCCTTGTTAATAGTTTTGAATCGAAAAGAGTAAAATTAGTGCGAAAATATAGCTCACTAGGCCCATTAGTTTGATTTATGAACAGATTTATTTTTTTTTAAGTAAATTTCCATAATTTTTGACATTGAAGTCACCGCATTTTAGTAGGGAGTGTGATGTTGCGTTAGCGATGTTTGCGATCCCTACAAAAATTGTTTCTGTAAAACTTAATTGCCTTCCATCTAGATTAATTCCAAGCGAACATGCAAGAAGTCTCTACTATAATGCAACTTATTGGCCTGCAGGAACACTATTTCTCTAGGCGCTCGTCTATCATATCTCAGAATCTCCAGGCATTGATTTAAATTGGTTTGCCACGTCGGAACCTAATCTTGATAGGCGATTTCACACTAAGGTTTCCAGCAGGTTCGCCATAGTCTGGTAGGTAGTGTCTTGGCTTATTAAACGGAAGCACGTGGTTGCAACCCCAAGCCTTTCGGCAAAAACTCTGATATTAAATAAAAATTGTAATGGAGAGATAGTTTCCCAAATCTGACGCTTGTAGCTGAAGTTAAACTTTAGGTCCCACAACTCAAGATAAAATTAACACAACAACACAGCAAGTGTGGTGTAAGAAACTATGTGATCCTGACTACAGGGTTGTAGTGGCCTGTTAAGTAAGGTGTTTTGGCGTTCAACGATTCATGATGCCTTGATAAAGCTTAGTGAAGAGAAATGTCCACAGTTTGACATTCTGACAGCTCAGAATGTCAATGTCATAACCATAGTTATCAATATCAGTAGTTCATATGCAGCCCAAAAAGGACACTCAATAGAAAATAAATAAAAAATTATTATTAAGGATAGTGAACGGGTTTCATTACATTTCTGTACGTACAGTACGTTTTATATTTTTAAAAAATATTTTAAATTAAAGCCAAACGCTAGGGTTAGAAAACAGTACGAAAACATATGAGTTTTCGGAACACAAACCTAGGTTGGTAGGCCAGTTCTATTAATATTTTAATTCTGTTTAATCTACGATTTTTATAAACCTTATCTTATGATTTTTTTTTTTTTTTTTTTAATCAGCCTGTTTATACTTTTGACGAAGACAGTGCTCATGTCTTACCTCGTTCCAACTCTTGCCCCGAACTCACCATGTATCGTGTAGATCCTGTTCCAATACCAGGTCGTCGTCGCACTTTCTCAGTTGGTTATGATGCGGCTGAGGCTCGTGCAGTCGCCACGCCCACAATGGCACGTTCATCTTCCGACACTGAACTGGATCGTATCGACCGCGAGAAATCATTCGAAACAGCTGAAGCCTATAGACGTACTACAGGCCTGTTGGCTCAAGTTGTAGGTGCCTTGGCGGCTGTTAATAAGCCACCGTTAGAGGAGGACGATACTACTTTGGGTGCGAGCACAATGTATGGTGGCTATCATGGTTTCTCTGATTCTCAGATTTTGGCTAGTGAATGGTCTTTCCCTGCTACTAACGAAATGCCACGGCCACGTGGTCGTGCCGCTTCCGATTTCAATCTTAATCCCAAAACGAGACTACGTCGCACTACTGTTGCTGGTCAAAATGAGTGGACTTGGAGTGGTGATAACGATCAGATACAAGAGGCTATTAATGTTCGTACACGACAAATGGACAGAGACAGAGAAAATCTTTATCGCAACAGTTTTGGCTTACCCACCCTGGATGATGTCGCTCAAGTGGAGGAGCAGGATGATGCTGTGGGACGTAGAACTAGTAGAATTAAGAAATTCTCTATGCCAGATGGTTTTCGTAGATTATTTCCCTTCAAGAAACGTTCTTCACAAACTGAATTCGCCAACGCTGAGGATGTGGAAAAGGCTCCTAATCATCGTAAATTCTCTGTGGTTAGTGTACCTGAAACTATGCACTATCAAAATCCGGCTCTTGATTATTATAGTACAGTGACAGCGAATGCTAGTCCAGGTTACTTTAGCAATGGCCAAAGCCAATTGCAACCATCTCAGGGTAGCTTCAATCAACGTTTATCAAATGGTCATTTGGCTGAAACCAATTCATTGTCTAATACATCCTATCAAAGGAATGTGCCAATGGGAGCGGCACGCAAACGTCGTGATTCCATATTTGCACAAAATCCCGCTTTAGCCAATCGCAGAGGCAGTTTATATCCACCGGCCGCTCTTAACCAAAGAAGAGGCAGCTTATTTACAACAGAACGTCGAGGCAGTACGGCCTCGGCCATGGGTGTACCCAGCCGGAGGGGCAGTCTCTTCCCTGTATCTGCAATAGATCATAGGAGACCCAGTATTTTGTCAGGAACTTCACAAGAGAATCAAGAGATTTTGGAAAATACAACATTGGCTGATCTTATAAGAGCCTTGGAAGCGGTACATACGCAAGCGGTGTTAGATGAAGCGGCCGAAGCATCGAATGTGACAAACAAAAAGAAGAATCGCAAATCAAGCTCTAATACTTTTGAACCCAATCCGCTGTTGTCTTTGTTTGGCAACAATGACGAGGCATTGAAGGCAGCAGCAGCCAATCGTTTATATGCACGCCGCTCTACCATAGTGGGCACTTTGCCGCAAACGAATCAGTCTTCGGTGAACAGCAATAATGCCAGCAATTTAGTAAATCGTAGAAGACTATCAACGATGCATATGCAAGAACCACCACCAAGTTATAGCAAGGAAGCCACCAACAACGAACAACAACAGCCACAAACTGCAGCTCAAAGTAAGTTTAAGAGGCGTTTCAGTGTTAGACCTACAGCCTTGCAAATACCGCCAGGTAAAGCGCCACCACCGGGTGTTAATATAAGCACTTTAACAGAAACTGGGGGTTCTGTAAACTCGCCAACTGCCAAATCGACACTTGCACCATTAGCATCACCCTCACAAACGGTACTACAAAGACGTTTATCCCTAAGACCTTCACCGTTGGCCATTAGCGATGGCTTGTCACCTACAAGTCCCACGGGCTCTAATCCGACATCGAGCAGCAGCGGCAGCAGCACAACACGTCTACTGTCACCAACTGCACGCCCTTCAACCACCAGTACACATTCGCCTCTATCGCGTATAGTGCAAATATCACAAGCTCAACGTAAATCTAGCATGCCTGAGGGTTTCAATGCGCGCAAAGCTGACCAGTAAGGGAAGGCGGATTTAGTATTTTTTTTATTTGTTTTTATGTCTCTTCTCATTTAACCAAAATGCACAATATTAGCTTTAGTATAATTTATTTGAATATCTTGTCAGTTGACAGCTGCTATTTTGCTGTCACTTTAGTGTCATAATACCCAATCAAATCAAATCCAATCCTATCCAATTTATGTTTGTAAGCTTAGCTTTAGTGCCACATTGTATTACGTTTTAGTATTTTATTTATTTAAAAGAATATTTTATTTCCTGAAAATTGCCAAAAATATTTTATAAAACAAAAAGACAAACTTAGTTTATAGGGCCCATTCTAAATAGTATTATTTTAACTCTTATATTCTATGTATAGTTAGTCTATTAAGAATTATATTTTATTTATTGCATGCATTTGTAATGCATTCCTTTAAACAGATAAACGAGCAAATATGAACAAATTTTTAAATAAAAAAAAATAAAAAAGCAACCCAAGAAGGAGCAGTCACAATATCTGTCAATGCAATGAAATTAAATGTCACGACGGACAGGATGTAGTCATGGCCAGTAAACCCGTTCAAGGTGTATAAATCAAAGGGTTCGGACATCATCTGAGCGGTGTACTTATAGCTACTGAACGAGTGGTTTGATTGCTTAAATACTATACTACCTCCTAAGAAGGTCGAGAGATTTTGGAATAGTTCTCATTCAGATAGCAGGAAATTACACTCATTCGAAAAGCAAGTGAAAGTGAAAAGTTGCACCCGAAATAGGTGCGATAACCTCTTCGCTGTCAGAGAAAACAAAATTGCTATTAGTTGGAGATCTTTTATTCAGGATTAGTTGTAGATCGTGATTTAATTGTCATTATTTTTGCCCGAAACACACAACCAATGGTAGAAGACGGAGGAAAAATTTCAAAACCGAACATTCTCAAGTTTAGTACTGCCACAGTAAAAGCTTTCATAGGATCCCTGGAGTTAATCACGTTACTCAATGCCATTACCAGACGTCGGCACAAAGAGAACATGATAGGTTAGGTTAGGTTAGAGGATGTGCACCTGTCGGTCAGACAAGCACAGTACCCGGAGGTCGAAATTGACCCATTGTACATTGTCCTTAGAGGAGGAAGGAAATAGAGGATATAGGAATGTAGGGAAGGGGAGAGAACAGGATAAAAATGTTAGTGTATTCGTGAGAGGCATATGTATAACCCAGTGGAGAATTGTTAGTAATATTTTCAAGTGTAAGGTAATAATGTGTTTATGTAGTTGAAAATGGAAAATGTACAGTGCCACATCCCTAAAGACAGCATATTTAACTTGAAAAATATTCTTCCAAAAAATGGAGATCATTTCTCAGTGTTATTAGTGAATCTTATTAGAAAATATCGAATCCTACTGTACTTTTTCTATGGGTGTATAATTGATATACAAAAAAATTTCAAAAAGAAGCGACGAAAGAACCTGCTTCATTGAAGGCTGACATTCGACTGAATGCATTTTTACGCTCTTAACGAATATTGTTGATGTTTGTGCTCTATGTGTGTAAAAAGCCAAAGATGATCTTCCCGGGACATTGGTGCCGAAGTCTGGTCATTACAATCTAGCTTCTCACACCACCACCTATGACGTTGTGTGTGTTAATTTTATCAAAGACACCGAACAACAGAATTGAAGCTACTTATTACACTACGGTGTAGTCTTTTTCCATTGAAGATATTAGAAAAACTGATTGACTTTCATCCCAGAAGCATGTTAAATACATGACTGAATCTGAATATGCTTACCTCAAGGGCAATTGAAAGCGTAGTACGGGGAGTCTACTTGGCATTTTTCGAAGAAGCTTTAAATAATATTAAAACAGAAGCTAGAATCCTTAGTAGCAGATCGTATTGCAGATTTAGAAGAGCCGTATGACCTTTTATAGTAGGCCTAACGAGGTATGGACCCTTTACAAATAGGTGGAATAGGGATATCTCAGATTTCTTGGAAAATGTTCACCAATTGGATTTTGTGTTAACATCAAAGCTTTGAATACACACACCACACCTATTGTCGGATCAAATCGAAACCACTCCTGGCTGTCTTTTGGACGAGTAAATGGCTGCTCTATATAGCCGAATATTCTATGATAAGGAAATCTGCTTGAACTTTCAAAATGCACTATCCAGCTGTTCCAGCTTGCCCATAATTATTCGAAATTCTCCTTTTAGTTCCTGGACACCGGGATACAAACAGATTATATTGCGCACGAATTGGCAACGGGAGTGGAAGGAACAACCGTATAAGCAGTCCGCATATAGGTCTCCTTCCCAGGTCAGACATCAAAACGAAAAATATTTCTTCGGCGACTTCCTCTCAGCAGATTTCTGGCAAAAGACTCTGAGAGTAAAAATAGCCATGAAAAGCTTCTCAAAAATCTGTCGTTCGGAGTCGACTTTAAACTGTAGGTCCCGCCACTCATGTATAAAATTAACGCACACAACATATGTAAGTGGTGTGAGAAGCTAGGTTGTAATCCTGACTGAAGGGTTGTAATGGCCAATTATGTGTGTATGTACATAGGTGTCCTTGAGCACGACTAGTCTTGTGTTTAGGGCGCAAATTCCACTGTATTACAGTATAAGAGTCCCAGCTTGATCGTCATTCGAATTAGCCAAATTTTAAGCCAAGGAAATCGCTATATATTTACTGTGGTATTTGCCCCTATGGTAGTCTACCTACCTACTGACAAGCACGACGGCTAGATGCTCCCTAGTGCGATTTTTGCAGCTGTTATTGAAGGATGGAAAAACCACTAATCACTGAATGTATCGCATTTGTGGAAAGGCGTGCGAGTAGTGGGAAACTCTGGCAAAACTGTCTGAATTAAAATTAAGGGACATTGCAATGCATAGCAGAGCCTTTTTCCTTGAATAAAACCTCGTGTTTATGTCGCCACCTGAACTTAACCTAACTTTTACAATTAAATAACAATTTTGTCGGGATTCCTTTTATAATTTAATTTTTATTGAAGAAGAATAACGTCATAATATAAAAATTTAATCAATATTTCAGATTTTTAAAATTTAAAATTAAAAAATTCAAATGTTAAGTTCCACAAGGACGATTTCCTTTAAGCCTGCAGATTAGATGCTTGGCATAGTTGTTGTTGCGATAACAAAAACCTGTAAAGTAAAGAAGTTTTTTTTTATTATTTTTTTGCTTTTGAATGTTAGATTTTGTTAAATTGTTTTGTATTTATTTAAGAGAATCAGTTAAAAAGTGATCATCAACAATTTTACAGTCGAAAGATGGTAATGATTAAAATCATCACATAATAAATAAATTAATTAAAAAGAAACTGTTTTCGAATACATAATTGAAATTAAAACCTTTAAAAAAAGCAAGTGAGTTTAAAGTAATTTAAATTAAAATGATGACTAAATGATTTAAAGAAAGGTAAAAAAGGTTTTAATTTCAACTAGAGTTCTATATTAAAAAACAAAAATTTAAACTTACCTTTTAATGCAGAATAAAAATTACAGCATCAGGGATATTCTTCATTGCTTCCAACAGCTTTATCTCCAGAGATGCTGCCAAACATTCTTATCCTTGTATGTCATGACTTTGTTTCCAAATCTCAACCGGAATTATCTGAAAATGTGTAACTAAAGGCCTAAAACAGAATTCTACTCCAAGCTTTAAATATTCTTCTACAGCACATTCGACTAACTCCTATATCTACTCGAATTCCAAAAAGAATCCTTTGAAATGGAAAATAACGAAAACTACTCCTAACTCAAATAACTATTGTACTGACATTCAGCTAAACTTGAACCCGTAATTGAAGGAAAGTAAGAACAACTCTTCACTTTCCAAACCCTCTTCAAGAAAAACCCTTTAAAATTTGTTTTGTGGACACTTGGAATTTACCAATCCTGAAAACCTTGTTCTATGGTATCCAACCTAATAATTAAAAACACTTTAGAATTATTTTTAATTTTTTTGTTTTACGTGTAAAAACTTGCAGATTTTACGGTTTTATTTCATAGAAACAAAAACCAATTTCTTTTGAATTTTGTACAGGTTTAAAAAAATGAAGTCAAATGACATGCAAATCTAAAATTTATTTTTAAACCGGCTGTTATTATGAAGGCTGGTAAACGACATGATGAAGTTTTTTGTTGGTTAAAGATGCTGTAAAGAAAACGGTGTAAAGAAATAAAAATTAGATTTCAAGAAATAAAAGTTAAATCATTTTTAATTACTAATAATTGAAATGAATAATTAAAAGAAAAAAAATATCAGTGAAACTTATATATCATCAATGATTTTGCAGTCGAAAGATGGTGTAAGTTTTGATCATCACAGTGAATATGATAAAAGAAAAATAATAATACAAACGATAAAAATATGAGACGAAAGGTGAGGTGGTTTAGCAGCATAGTTAAGTGTTTATAGTTTAAGGAGGATACCCAGATCCAACTGTGGCAAGTCTACCAACGTCCAGTTACATTACTCGTGAAAATCTATTAAAACGTCCACCAACATCATTTGTGTTCAATTTTTGATTCAGTGTCCAGTTTAATAATCACTGAAAACCCCAATGGCTTTCAAAATAAACAAGCCAGTAAACTTGTTGTTGTTTTATGATTTCGATGCAATGGATTTATAATTAAACCACCGGCCCAACCTAAAAAATGCTTTTTCTAACGGATTCTGCCAGGCTACATAATCGGTGGACATTTATTCTCCATGTAACATTGAATACTAACAGGATTATAATTATATTAATGTCCAGTTAGATTACTCAAAAGCCATTTTGCCAAAAAGAGTTCAAGAAGTCTTTACATTGGTCCAGCGTCCAGTAAGACTAATCAAAAGCTGGTGTATTTAAATCAAAGTCTCTCATTAGTATCTACGTCTGCTACACACAGCAGTTGAAATTCTTATAGGCTTCCTCCTTCCCTTTGAAGTTTATAAATCCATTTCAAATTTCTTAAGGTCATATTTGTTTACATCTACCTCTATCTCCACCACCCATGTCTCATAACAAAAACACACACACAAATTGCTTATTGCGACTTACCTCGACAAGCTTCTACACGCACAAGACCAAGTTGATGTTGTTGTTGGCGTAAGTTGTTGTTTAATCGAAAAGACCAAGACCCATATCGTCATCATCAGATTCGGATTCTTCCTTCTTTTCTTCTTTCTTGGCTTCTTCCTTCTTGCCGGCATCACCACCAGCAGCGGGAGCAGCACCAGCGGAGGCAGCAACAGCGCCACCACCAACGGGCATAGAGGACAACTTTTCACGGCCAGAGGCAATCAATTCCTCGATGGATTTGCCGTTCAATTCGCTAACGACCTTGGTCAAGCGTTCGCTGTCAGCTTCAATACCAACAGAGCTGAGGATCTTTTCGATATCAGCATTTTTGGGGTTCTCCAAACCGCCGAGAACAGCCAACATGTATGCAGCCACGTAACGCATTCTACAAAACAATTACAAAAAATTTTAATTAATTTTATTAAATTCGCAAGTATATTTATTTAATTATTAATGAATTTCATTCGCTTTACAACACACACAGCTTTAATTTTAACAAACATGCTTTAACATATTTGAATCTTTTATTATCTTTAACATCTTATCATGAATATCACTTTAATTATTTTTAAATTTTATTAATTTCATCATATTAAATAATTTACGATATTTTTCTTATTGTTACATACTTTTAAGCCTTAGTTTTGACACGAAACGCGTACAGCACAAGAAAAAAACACAACTTTCGTTTAAAAATTTTAGAACGAAAAGAAAGCTGTCAGCTAGTTGACATTTGTAGGTAACTTCCGTTTTCTGACACTTCGGCTATGAACAGTAATTGTTATATACACCAGAAGTTAGCTGCAATTCTAATTTAAAATGTTCGGTATACAGCGGCTGATTAAAGTCCTCTGACAAATTTTCATTAATTCCGTTAATAGTTTTAAGCTTTATTAATTAATTATTTTTTAATTCACCTTTTATTTCTTATCCAATTCATCAAAATATTTGATAATCACCACACTAGAAGTTATCGCAAACGAAATATTCACCACTTCAAGAAGAAACTTACCTTAAATAATTAAGAAATAATGATGAGAGAAATCAGAAACGGGAATGGGAAAAACTTTCAAGTTTACTAGTGACGAGGAAACCTGGGGATACAAGAATAGCGGAATTCTGGTAAGTAACTGGTAAGGTAAATAAAGAGGAACAAATAAGGAAATCGTGGTATGATAATGAAGTAATAACAAAATGGCAGTAAAAATCTGTTTTTAGTACTGTCACACTTATTTCGTTGTAAATATCATGCCTGTGTTTGTACAAAAGAAAATATTTCATAACTTTGGCAACTCTAAAGCAAACGACATATTTGACACTTTGTTTCCTTATGCATTTGCATTAATCGAGATATATAGTGAAAAATTGATTTAGTTTTCTATAGTTGTGCAGAGAAAATTTCGAAGCGGAGTTTTTTATTTTAATGAAAATTTAATAGTATTTTAAAAAACTTTTAATAAAGATTTATTAAAAGAAATACATTGCCCATACACAACATTCCAGAAAGTAATTAAATTATGAATAAAATATATAATCCGCTGACCTTAAAAAATTTTGCAAGCAACCATTGTCAAGGAAGAATGAAAAAAAATTGCTAAAAAGAAATTAGTTGAAGTGGTTTTTAAGATTTTTGTTTAAAATACGCTTAAAATATGAAAGAAGTGTTAAAAAATACTTGTTAAAAGATAAATATGTTATAAAAGTTCTCTAAAGAGATTAAAATCAATTAAAATTTTCATTTCAATGACCTTTTTTGCTAAATTAAACAGCCCTGTTTTTATAATTTTCATTTAAGTTAATGACATCCCTGTTTTTCTGCTTGCGTTGTGTGTTGTTTGTCTGTAACCTAATTAAAACAAAAATATTTTTTGAAATAGTAATTGGGAAATAATAAAAACAAAATTTTATTTATTAAAAAGTGTTAAAATGAATTTCTTTAAGTGATCAAATATAATAAATTATACGTTCGATACATAATAAATGTGTTACACAACCCTGCGTTTAACGTTTCTTATAAAACAACTCTGTTTCTAACACTTGTTTACAAAACTTTGATTTATTTATTTACTCTCTCGCTCTCCTGCTCCTTTATGTCTTCAATGCTTATTTATGCATTTCATTCATTAATTATTGGATGAGTCGTTCGTTGTGAATGACTCACTTTCCAGAGTTTTTCAATAAAAAAAACCATAAAGGAGTTTTTATCAGTGCTAATAAATAAATTTACAACAAAAACAAAAATTTTTTTATAAATTAAATTGCTGAAGCAAAAGTGAAAACGGTATTTCTTTCTTTGTATTCTTTATCTTTCTCAATTTTTTTTTTTTTTTGCCTACATGTCATTTTCTAACTTTTGACAATTGTCTTTTCAAATGTCATTCTATTGTTCTCTGAACTTCTAATTGGAACTAAAATAGCAAGAGAGAGCATAATTTGAAGAGCAAATGCTAGAGAGATGGCAATAAATACCCTCATAAAGCAAAAATCGTAGTAAAATTAAATGTTAAATGTTGGAAAAGGCAAGAAGAGAATAAATGAAAAAATCGAAATTTTAGTCGTGTAACGATTCGTAAGCCTGATAGATACCAAAGATTTAAAACTCAGTGAAACAAAAAAAGAGATTATATATCCAATGCCAGTACAATAAAAAATTTATTAAATCATAGCAAAAAAGTGTTAAAAATTAATAAAAGATAATAAATTTCAAATTCTTTAAACATATATTTTCTAGCTTGTTTAAAAAGTAAACATTTTAATTTAAAATTGTTTTGAAAAAAGCAAACAAATTTCAAAAAACTAAGTGCAGAAGTAGTAAAAAAAATTTCTGACACCTTTTTAAGGTGTTGGAAATTTTCTACATTTTTTCCCCTCTACACACAAGCCTTCTCTCTATAAAATAAAAAAAGCCAATAAAAATTCAGAAACAACACAGCAACTCATAAAAAAAGCATACCAACAGCAGCAGCAGCAGCCGCCGCATCAACATGGAGAATTTAATTCCAATTGTTAATAAGCTGCAGGATGCCTTCACTCAGCTGGGCGTTCACATGCAGCTGGATCTTCCTCAGATCGCAGTAGTTGGTGGTCAATCGGCCGGTAAAAGTTCTGTCTTGGAGAACTTTGTGGGCAAGTAAGTATAGAGCCTTTTTTTAATCATCATCATTATTTTATGTAAACCTTTCCTACGTAATAATCAATGGCAATCGATGTGCATTTCTTTCCATTTTAGACTCCGCCCCCAAATTTCCTTTTTTTCGGTCTTGGCTTTTTTTTCTAAGCCAATGCCAAATACAACAATTCTGCTGTTGTGTTTTTGGTGAAAAATCAATGGCAATTTTCCTGAATCTCTTTTTCAATGTTCATCATTTATTACTTGACATTTTCTTTTTAGTTTTCATTTTTTTTTCTTTATTCTGTATTTTACTCTCTCATCTTTGGTCTCTCTCTCTTGGGTTGTTGAATATTTGTCCTTTTGTACGAAGTTAACGTTCTTTTTTTTCTATTTCAACTTAGTATGGGTGTTTCTATAATTAATGATGTGGTTTTTAGCTGTAAAAAAGTATTTTTAAAGGAATGTGCCTATATTCTCCAATGATAAAACTAAACATTTATAATGACTAATAATGTTATAAAACTTATCAGCTAAGGTTTTATACATAAAAATAATTTATAAAGCAATTTTTATTAATTTAAACAAGCTTTCGAAGGATCCTTTCTAAGGATTAGTGTTGTCAAATGGACAAAATATGAACGTTTTTTCTATTTCATTTCCTATGTAAGCTTTAGTTGCGGTAATAAATATTGAGAAATAGTAATGTTTACCCTATTCTAGATTATAAATCTAGAACGTTCATATTGTATTACGACCCTTTAACTATTCTGAACTACACTTACAAAAATTATTAATAAATATACGTAACGCCAGTCCAATTATAGTCCAACGTATACAAAAGGTGCTAAACGTCGGCTAACAAGTTTAATTGTTGAGAAAAGTGGAACAGTTCAGTATTTATGTAAACTACAAAAAAAAAATTGGAAGATGTTTTCTATCCATGCAGTAGTGAACTGTATTGGAATGGCGGAAAGTTATAAGAGGAGAGAAAGTGAACAAATTGTGTTCAAATTATCAATACCTTCGTTATAATTTTTTTTTTGTGTTATTTTTGAATTAACTGCGAAATTTCTAATAAAATGTAACACACCAGAATCTCTAGTGGCGTAAAAAACTGATTAGAAGTATTCCACAATGTTTTCCATTGAGTGTGAGATTTGTTTAAAGCAGTTAAATTCCTGAATTTTTTCATTTTTTATTGTTTTATTGAATTCAATCAATTTCTTCGGGTGATTTAAGTACACAAGTTTTCAAATATGTGTCAGACCAGCCGCTGTAAAAAATGTATTACATAATTGGTCATTACAACCCTTTAGTGAGAATTGTGACCTAGTTTCTCACACCACTTATGTTGTGTGTATTAATCTTATGCGTGAGTATCGAGTTCTTGAAGTTTGTAGACGACTCTAAAAGACAAATTTTTTAAGAAACTTTTCATGGTAATTCCGGCAGATTTCCGAAGTAATATTTTTCATATTACCGTTAATTGGAAATGTCTGACCTGGAGATTGATCGCAATCATATTTTTTTTTCGCAGTTTTAGTTAAATTCTAGTCCTAAAAAAATATATAAACTTGACTACATTTCATTCTGTCACGAATATAGTTCAAAAGAAAACTTATATCATTTTTCAAGGGTTTATATAATAAAATTATTTTTGTAAAGAAAATTCTAAATTCTATTCTTACCTTGAGAGTTTTCTCTTTTAATGTAGATTTCGTTAATTTTTTTTTTTATTTCTTAAAGCTTTTTTCGGATTTAAGTTATGTTTAACCCTTTTCCTGTCCTGTGCATCACAAATGATGCACAGCAAATTGGTTTCATACGCTTGAGTATCACTTGGACAGGGAAAGGGTTAATAAACTGATAAAAAAATTGTTTTCCCAACTATTGTAAATAAAATAAAACTACTCCTTTGATTTTTCACTTCAGTTTCTTGCAAGCTAGTATTTGCATAGTAAAAACAAAATAAAATACAAATTAGTAAAGTTTTATCTAAACAAATGATGTTATAAAAACTATTCTTATTTCTTTTTTATACCAATTTTATTAATTTTAATATTCATTGTCTTATACATTTAAGGGCAACATTTACAAACTGGTTATGTTTTATGTCCAATTCGCTTAAATCTCATTTCTTCCTAATGGTTATTTAATATTTAAGACGGTAAAATAATTCTGTTAATATTAACTTTTTCGTTAACATAAAAGATTGCAAATGCAAAGCTCGAGCTCCGGGGCATAATCATCGAAAGAGAAGATTTGTGCCGAAAAGAAAGAATCGATTTTTAGTAATTCTTTTAAACACAATTTTATTTTTGTTTTTATTTAAATACTAAATATTTATTTATTTATTCAAAAAGAATGAAAACTTCATTTGTTACCATTATTAACAATTTATTTGTCACATGTAGCTTAGAATTTATGCATATTCGTATCATCCAATTTATGCCGTATAAGGAAACACCCATATTTAATTTTTATATCACTAATACTGTGTTGTTGTTATCTCACATTATTTTGCTTTTCTTTCTTCCCCTGTGCTTCTTCTTGCTTTACTCTTCATTTGTATTATTGTTTTCTTATTGCCATATCTTTATTTTATTTTTTTTTTTGTCAGCGATAGCAGCGCTAGCATTAGTTGTTGTTTTTTTATGAAAGCAAAAGAAAAAAAAAATTCCAATATTTTCCATGTATACCTAAAAATTGTACTCCTATTGTTGGTTATATGAATTGCTTGTTCTTGTTTTTTTTTCTCTGACTTGAACTCTTTATTACTGCATATTTTCCAAAAAACATCGTTACGCTCATCATCATTATCATTACTTCAGTGGCAATTTTGACTTTATTGACTTATAACTGTCAGTAGGTATATTAAACTAAAAAGAGTTATAATCAGCAATACATACATACATACATACATATAAGAACAACAACATAAAAGAATATAACAGCTTAAGAATTTCTATTGCTTTGTTTACTACACTGTGAGACAAGTTTTTTTTCAGTGTTCCTTTTTTACGTTACTTTTTTTTTGTTTTATATCAACTTCATTCATAATTTTTCCTTCGGTTTGTTAATAGCAAAGAGACAGAGAACACGAATCAAGTAGTCATCCAAAAGAACATAAGAAAGAGAGGTACATTTATTAATTTAAGAGAGATTCTTTTTCTTTCTCTCTATTAAAATTGTTCTTCCTACTATGGTTTCCCAATTTTTTTTTTTGTTGTTGTGGTAGTTAATGGTAGATGTTCAGAAATCTGTGATACAATTAATTTACAAAAGTTGCTACACTCTTGTAACAGTAATGAAGAAGAAGAAGAAACGAAAAATATTGGGGGAGTAAAAATTGTGTTTTACTATAGACACTTGTTTCGTTTTGCTTTTCCTTTTTACTCTTTGCTTTGACATATCTCTCTATAAGTGGTTGTTGTTGAAAAAAAGCAGTGTTGCTAAGTATAAAATGTTTAAAGAAAAACGATTTTGTCATAAGTTAACAGTACTTTTCTTAATTTACATATTTCAAAGGACACGTGGTTGAAAGTGGAAAATTTGTTAAAATTTAATTTATTTTTATATTAGAAAACTTTTTAATAGTGTTTAATAGTTTTCATTAAAGAATTTTGTGGAAAATTATGTAAATTAAAGATTATTGCGTGTTTTTTTTATAAATGTTACATAACCTGCCGCCTCAAAAAAGAAAGTAAAGAAAAATATTTATTTATTGATTTATTTGTTAATAACAACGCAATTATAAAGTGAATTTAGCTAAGATAAGAAGTGTTCAGTGTAGTGCAATAAACCAAGTTTTTGGAAGGAATCGAATCTACAACCCCCAGATTAATAGACGCTTACCTGCTAGATTTAAAAGGCGCGCCTGGTAAGGAAACATACCTATCTTAAAAAAAACCAGCAAATTGCTTTTAAAATAATAGTTACATTCCAATTTCTGTGGAAGCCAATATCCGTATTGCGCAATTTCCCTATGCGATAAATATTGGTGAATTCGACTATACCAACCAGAAGTGGTAACGTCCCATTTAAACCTTATTCTTTTATCATAGAGCAGTGAGTCACTTTTTGATTTAGTTCCACATAGACTCCGTTTAACATTTCCAAATAGTGCGAGGCAATAGAATTAGAAGTGGGTAACGTCATTGCAACTCAATAATCCGTTCGCCTAAGTCCATCTAATATTTAATCCCTCCAAACATAAGGAAGATTCCAGCCGATTAAAAAACCTTTCTATCTGGAAACCTCTCTTTAGTTCTAGTAAATGCAGCGCAGCAAGATTTAGGACCTCCAACTGATTTATCACTATTTACACCTCTCAAGTATTAGGACCTAGCTTTTCTTACCACTTTTGTTTTTATGTAATATGGCATCGGTTATGCAAATCACTTGCATTCCGTTGTGAGCCATTGACTAGTGGATCCCACAATACATTACAATGGATATTGCAATTTCAGAAGCACTATCCGCAAGTGGAATTGTCTTCCTTATCTTATCGTTTATAACAGATTTGAGACTAATATTCATAAACATTGCTTCCTCTTTCATCCATCCAATAACCTACATACATACATACATAATTGGTCATTACAACCCTTCAGTCAGGATTATTGACCTAGTTTCTCACACTACTTATGTGTGAATTTCTTAAGTAAAAATAATAAATGTGTGCAGCAACAAACTCATTAATCGAAATTAGCAATCTGGTGCTTATTTTTTTTTATATTATTAGCGAATAATCCAGACCTGGGACGTAATTAACGCGAGTTAATGACTCACATTATCAGCAGATAGATTATCTTGAATATTTCGCATATCCAAGTAACTAGGTGGGATATGTCTGGCTCGACTTGATCAGTATGCGAACAATGTAGACCTTTAAAGGGTTTAAGATCTGCTTGTATACTCGGTAATAGATTCACCAGCTTGCCTTACACCTCTGTCTAAATTTTTTGTCTACTCTTCTGATGGAAAAATCCAGCTTTTTTTGTCTAAATAGATTTCTATCGTTGTCAAATGTTCTCAGCAGAGCCCAGCTTTTAAGAATACGATCGAAAGAAGGAATAACAGATGCAGAAATTTACATATCCTGGAATACAGTTTCAATTGTTGTTGTTATCGTACAAATAGCTATTCTGTCTCTGTATGAATTTCCTTGTAGGATAAACAAGTTTATGTATGGTATGGCAATTGGTATCAGACGGTGGTTAGCTGAAGAACTTAAACCACATAGTTTGGCTGCAATTATAGGTTCATAGGCCATGAAGTAGTGAAGTTGACTGTACATTCGATTAAGTGTACACTGTCGTGAAGGTATTAATGACAGGCAAGGCAATGGTTTTTGGAATAATAATCCTGGTGGTAATAATCTTTTCATGGTAGCTGTTAAGCATACAGGATTATATGGAAATCTGTTCAGCATTTTGGTGTAGCTACAGTGGTAAAAATGTTCGAAAAAACGCGCTTATTTTTCCCTTTTCGTGTTTTTTTTTTTTGCTTCAAATTAAAACGTTGACAATTCTAAACGTCTCTGTTGTTGCTTAGGGGCATAGGTATACAAAAGATTTTTTTACACATTTTATCAGGCACCTACCTACTCTATAAATGTACCACAATTCCATTCATTTCGTTTCATTTTTAACTCTCCATGAGCCTTTTTCCTTCCCTCTTTTGTATTGTGATTTTAAACAATAGAAAACTGTTTTATCTCAACCCCTCGTCAAAATCATCACTATTATTATAATAATAATCAGAGTACATATTTACATACATACAAATGTATGTATACATACCAATAGTCTGTCATTGTCATACAACGTCATTCATCCTACTACCCTTAGCCTATAGAAATCCACCTAAAATCGATAGAATGTAACAATTATTTCTACTTTACTACCCTTGCTCCATATAGTAGACAAGGCCCTAGTATAAAAATAAATCTATTAATAGATGAAGAAGAAAGTAAACTAAAGAGATATGGATGGATATGAAATTATAAATAAATAGGCACTCACTCACTTTTCTGTTGTAATACTAATTGGACAAATTGTTTATTTTTTGAAGTACTTTTTAATAATTTGTTTGAATTTTATTGGTTTGCACGAACTTGTCTGCAATTTCCTGCAAATAGAGCAACAGTAGTGGCATTTCTATAAAGTTAAAATGTCAAGAACTTTTGACATTTACATTAGAATATTAAAAACAAAGATTTGTAAGCGGTTTTTAGATAGTAAATGTCATCAGGTTGGTAGCAATAGAATTATTCCTCTCTAGAGGAATAGAAAATCTATGGAATATATAGAATGGATGGAATAGAGGAATAGAAAATCTATGGAAATCTGATGTTTGTATGCTTTTATATCAAAGTAAGGAGGGAAGTGTACAATTTTGATACTTATAGGTAGTCCTTGATAAGCTCAATCACTTTCCTTTGAAAACAGGTAGACCAGAAAGTGGAAACTTTAAATTGACGCCTCCATTTATAACGTTCTAAGTGTTCTTGTTGTTCTTGCATTTTTAAATTCTACGTTCTCTAACTTAAATACTGTCAAAATTTGGTTAAGATCCGCCGTTCCGTTCCGAAATTATAGGGAAAAATCTACATAGAATACGCATATAGTCTATGCCGCGTGAAAACTTTGAGAGCTCGTCGAAATATCAATTGGCAGTAACTGAAGCAATAAACGCCTATAGAATACCTCTCCTGAGAGTTTGAATATTTTATTAATTTATTAATTACAATACAATTACAAATAATATTCTAATTATATACGAGCTGAGTAACTTCGACCATGTGTTCGGTGTAGTGTCGCAGACCAGAGTCTAGCATACTACCTACTAAACTACCAGGGCACTTGGGGTTTCGAATAATGAGGTGAACATATTCCATGCTAACGATAGAGAGTTGCTGGTGGCACCATAATAATTTATTCTGGCTATCATCAAAGCCTTTTCTACATGGTCCACTTATTTAATTAAGCTCTCAGAGTCCTATCGTTTTGCAGTCTGTAGTCATGTGGTGGAGACCAACCCAGAACCAACCAAAAACCAAATTTAATAGTGAATAAATTTCTCCAGTCATCACTCCAGTATCAATTCACAATATATCAGAAGACCATTATAGTTCATATTAAGTCTTCAGAAACTATTACATAATTGGTCATTACAACCCATCAGTCAGGATTACGACGAACTAACTTCTCACACCACTTATGTTTGTGTATGTTAATTTTATACATGCGTGGCTGGACTTACAGTTTAAAGTCGACTTCGAACGACACATTTCTGAGAAACTCTCATAGTATTCATGTATTCTAGTTATAGTTCATCCAATTCTTTTGTATGAGATCTTGGTATGATAATCCGCCTTGTAAATTGTCTGCCAAATAACTTATTTTTTACAATCCTTCCGGTTTATTATGGAAAATAATTTCATTCAAATGGCTGCCTCGGCTGGCCATGTAGTAGTCTACACGATCGCTCTAATTTTTAAGTACATTATCGATTGTGTGCAGCTGTATTGCACCAATGGCTTCATGAATATTGTCCATTAAAGCGTCGATTGTCTCTGGCTTGTCGACGTAACACTTATCTTTGATGGCACCCCACAAGTAATAGTCCAACGGTGTCAAATCGGAGCTAAGACGTGGCCAAACGACATCAACTCTGCGGATGATGCGATCTTCAAAAACAGGATGCAAAACATTGAGTGTAGCTTCGGCTTTGTGGCACGATAACGATCGCCATTAACTGTAACGGCCACTCCTTGCTCGTTTTCGAAGAAAAATGGCCCAATTATGACTCTGGACCAAAATCCGCACCAAACAGTGGCTCGTTTTGTGTGCGTCGGCTTTTCAATATATGCGTGCGGGTTTTCTGTGCCCCAATTGCGCTAAAATCAAAATGTGCTTCATCTGAAAAGATGGGTTTTTTTTTGGCAAAATCGGCATTTTCCGCAATCCGATTGCTGGCGTAATTATCAAAACGAAAACGCGTATATACAACCATACTCGTTCAGCGGAAGGATAAAACTAATTATCTGTCAAATCAGACATGAGCTAAGTGTTACCATTCACGAAATAAGCACTAGTTGAAAAAAAAAACGTTAGATGGCGGACCCGGTACAAGAAGACATGCCTGGCGATGTAGAAAGATGCATAGCAGTTCTTATCCTCATTCAGCCTCTTAATGTGTTAATTGTCTTCCAGCATTTAGGGGGGAGAATCTTGTTTATGCTATAGGGAAATTCTTTTAAATACAATCGAGAATACAAAGACATTTTCTTTAAATGGTAAAGAACACTCGTTTTAGTTGGATGCAGCACAATTTGTGATGAGTCGGGAGATATAATTTTTTTTCTTTAGTTTAGGTTAGAGGACGTGCACCTGTCGGTCAAGACAAGCACAGTATCCGGAGGTCGAAATTGACCCATTGTATATTGTCCTTAGGGGAGGAAGGAAATAGAGGATATAGGAATGTAGGGAAGGGGAGGGAGAATGGGAAACGGAGGAATTACATAAAAAGAAACAGACACAAAACAAAAGAGGTTGAGAGTGCGACTACACTTATGAAGCCCCAGCACCTCTCAACCAGCCCAAGCTGCTAATGAATCTGTGGAGAGCCTTGATATCGGTTCTCGACACAGAACTGAAGCTCTCAAAGAAGGCCTTGCCAAGGGTTCTCAACCTCAACCTACCAAGGGCTGGGCAGTTGCAGAGGAGATGTTCGACAGTCTCCAACTCCTCCCCATCGCAACATACCCTGCAATAGTCCGGCTGGGATCTGTTCCAGATCCCCGTCAGCGACCTAATCTCGCAGTGCTCCGTGATAAAACCGACCTAACCTAACCTAGTTGGATGCAGCATAATTTGTCATGAGTCGAGAGTTATTATTTTTTTTTCTTTTGTTTTAAAAATCATTAAAAAAATTTTAAAAGGCATGTGTTCATTAAATTTGAAGGCTATAAAGAAACATCTTTTCTTCAATAGTTTTCAATTGGCCAATCGATTTAATCGATTTTTATCTTTTTAGACCAAGATTTCATGTGGATTTTTTTCTATGGTTTTTTAATGACTAACAAGTAGGAATGTAAAGCTCAGTTGTGGATGTCGAAATGAGTCACTTTATTACACTGTCTGTATGATTAATTTAATTACTTATTAATAAACATTCGACCAATGCTTAAGTAATTTTACAAAATTAAATTAAGAACGTAATTTTTTTTTATTCCATCATTTTATAGTAGAAAGAGAGTGATAGAGAAAGAGAGTGAGAGAGAGTGAGTGTTTTAAAGCAATTCACATTGTGAATTTGTAATTTTGCATTAAGCCATTATGCATTATGATAAAAATTAAAATAAATTTTAGAAAAGAAACTTCATTCAGGGATTTTTCTGTTTTTCTTTTTAAATTTTATTTCTGCAAACATTTGCACTCTTGGAAAGAAATGCAATGACCCCTGAGGAAAAAAATTTTGCTTTGCACTGGCGCGAATTAAAACGATAAAAGTTAACAGTGAAAATGAATTAAAAATGAATGGAATTGAAAACTGGATTTCTATTTTTTAATTTAATTTTCTTTATATTTTTTTTTCTTCTATATTTTCCTTTATTTTTTTTATTTATAAAATTGTATACAAACAAAGCAAAAAGATAACAAAAAAAAAGTAGAAAAAAAATCAATTTTTTATATGGCTTTGAATGCCTATGAACATTTTTCTTTATTTGGTGGCTTGTGATTGTTATAATTTATTTCACTCTGTTGTACAATAAGTACGTACGTATGTATGTATGTATGTTATAATGTTAATGACCCAGTTTATAAAATTTTGTTAGCAAAATTCCATTAAAAACTGTTCGGGTAGTTGTTATTACATAATGTGCATTAACCACTAGCAAGCAGTACTTCTTGTAAAAAATTTACAACAAATCAAAAAAAAAAAAAACATTCAGTTTAGGTTTTTAACAAATAAGATAAGAAAGTTATTATTGTAATTATTGTTCTATTGATAACGTATTTATAAATTAATTGAAATTATCAATATTTATGGTGGCATAATATAAATACGAAAAAATTACAGTCGAACTTCGATAAATTGAATCACCATTATCCAGAAGAAACTTCAACTTTTAGAAACTCCAAGTGAAAGAAATAAAACCTGTTACAGTATCTCTCCAAGATGCTATTGCTGTGCTTCACATACATACATACATAATTGGTTATTACAACCCTTCAGTTAGGATTTTGACCTAGCTTCTCACACCACTTATGCTGTGTGCGTTAATTTTATACATGAGTGGCGGGACCTACAGTTTAATGTCGACTCCGAACGACAGATTTTTTGAGAAGCTTTTCATGGCAATTTTTACTCTCAGAGTCTTTGCCAGAAATCTGCTGAGAGGAAGTCGCCGAAGAAATATTTTTTCGTTTTGATGTCTGACCTGGGATTCGAACCCGGGCCTTTTGTCTAATAAGCCAACACACTACCCACTAGACCACGGCGACTTCAAGAGGTAAAACCTTTTAGAATTTCTCTCCAAGATGCTATTGCTGTGCTTCACATACATACATACATACATAATTGGTCATTTACAACCCTCCAGTCAGGATTATAGACCTAGTTTCTCACACCACTTATGTTGTGTGTGTTAATTTTGTACATAAGTGGCGGGACCTACAATTTAAAGTCGACTCCGAACGACAGATTTTATGAGAAACTTTTTATGGCAATTTTATTTTCTCTCAGAGTTTTTCCCAGAAATCTGCTGCTGAGAGGAAATTGCCGAAAAAATACTTTTCGTATTTTCTATTTTGATGTCTGGCCTGGGACTCGAACCCTGGCTTTACGTCTAATAAGCCAGCACACTACCTACTAGACCACGGCGACTTCATATTGCTGTGCTTCAACTTATAGAAACTTCAAGTAATAGTAGTTCAAATTATAGAAGTTTGACTGTATTAGGTGTGTAAAGATAAATTAAATGCCTCCATTCTATAACGTTCTAAGTGTACTTTAATGTTCTTGTATTTTTAAATCCTACGTTCTCTAACTTAAATTCTGTCAAAATTTGGTTAAGGAGCGCCGATCCGTTCCGAAGTTATAGGGAAAAATCTACTTAGAATACGCTTACAGTCCTATGCCGCGTGAAAACTTTGAGAGCTCATAACTCAAAACACACTTTTTCGACTTAGAACGTTATAGAACGGAGGCGTCGAATTGGTATTTGACTCCAAATTTAGCGGTAACAGAACAAAATTTGCCCTTAACAGATCACTGTTAACTGTTTCACAGTATCCATCTGAACAAGACCACTTTGTTTAGAAGTTAATTTTAGGATATATAGTAGTGCTAAGAGGTTCAAAGTCCAAAGCTCAAAGACCTCTTAATATAATTAGCGATATAGTCATCACATATAAAGATAAAGAGCCATTTTGAAACATATGGTAGGACATAGTATAACTACCCGACTATATGCAAAAGGTCCAGAGGGTCCTCAAGAGAGCCTATGTATGTAAAATTAAGAGGCTCTGCTTAACAAATGTGCATAAAATGAAAATTGATTGTTTTCTAACTCTAAATTACATTGTCGTCTATACTGCATACTATTTTTCTAGGCACAACATTCTCTCGTTTCTTAAAGTTTAAAGATTTTCACGAATATATATCACCTTTCAAATAAGCAATGATGTAACCTGATGCAGTTAATATTGTCAGAGATATTCCAGAGTCCATAGCGATCTGTATTGATCACAACCAATGGGAGTCAGACATCATCTTAACAGTTAGCGGAAGGGTCTTCCTTGTTCCCAAGAAATATAGAGCCCTGACACTATTATTATTTCACTTTAGCGTTGAATCAATAGTTTACTTGGCCCTGTGCATATACAGTAAGACCCCGCTAAACGCAGGGCGATACGTTTCAATAAGTTCCAGCGCTAAACGAATCAGGCAACTTAATACGTACAGTAACGTTCTGACGCGAGAAAGAGACGTTCGTACTGTAATTACGATTTCGGAAAATAAATTTGGAATCTTTATTCTAGACAGATTAACAAAAGAGCGTTTAAAAAGATACATAATGTACACCGTTGCTATATAGTGCACCGCTTTTGGCTGATGCATGGCCGTTTCATTTGCAATCGCTTAATACTAAAAAACAGTGTTAAGCGTGGTCTTACTGTAGTTTTATAGTTTGTTATTATGCATATGCTGGTTTGAAACAGGGCACTGCACGTGTTAACCTTGTCATGAGTTAAAAATAGTTTTTTTCTTGTTGCGAACTGTGTTGTGGCTTGATAATTGTTTTTTTAATGGTCTTGGTTGTTGTAAAGTTTTATTTTAAAAATTTTTAAATGAATGGCACCCATGGCTCTGTAAATTTAAAAATTTCTGACAAGGCGTCACTTTCTTAAATCTGACAACAATTTTCGTGGTGTAATGTCTTCTATATAACTTCTTTTACTTTTTTCCTCACTTTGGCTTTCAAAATCCGTACTTTTGAGTTAGACAACCCATTCCCTGGAATATATTTAGGTCAAGCTTATTAATTTTATTGCAAAATTAAAGCAAAACTTAAATGATATTTTGTTGATATGAAATTTAACATTTTAAAAGTCCAAATAAAACAAACAAATGCGTTTTTATGCATTACAATTTCGTTTATTGCGCTAGATGACTATAATTTACGGATGTTTACTCTTCAAAACGCCATATGAGTTATTAAAGACATCAACCATGTGTAAAAGATATGACAGCATCTGTTGTGAATCTGCCTATTTGAAGTTATTTACACAATGGAAAATTACCAATAATCACTTCAATTAGCACACATATTGGGTTTCTCTAAATACTACATAATTCGGAAGATTTTCTGTGACATTACTTAACATAGTACGTACATAAGAGGTCAATCAATCATTATACCTTAATTGATAGGTGGAGCTCCAAGCGCTTTTTCTGAAGTCAATTATAAAATGGATTAATGTAGATTATCGTGTCATTTTCTCTTGAGATGCCTATTAATCCGGGAGGGACTATAAACGTAGAAGATGACGGATTATGGAGGGAGCAATTTCTATTCTAATTCATGGATTTTGGCTATCTTGATCTATTTTTTTTTTTTAGTAATTTTTGTCTAAAACAAGCAGAGGCTATTGACAAAGGCCTATTGTCAAGGAAAATATTTTCATTCATACATAATTGGTCATTAGAACCCATCAGTCAGGATTATTGACCTAGTTTCTCACACCACTTATGTTGTGTGTGTTAATTTTATACATGAGTAGCGGGACCTACAGTTTAAAGTCGACTCCGAACGACAGATTTTATGAGAAACTTTTCATGGCAATTTTATTTACTCTCAGAGTTTTTGCCAGAAATCTGCTGAGAGGAAATCGCCGAAAAAATACTTTTTGTATTTTGTTTTGATGTCTGGCCTGGGACTCGAACCCTGGCTTTTATGTCTAATAAGCCAACACACTACCTACTAGACCACGGCGACTTTTACAATATTTTCATTATTTAGATTAAAAATTCATGGACTTATTGGACCAATTTTTTCATACGTTCAGACATATGCTGTTAATACTTTTTGATGGCAGGTGCTCTAGCCAAAGGGTTCATTAACTATTTAAAATGGTTTTTAACTAAAATTGTCTTAAATTTTTATTACTTCAGTTAATTTTTCTCAGTGCTATTTGTAAACGTATAATTATAATTTGTATTTGTCATGCTATTGCTAAATTTTAATTATATCCCATTGTCTTAGTACTGCTACTATTAAAAATATTAGTTTTTATTTGATTACATTGAATTTACATTTGAACAAACAAAAAACAAACAAAATATTATTTTATTTCTTATTTTCTTAATATTTTTACTATTTTCGAATATTGAAGGCTTAGATTTTTGAAAGGTAGATTTAAAAAAAATTGAAATTTCTTATAGTTTTCAAACATTTTCGAACTTTATTCGAATATCGGTAGAATTGTTTCATCATCATCTACACAGTTAACCGGAATATCCCTGTGACTAACCTAAATAATATTAACACAAAGCCGTGTAAGAGCTTTAAGTTGCATCCGAAATAGATTTGATAACCGCAGCGCTGTCAGAGAGTATAGAAAATTAGTAGGAGATCTTTTATTAAGGATCAGTTCTGGAGCGTGAGTAAATGATCATTACTTTGGCGTGAAACACACACTACGGTGGTAGGAGATGGAAAAGTAACCTAAGAACTTCAGAAAGAAATTATCTTAACCTAACACTCTCCAGTTTAGAACTGCCACAGTATAGACTTTCGCAGAATCTCTGGAGCTGATTCTGGAGCGTGATTAAATGATCATTACTTTGTTGTGAAACACACAATACAGTGGTAGGATACGGAAAGATAACCTAAGACCTTCAGAAAAAAATTATCATAACCGAAAACTCTCGAAAAGTTTAGAACTATCACAGTATAGGCTTTCGCAGAATCTCTGGAGCTGACCACGTTAATCAACTGGTCTTATTTGCTGGAAATACTTAATTGGTCATTATAACTCTTTAGCCAGAATTACAACCTAGCTTCTCATACCACCCATGTTGCCTGTGTTAATTTTATACACGAGTGGCGGGTCAATTTTATTTACCCTCAACGTTTTTGCTGAGATAGCTAGCCATGAACTCTTGTTCAACAAGCCAACATAAGCTAGTTTCCGGCGATTCTGTTTGAAATTCTAGTGTGAAATGGCTAAGTTTCATTTAGAGCCTTGGTATACTCGAGTATGACAGAGGAAGGCCTAGAGGGTATAATATGCCAGCGTAGTAGGCAATTCTTTCATGTTCTTTGGCAAGTAATTTGGACGACCAATTAAACATTACATATAGGGGTTTTGTAAGGGTTGTAAACAACGCTTTAGTAATTTGTAACGGAATAAATGTCCTCCTCACATTATCAAGGAGTTTCACATTGGAATTTATATGAGGACAGAGTTCACCATAAGGCAACTCTATAAAGGCGATACAATAACCATCGAATAAATTGTACCTGAACAAAGTCTCCATCTTGTGCCAATTACTTTGCTGCAACAGTAGAGAGGAACAAGCTGCTTTAAGAGCCAAGCCTTCCCTCCTTAATTGAGTTGAGGTCACTGAGTTAAGTAACAGCTTAGCTTAGACACACACAGTAAATGGAGCGGGTAGACAGGATAGACAGGCTTTTTAAATTGAAATTTCTTTAATTAAAAAATCGCTTGGGTAGGTTAGGTTAGGTTAGAGGGCGTGCACCTGTCAGTCAAGACAAGCACAGTACCCGGAGCGAAATTGACCCATTGTACATTGTCCTTAGGGGAGGAAGGAAATAGAGGATATAGGAATGTAGGGAAGGGGAGGGAGAATGGGAAACGGAGGAATTACATATAAAGAAACAGACACAAAACAAAAGAGGTTGAGAGTGCGACTACACTTATGAAGCCCTAGCACCGCTCAACCAGCCCAAAATGCTAATGAATCTGTGGAGAGACTTGATGTCGGCTCTCGACACAGAACTCAAGCTCTCAAAAGCCAAGGGCCCTGCCAAGGGCTGGGCAGTTGCAGAGGAGATGTTCGACAGTCTCCAACTCCTCCTCATCGCAACATATCCTGCAATAGTTGCTTGGGTTGTACTATAACTTCCCTTATTTCTTATGGTAAAATTTCTTACGGTCGACCGCAAAACTTATTTTTAAGATCATTTGTTGATTCGAAAGCGTTTTTGAAATACCGCTTATTAAACACAATTTCGTTAAAAAAAATCTTTACTAGGCTATGTTGTAAATATCGTATATCTAGCTTCTGGGTTTTCTTTATTTATCACATTCTATTTTTTCCCCCCGTCTCTATAAATATTTTCAATAACCGCAAAATTTTTGTTGATTCATTGAACATTGTTTTTGCATCTCTGAACACTCTGAACATACATTTTCACATACAATTGAAATATTATACAGTATGACTGGAAAAGAATCATCCGGCAACAGTGTATACATATATTGCGTGTTGGGTTTAAATTTAAACTTCATTATTGAAATTGTTTAAAAACTAATTTCAATTAAAATTATTAACAATAAACGAACACCACATATTGCGACATACTACATATTTATTATATTTGCGTTTGACATATTTTTTTTTTTGTATCTCCCAAATGAATTAATTGCTTCAAAAAAAATTATAATTTGAAAATAATGGGTTTATTTGGCAAATTTTTGGGTGTTAAATTGTTATGTTGTTAATACATTCTAAATTTTATTAAAATATTAACTGTAATGGCAAACTATCGACTTAATTTAAGGCGTTGTATGAAGTTTGGTCAAAACTTTTCTTATATCATCATCATCCATACTTAGTCTTATTCTTCCGGACGATGTTTTAACACTCGAGCAAGTGTGATACACACCAGTTTCTAACCATTCTTGCCGGTTCCATTGATATTTTCCATGTATTTTGCTAGCTTACCTTTAACAAGGCTCTATTTCGGATTCCACTACAGTACCTAACAGAGATTAGCAATGAATCGTTTTTCCGTTACTCATAAGTACTCATTCAATTTTGAATATAAGTGAATCAACAGAATTGAAATTCAACTACTCTGATTCATTCTTACTCACTACAACATTGATTTATAAGTATAGGTTGCAATAAGTATGAGTTCAACGTTGACATCAAACTCACAACATTCGAAATATGTTTGATTCATACGCCTCCTACTCATTCTGATTCATAAATTTAAAAAAAATACTTATGATACTTATAAGTCATTCGAGTGATTCGAATCATTCATCAAAATTTACAACCTTTGTTGTTGTTGCATATACAAACAAAGAAGAAAGGAAAGACAAAGACAACAAGCAATCTTCTTGTGAGTATTGCAGTCCTCGTACGCGAATCATACTTATTTTGTGATTCGTGTAAATGTTAAGTAGAGACGAGTCGAAGTCAATAACATCATGTGTATTGTTAAGTATGAGTACGACTAGTATGAGTATCATATTAAAATAAGTATGAAATATCAGAAATTATAAGTATGACTCGAATCTATTCATCGTTTTCAATACTCGTTGCTGATATTTGGTACGTAACTAGTCCGATATATTTAAACATAAATGCGAATTTAAATAGCGAAGATAAAAACCAAACAATTTTCAAAAAACTAAGTTTTAACATCTCAACAGAAGAAACAAAAAATGATCATGGAAGGAATCACCCAAATACGATATCGGAGAATAAAATATCTGCTCCATTCTTTAAAAATTATATACCGTAGGTTCTAGCTTTACTGGTAATTCGCAAATTGTTTTGAAGATTGAAAAACTTGAATAAAAAAAATTACTTGTTTTAACGATGTTTGGAGAGGATGATCGATATTGTGAAAGACTAGTATACTCGTGCTTGGCAGCGAAATTCTTAAAGGCAGGCATTACAATCTAGCGTAATACAGTATTTAAAGTAGGACGAGTATACTCGTCTTGGCAGTGCGGGATACCCTGTCGAAGACGAGTATACTCGTCCTATTTTAAATATATTCTAACATGCAGGCTTTTGAATTAGGAATTTTTTTCCGCCAATCGACAATAGTGAATTTCTAAGTGTTGCCAGTTTTCCCAAAGTGTCTCGCTTTATTCCATTTTCTAGATTTTACCCATCTGCGTGATTTATTATTTGTTTTTCTACTAAATCGTACGCAAATATGAAAAAGGATATCGGATATATTGCCAAAGACGAGTATACTCGTCTTTAGTTTTCTTTTATAAATGATTATGTATGATAATATATGTGGTCTTAGCAAGGAATAACAGGAATAACACTCAAAATATAAATGGCAAAGGGAATGACCTCACTTGGCCATTTTTTGAGTATTAAACAAATATAAGTTATTAAAGACACAAACCATGTGTGAAAAATACGTCAACTGCTATGTGGAATACCCATGATATTTAAAACGTTAGGTTAGGCTTTAGCTTTTTAAATTGAAATTACGAAATTTGTTTTCCAATCCTACACAATTTCTTTTAATTTTTAAATAATCTGCCTTTGTTTTTTTATTAACTTTCCTAGAAAGTGTATGTTTTTCAATTTGAATTTAATGGGTGTGTAGTAATCATTGTATGTTACTCTATTGGACTATGAGTCAAGACCGGGCTAGCACCATCCATAATATTTTTTTTTCTTCTTTTGTTGGCTCTAGAGTTTTAATAATATTTAGAAGTTTATCTTATCTTGACATACATTTTGCTATAAACATAATTAAATGGATTTTTGAAATAATATTGTTGATATAAAAATTACTCTGTCTACATATACAACAAAATTTTTTTTATAATTAAAAAATAGTTTTTTATTATTAAATTATTTAAAATTTATTTCCTCTAAATAGTTTTTTGTTTTTCATAATTTAATACAATATTAAAATGAGAAAAGAATTTATTTTTTTTTTAATTTTTTATTTTTATTATGATAAGCCGCCACTATCCAACCTACAAATTTTCATTTTCAACTCTTAAGCTGTAGTATGCAAATCATTTTATTCCTCATGTACCCAGAGTAGAATTTTCAAATGCTAATATTTTATGTAAATAATAAAGAAAATAAAATAAAAAAGAAAATTAAATATTATCCCAGCATAGATAGTGTATACCCCAAGAAGGAAGTCTAAAAATATTAAATAAACGGCATAAAACAGTATTAAAATTTTTATTTTTTATACGTTTTATTTGTATGCACATACTTATGCATGTAAAAGCGATTATAATTTCTGCTGGTTTCTTTTCTTTCTTATTTATTTGCGAGACTAAATATAAGAAAATACAAGAAAAATCTTTTTTATCTCCAAGCCTTATCATATTTAAGCGTATTTCAAATTTTTCATGCCATATTGAAGTATTTCCTTCCGAATTTCTATGTCTTTAAAAAATTCAAACGATTTTGTTTTCTTATAATCTATTATCAATTGCATGTTAGGAGCGTGTAAGCTGCTTAATAATATGAGTAGGCGTACTAAAGTTTTTGACCAAATGATCTATTGTATCGCCTTTAACTTACATACAGTGTTGGAAAAAATAATAACATAAAAATAAATGAGTAGTTCTGCCAAATTCCTAAAAAAATCAAAATAAAAGCCTGGAAAAAATAATAGGGACACTTAAGTTTTTCAATATGTTCTTATATTTTTAATTATTTTTCCATAAATATTACAAAATATACACATTAAATTAAGGGTATTCAAATAGTTCAACTAATAACATAAAAATAAATGAGTAGTTCTGCCAAATTCCTAAAAAAATCAAAATAAAAGCCTGGAAAAAATAATAGGGACACTTAAGTTTTTCAATATGTTCTTATATTTTTAATTATTTTTCCATAAATATTACAAAGTATACACATTAAATTAAGGGTATTCAAATAGTTTAACTAATAAAATAAAAATAAATAACTAGTTCTGCCAAATTCTTAGAAAAGATATAAAACAATAGGGACACTTAAGTTTTTCATTATATTCTTATATTTTGAATTATTTTTTCATAAATATTACAAGGTATATACATTAAATTAAAGTTATTCGGACAAACCTCAGGTTGTTGCGTTTATTACTCTATAAGCGCTGTTTTCCACATCACGGTATCCTATATTTTTGGCTTGAAGGGCTTCCCATTCTTTTTAAATTTTCTTTTGAGTCTGTATTATACCCAGTGGGAAAACTGGATGTTATTCATTCAACATTTCCTGGAATTTTTAAGTCAAGTTTCAAATCATTTTCCATTATGAATCCCTCTTATAAGTTTGAGACAATAAACTTAGCAGGATAAAAAAGATTTTCGATCGCACCGTTTTCCTGGGCTTACTCTTTCTGTTAAAATGTTTCTTGAATCTACAGGATCCAGTCGGAACACGAGATGCTAATTTCAAGCTATCCTTAGATAGTTTGAAGCAAAAATTAAGAACAGCCTAATTCTCTCTAATTCACTTTCGCCGAAAATACGTTTTAAAATTCCCTATAGAAATATTGTGGCCATATTAGAGCCGTGAACACTAACTTCCTCGCAAACTTTGAATTTCCACATGACATGGAAACTAGCAATGGGTGATCCTATTCATCCTGCTCAGTGGATTCAAGTTGCCTACACAGTCCCACACTATTAAGTCAACCCCAGAAGAACAAAGTGCTCAACTGGCTGCCTGAATGTCCGATATTTTACCGTATTCTGTCCCTGCAATACTGGTTGAATGCAGTATATGTACCTTTTTTTTTAAACGCGCTAGTATTCTCACTCTCCTTTTTCTTAGCTCACAGTATGATTTCTCTCTAGAAAGAGTAGGTCCTTTTTCAATCCTATTTTTAAATTTTATTTATTTTATTGCACATGTTGACAATCGACAATCACGACTGTTTGCTTATAAATTTACTGCAAACTTCCTTACCATAGTCTCCTCCAATGACTCTGGCGAGTAAACAAGTTCTTTTTTCCGCGCTAATGCCGTCGCATGCCAGTTTTTGTAGCCTATCAACTTTGCCTGAGATGTTTTCAAATTTGTGCTGTCACTCCAGACAGTGAATGGGAATTGGCATAATCATCTTGGTATACATTCAATACATTTTTCTAAGGTTTCCTGTGCAAGGCTTTTGCTTACCATTATGGCCAGCTTCGATCTCCTTCGAATGCCCTCTATATAAGGCTTACATATCAGATAACTGCCTAATGTTATTCACCGATTTTTTCCCTCCGTCAACAATGGGGTGGGATTACCTCCCAGAAGTAGAATTTTCTTCCAGTTTAGGATTTTCCTCGTTCTCGAAAAGAGAATCGAATCATCAAGGTTTAGTCGCATACATACATTAGGAGTGTGCACGAAAAAACTTTGTAATACACTTTTGATTTTAAAAATTAAACTTTATGGTAAAAATTTACTAATAATACCCCCAAACTTATATTTTTTTTACAGAGATTTCTTACCTCGTGGTTCGGGTATTGTTACCAGACGTCCATTGATCTTACAATTGATTAACGGTATTACCGGTAAGTTGTAAATGTTTTCCACTTCAAATATGATGAGAATCCCGATAATATTTCCCAAAATTTATTCTCTGTTCCCCCTCTAGAGTATGGCGAATTTTTACATTGTAAGGGCAAAAAATTCACAAGTTTCGATGAGATACGAAAAGAGATTGAAGATGAAACAGATCGTGTTACCGGCAGTAATAAGGGAATTTCAAACATTCCAATTAATTTGCGTGTCTACTCACCACATGTACTCAATTTGACACTTATCGATTTGCCCGGTTTAACAAAAGTCGCCATTGGTGATCAGCCGGCCGATATTGAACAACAGATACGCAACATGATCTTACAGTTTATACGCAAGGAGACATGTTTAATATTGGCTGTAACACCAGCCAATACAGATTTAGCAAATTCGGATGCTTTAAAATTGGCCAAAGAAGTCGATCCTCAAGGTATACGTACAATTGGTGTCATCACCAAATTGGATTTGATGGACGAAGGCACCGATGCACGCGATATATTGGAAAATAAATTGCTGCCTTTGCGTCGTGGCTACATTGGTGTAGTGAATCGTTCACAGAAAGATATCGAAGGACGCAAAGATATTCATGCTGCGTTGGCAGCCGAAAGAAGATTTTTCCTAAGTCATCCATCTTATCGTCACATAGCTGATCGTTTGGGTACACCATACTTGCAGCGTGTCTTAAATCAACAATTAACCAATCACATACGTGATACATTGCCTGCTTTAAGAGATAAATTGCAAAAACAAATGTTGGCTTTAGAGAAAGATGTGGCCGAATTCAAACATTTCCAACCAGGCGATACAAGTATAAAAACCAAGGCTATGTTACAGTAAGCAGTGAAACTATGATTTACAATTATAAAAAGTGTTATTAAATTACATTTTAAATTCCTTTTTTAGGATGATACAACAATTGCAGTCAGATTTTGAACGTACCATTGAAGGCTCAGGTTCAGCGTTGGTTAATACCAATGAGTTGTCGGGTGGTGCTAAAATAAATCGTATTTTCCATGAACGGTATGTTATCATATTTTTTAATATTGATTTTAAAAAAACCTTTGAATTATTTTTTTATTTTTTGGGTTTCCAATTTATATTTTAATGTTCATAATTTTGTTTTTTTTTTTAGTTTACGCTTTGAAATTGTTAAAATGGCTTGCGACGAAAAGGAATTGCGTCGCGAAATCTCATTTGCCATTCGTAATATACACGGTATTCGTGTGGGCCTGTTTACACCCGATATGGCTTTTGAAGCTATTGTTAAACGTCAAATTGCACAATTGAAAGAACCTGTTATTAAATGCGTTGATCTAGTCGTACAGGAACTGTCAGCAGTTGTGCGTTTATGCACTGATAAGGTAAGTTTGTCTCTTCTTTTTCTACACATTTTTATGCTTGTTTTTCTTCTCTTTCACTTTCTTTTTTTTAAATCAACTTTATGGCTAGTTTTGTATGCTAAAATTATTATTTTTTTTTTTTCTTCTATCTTTTTTCCCCCGTTTTTTTTAATTCTTATACTATTACGATATGTTTATTAAATTAAAAAAAACCTGAAACAAACTTAGATGTCACGTTATCCACGTCTACGTGAAGAAACCGAACGTATTATTACCACGCACATACGAGAACAGGAGCAACGGTGCAAAGAACAAATTTTATTACTTATTGATTTTGAATTGGCCTATATGAATACCAATCATGAAGATTTTATTGGTTTTGCCAAGTAAGGGTTTTTCAAATGAGGTTTATAATTCTAGAACTCAACAAATAATTTAATTTGTTCTTTTATCTATTCTCTCTTACCACACTCTCTCTCTCTCTCTATTTTTTATGTCCATTTAGTGCTCAGAATAAATCTGAAAATGCGAATAAAACTGGTACACGTCAACTGGGTAACCAGGTGATCCGTAAGGGTCATATGGTTATACAAAATTTAGGCATCATGAAAGGTTTGTATAACTACTACTATGTACTACCTTTAATTATTATTAATATATAATCCTACTCTACATTATAACTGTCTTAAGCAATCATTTAATTGTTTTATAAGCTATAGGGCTAGAAGGTTTAGTTTAATTTAGTTTCTGTTCATCAATTGTTTTTTAATTTTTTTAGCAAAAAAATAGAGAAAAAATATATCTTAACTGCATGCAGTTTGTGTTAAACTTGTTAAAAATTTACTTGAAATTGTTATTAGTGAGTGTGATTTCTTTTTTTCTTTAAAATTTTCTCTTTTTGTTTTTTGTTATAATTTAATTCGTGTTGTATTTTGTTTTTTTCAAAATTTTTCGTTTTCTATTCATTTTTCTTTCTTGTAGCTTTGATGTTTTTATTACCTCGCGCTATTGGTTCGTATTAATTGCGCTCTTCTTTTGTTTTCTGTTGATTTAAAAACAAAAAAATGTTCTTTCTTTTTTTAATTTTCTGTATGTGTTTGTCATTTAAGTAATTTTCATTGCATAATTTTGTTAATTTTGTTCCCTTTTTTTTTTAATTTAAATCCTGTTTTTTCTTTTAACGCATGCCTATTTTAGTAAACGTGTATCGTGTGTGTATGTCTCTATTATATTTGGAGTAAAAATTCAAAATTTCAACTAATTATCCAGGCTATTACATCATTGTTTTTAATTAGACAGTTGGTTTAATAAATGCTATTTTCAAAGGAATATACAATCACAGAAATGCATATTATAATGGACAACTTTCTCCACGAAATTTGGTTCCTTTTTTGCTTATTGTTTCTTTTGCAGATGCTTCTCTGGCCATAATATCAGCATCTTTGCTAAGCATTTTCCTTATGAATTGATCATATTTATATCTATCCCTTAGTATAAGTGATGCTAGGTACTTTAAAACCTTCTGCACTTTTTATTTTGAACATTACAATCTATTTTTAAATCATACTTTAGATTTAAAATTTATTAAAAAAAGGAACGAATCTCAAAGAATTTCAAATTAAGTACTTTCAAATTGCAAAACAAGTTAATTGTTCCCTTTTTGTTTTCATTTTTAATTTCCAATGGTTAGAGGTTAGCTTAGAGGATGTTTACTTGTCAACTGCGACAAGTACAGTATCCGGAGATCTAATTGATCCATTGTACAACTCATGTCCTATTTCCTTGATGTTGTCCTGTATGGTACAAAATGTTTAATTTTCCTGCAATTACAATTTATTTGGTTGCCTGCCAATTCAATTAGTAGATGGCGATAGACCTTGCTCGTTTTCCAGCCTATGCCAACTAAATGTTTCTGGAAGCTCATTTATTCGTTTACTTGCTTACTTTGGAAGTATTTAGAAGTTTTAAATTAGTTGGTCACTTATCAATTTATTTTGTATAGCATCCGAAATAAATTTAATTTCTCAAGAATCTATAGATACTATACAATACAGTCTTGATTTACCAATTGCTACTAAATTGCCTTCGAAGGAATTAGAAATTGCCTCCCTTTAAACTCCATTAGCAAAAATTTTACTCAAATTACCTTCCCTACTCTTGACAACATTTGACGCTGGCAAAGAAAGTAATCATTAGCCTAAGCCTTCTGTATGTCATTGCAATTTCGATAAAAGACATTACATGGATGTTCCAATCTTCTCATAAAAGATGTTTTATGATCGCTGAAGGGAAATACTTGGCCTTCTATCAATGATAATCTTGTTTAAGAACAATTCTAAGCACCTTACTGTTAACAAGTTTGAAAATTCCATCTGGATTTTTCTAGCTCATCAGAGAAGAACTCGAGCCTGCTATATATCCTTGCAAAAGTCATTCCTTTAAAAGATTGCAAGTCAGTTACATTTCTTCCTCCAAAAGTGTTTTGCATTTGAAGGAAACTAACAAATCGTGTGTTGCTTGTCTACGGTGTTGTTAATAGTCCGTCGGCTTTAATAATAGCTTGAGTTGAACTCACGTCTTAAGATCGACCCAATTTCTTCATACCTTCTTTAATAGAAGGAATATTTTCGATAGTTCACGTAATGTGATGATGCTTATATCTGCCCACATCTGTTACGCTTCTAATCTATTTAAATTTCCATATAATCTTGACAATTTCATGCACAGCAGGTCAGTTAAAAATAACAACCATAATCACCATGTAATGCTAGAAACGTGACCAGGTTGTCTTACTTGCCACTCTCGGACTATTTTGAAGAGTTTTTAGATTACGATTTTACGATTACGATTTACGAATAAACGATGGTTACGAAACTCGACGTGTAACAGATTTTCCAAAAAGTGAAAAGATTTGAAGGAAAGCCTATATTTTTGAGAACAGAATCTTGATATGCCAGTGTAAACTTTATTATTCGTCGGCGCACTTCCCCACAATACAAAAAGTTGCCCTTTTCGTAATAGGTTCCTTACGTTGGCGTAGTTTTAAGCCTGCTAATATTTGTCACAACAAACACAAAATTGTGGTTTAACAGCCTGCCTCTTATCAAATTTCAACATTTCTTTGAATAGCATTTATTTTCCCAACACAATTTGCTTATTTAGGATTTTTTTTTTGACTAGTTACATCATCACATATCCTATCACTCACAATCGTTTCATTAGTTTTAAAAAATAGTCATGTGCAACAAATAAAATATTATCTAATCGGTAAAATTTGTTTTGAAACAAATTTTTAAACGATTAGTCTAGTCCTTAAGCTTAAAAGATATATTTTTTTTTAAATAATTTCCTTTTTAAAAACCATTTTTTATCTTCATATTTACAATAATAATAATTGCAATGTTTAGGTGGATCACGTCCTTATTGGTTTGTATTGACCTCGGAAAGTATTTCCTGGTATAAGGATGAAGATGAAAAAGAAAAGAAATTCATGCTGCCATTAGATGGTCTCAAATTACGTGACATTGAACAGGGTTTTATGTCAATGTCCAGACGTGTTACATTCGCGTTATTCAGTCCCGATGGTCGTAATGTTTATAAGGTATTTTTTATTTTTTTATTTCATATTATTTTCACTTTGTTTATCATATTAAAATTTATTTCAATTTTGAATTTCAGGATTATAAACAACTTGAATTGTCCTGTGAAACTGTTGAAGAAGTTGAATCATGGAAGGCATCTTTCTTACGTGCTGGTGTCTATCCAGAGAAACAAGAAACTCAGGAAAATGGTGATGAGGTAAGGTTTTTCTTGTAACTTAGTATTTATTATAACTTCTTATCCAATACCTTTTATTAGAAATCATTTAATATTGAAATAATATTCTTTACCACTCAAACTGAATATTTGATATTTTAATTCGTGGCTTAATAATCTCTTTAAATAATCTAGAAAATCAAATACAATTAAATTTTATAGTTTTCCCATGTTTGTAAAGATTATTATTTCTTTTATTAAAATCCTATCATTTCGAAAATTCCAAACAATGTGATCGTTTCGTTTATATATCGCTTTTTTTAGTATCAATATTATAATCCACAATACAGTTGTGTTTCTGCCTCATTTAGTAGGTGATCTATATAGTTTCTATATTGTAAAAATGTTATCGATATATTATCGCAATGTTGTCAGTCACTATTTGTCATAGTGTTGTCGTTCTTCGTATATCATTTGCTTCATTATACCACTCAATTTTAATTTAAATTTTATTTGATTTTCTTTTTTACTTTACAATTTCGTCATGATTTTCATTTCAAAAATGTTTTCCTTTATTTCTTATAATGTTATTGATTTCATTTAGTTTAAAGAAAAAAATATTCGTTATCATAATTAGAATAAAAATCCTTCAAATAGTCCCCATAAGTTATTAATTAAAAAAATATTTTAAAGGAAATTTATTTCTAATAAAATAATTTCGAAAATTTCGAAATATTTTTTATAAAAGAATACTTTTTAAAGTAATTTCTTTTCTATTTAGGGGTCGGCGCTCGGAGTGTTACCAACTGTACGTTTATCAATTTTTATTAAAAACAATTGCTAAAAAAATTTCATTATTGCTAGTTTAGGCCACCATCATTGTGGCCTGATGATTTTAAAAACGTTTGCTAGCTTAAATTTTTTAGTTTGGTACTTTAGCCTTCATAATATTTCTTATTGAAATGTCAATTGTATTTAAGTCTAACTAATTGTTAAAATACGAGGCGCCAAACTTTGTATAAGAGCCTACCATAAATCCTTGTTGTTTGTACCGAATTGCTTGTGTGAAAGATAAAAAATAGACCTTTCATCTGATTTACAGAGCGCAGACCATATTGAAAGACAATAAATAAACCTTTTATCCTACTTACAGTGCTCAGAGCATATTGCCTTGGCGTAATCGATATTCGTCTTTGACGATGTTATTAATATGGCACGTAGAATGCATATGCACTCTAAACTTAGTTCAATAATTTCCAAGCTTTCAGCTTGTTGAATGATTTACAAATTTTCTTCTTAATAAATCAGAGTTACGAAGTTCTTGGATGTCCATTTTCTTTTTTACCTTACGAACTACCACTGAAAATAGTTCTTGGCCACCAAATTTGAAATACAGTCAAACTTCTATAAATTGAATCACCATTATCCAGAAAAAAACTTCAATTTACAGAAACTTCAACTTTGGGAAGTAAATTCACAAATGATCTAGATGCGGTTGCCACGAGATATAGAAACTTCAAGTAATAGAATTTCAAATTATAGAAGTTCGACTGTATAGATTTCGATATTAAAGATTTACGAATTGTTGTAACTTTTGACATTGATTCGGTTTTATAACCACAGTATTTACTGCTTTAGGTTGCTCTAATTGAATCATTCTGTCATATAATCTGTAATGATTCTTTAATGATTCAATCGGCTTCCTATCTAATTTTTTTTTATGAAGCTTTCTGTTTGTTGAATGATTTGGAAGTTTTCTTCTTAATATATCAGAGTTATCTTACGAGTTGTACTCAAGAACTAATTATTCTGTCATATAATCTATAATGATTCGGGGTCAAATATTTCAATCGGCTTTCAATGCCATTTTAACTTTTTTGAAATCCAATTCTTTTATATTCTGGCTTTCTGATGCTTGCCTCTAGGGATAATAAATAGCATAAATTAATGAAGAACTCGCCGTAGTCTAGTAGGTAGTGTGTTGGTTTATTAGACGTGAGGCCACGGTTCAAATCCCAGATCAACCATATCCAACCAATCGAAATATGAAAAAATATTTCTTCGGCGATTTGATCTCAACAGATTTCTGGCAAGGACTCTACTTAAAATCTGTAGCTCGGAGTTGATTTTAAAACTGTAGGTACTGCTGCTTGGTGTCTTAACCACTGACAATTCGAGTGCGAAATAAACACTATCACTGAGGAAAATTTCATTAGTTTTGAAGCCTGTTGCTCAAGCATCTAACCTGTGTATTGTATGGTCATACTATGTGTGGTCAACCGGTTCTAATTGTTATGTTAGTTGAACTTTATATTTATTTAGTTGCAAATCTAAAGCCCAATTTCTCTATAATATAACTTAAAAGGGGCTTAATTATTGAGAATGCTGTGAAAGTTATAAATCTGGATTATCTGTTACACTCTTTGCAATAGAAGCATTATTTTAAACAGTATTTACATTGCGGTGATGCAGTCTCATCAAATTTCTTCATAATACACCTTGTACAGTAGGGTCGACTATTGCGCTAATAATCAATTAACCCATACTCGAAAAATTATACGTTTATAAAGCAAAATAATTTATTATTTACACTATTTGGCTTCACATTGACTATGTAAGAAAAAATTAATTACAGTTGAACTTCGATAAATTGAACTTCTATTACATGAATAGCAACTGTTAGATAAATTCTATTAGGTTTTACTTCTTTAACTTGAAGTTTCTATAAATTGTAGTTTTTTCTGGATAAGAATTTTTTCTGGATATATTTTCTGTATAATTCACTTCTAGATGCCTTATTTAGATGTTAAAGACCTAGAAGAAATGTGTTGTCAATCTTGCATTTTTCTAAAGTTTATTTGTGTAAATACTTGGCATAAAAATTATGATAAAAAGGAAAGACGTATGTATTTCAAAAATATGCTTTTTCTATTCTAAAGCATCGTGACATTGGTAATACTTCGACACCACAACCCCTAGATTAAAAGAATCCTACAAAAAATTTTTTTTTTTCAAATATACCCCTTAGTGTAGTTGCACTATGACTACATTTATCTTTAATTAGCTGCAAAGATAAATGAAAATAATAGTTTGTTACTAAAGTTGCAAAATAATTTTTAGTTCTGACACTTCATATACAGTGGGTGACAAAACAATAGAAACTTTCTTAAAATTGCACTTAAAAATAAAAAATATTCTTAAAAAATTCGCAAAATATTTGTGCTGTTAATAAAAAACGATTTCAATGCTAAATTTCAGCAAAAAAAACACAATTATGTGATAAATATGGACTTCACAAATCAAAACTTTCAAAAATAATTAAAAAAAAAAAAAAGTTGGAGTCAAGAACTGTAAACACTCTTCATTTTGGAGAAGGCTTCAACACTTTTTTTATATATAATAAACACCAGCACTCAGGGGATGGCCCCTTTTCATCCAGTGCATTGTGCAGGTTTAGGAAAATAGGTTATCGGGAGTAGTGTTTGTGGACATTCGATTTAAACTTACCAATATCGTAATTGACGGGAAAACCCTCGCAGGAAGATCATTCCCCAAGCGAGCAGTGCGGGCAAAAAATGAATTCTCCCTGTAATGCATTGTGCGGTTCACTGGACAATCAACCATAAAAGGATGTGATCTGCGAGAAGCTCGAGTACCACGTAAAAATATGTGGTTATCGGGAACTAAGCCCCTTACCTCTCGAGAACACCTCCCATTATAGTACCGATAGAACAATGAAACACACACCACATTGCGACGATGCTCCAACGAATCAATAGAGTTGGATACCCTACTGTACTGTACCGTTTCAAAAAACCAAGGCACTTGAATGCTTCCTTCGACACTCGAAAAATGTGATTGTTCCAACGAGCATCACAACTAATTCTCTTGCCCAGAACATCAAGAGCATCCGCCTCCTCAATATTTACATTACCCATAGATACAGATAACAGAACACCAGCGCCAGCATCACGCCGGTGTGTCAAAAAACAACATTGGTGCGTCATTCATGTTCGACCTCCTTGTCCCAATCTCCAAAAGGCTCGGCCTCCGATCAAAGGAATATGAATGACAAATGTTGTTGTCATCCGCAAAAGAGTAAATAGCTTTTTTATATCTGTATGCATACTAATGAAATGCAATTTCCAATTTTTTTCTTTCCAATTTTGTCTGATTAGAACACATAAATAAATTTTTGAAAAAGTTTCAATTGTTTTCTCACCCACTGTATTTCAATTGAATAGCGTGAAATATTTATATTTTTTTTAAAACATTTTATGTAGTTTACTTAATTTGTTGTATTCTTTATTAGAGAATTTTGAATTTCAAAACTAAAATTAACAATAAATTTCACTAAAACTTTTCCCCTAAACACTTTATACCAACTACATTTACTTACACCACCACTGTGTTTAATTAATAACATTTCAAATAATTGTATTCCTTGCTAATCATATAGCATTCCTATCTTTTCATTTTATTTTATTAAATGAATATTTAAATTAATTTTTTTTCCTTGTAATACAATAATTTCTGTTAAAATTTTTAACCATAAAAAAATTTTTTTTGTGTATTTCTTTTCCTCTAATTTTTTGTGTGTGTTTTAAAAACAAATAAAATTTTATCATCGATAATAAATATTTGAAAAAAATATAAATCATCAATGGCAGGAAGGACAAGAGGTTTGTTTAATTTCTTTTTTTTTTTTGTTTCTTAAATCATTTAAAAACATTTCATAGCGTTTTTCTTTTTCAAAGAAAATTTAATAACTTGCAAAAAAAAAAAGTTATGGTTTCAGTTTCACATTTATAGTTTCTTTTAAGTTTTTATTTATTTTTTAAATTGGTTTCCATTAAAGGTTTTCATTTAAATTCTATTCTATTCAATTCTTCTATTAATTTTAATTAAACTCTCATATCACCTCTAAAGTTTATGTTTCCAACAATATTTTTTTAATATATTTTTATTTCTTTTTATTTCATAAAATGGTTTTTTGTAAAAAAATAAAACAAAATGCAATAATAATCTAAAACCAAAATACAAAAACAATACAAAAAAATAAATAAATGCCAAACAGAAGAAAGTATGTGGGTTCCTTTACTATTTGATTTAATTTTTTTTCTTCGTTTCTTTATTCTTATTTTGAATTTGAAAGTTAGAAGTTTATGTTTGGAAATTATTGCTAAAGAAAAAACTAACCACACCCCCTGCTTATTATTTTCAAATAACAAATTTTTATATTTATTGTTTGACTGATCTGATCTGATGATGATGATTAACTAACTGTGTTGCTAAAATGTTTGTTTAGTTTTATTAATCGGTTCTTAATGGTGATTTTTATTGATTTTTATTTCTCTTCGGTCAGTTTTATTAATATAAATAATTTGGCTCTCATTATTTTAGTATTTTTTTTTATTATTATAATTATTATTATATACACACAAATACACAATTTTTAAAACAATTACTGTTTTATCTTAATCAAATCTATTAATCTCTCTTAATATGTTTTATATTTGCAAACATTTTATGTGTTGTTAAATAATAAACTACAATGTAAATAATATTAAATTTAAGTAAGAAAACAAAACAAAAACAAAAATAAGGTTTAAAAGTAAAAAGTCATAGAAATAAGTCTTGCAAAAGTACAAGTATCTCTCGTATAACGCGGTGGTTACGCGAAATTTCCGCGTTATGTAATTCGCGTTACAGAAGACTTAGCTTTCATATAAATTTATGGATTATGTTCCAATAATTTTTTTCAAAAATAAAATACGTACTAAATTAAAGATACATGTACGTTTACAACTCAAAATCAATATTCATACTTTATTAAAAAAAAAAATTTAAAAACATAATGAAAAAAAAAACAATCGTAAATTAAATAAAAAAATATTTACTAGCCTGTGTCACTTACTTCGAACATCATATAACGTCGAAATAGTGAGTGTATAACTTCATCAAAAAAGTTATCGTCTTTTGATAAAAAACATTTTCTTGGACGTTCTGCCAGTGATTCGCGTTATATCGAAAACGCGTTTCAGAAGTACCGCGTTATACGAGGGATACCTGTACTTTTAATTGCTTAAGAGTAATTAAATTAGGTTTTATTACGCCTAAGAAGCTCCAGTACTCTGTAAGAAATAGGAGTATTTTTCAAGTTGATTTAAAATCTTACATAAAGGCCTTTACATTTAAATACACAATTAACGTATAAATAGCCAACATAATTTCTTTAAATTTAAATAGTTTATGTAAAAAACAAAAAATACTAGTTTAGTCATAATAATTTGGTGATAAAAACTGCTTGTTAAAGTTGTTCGAAGTCTATTACAATTTTGTTGGGCTTGTTATATCACTTTGTCACTTAGGGCCTTAAGAAAGTATGAGCCGTCCTAAAAGTTTTTGTTATTTTATAAACAAGTAACCCTGTATATCAGAAATTATGGTAATAATTTTCCAGGAATGTACTTTTCCATATGGCCGCCTCTTCTGCCGGAAAATAGTTGAAATTTTCAGTAGACTCTTATCGAATGAGTTAAAAGATACCTCCATCCAATTTCGAACAGACACATTCACGAGTTGTTTTGCGTATTTTCTCATTTCCCTCTATCCTAAATCGATGTTCGAAACTTCCTCTAGAAGTCATAGTGTGGCATCATGTAATTTGTGTTCTCCACAGCAAAATTTTGTAAAGATGTCATCACGTCCTGTTTAGAATACAAAAGTTCACTAGTTGTGTTAGAAATTTTGCCAGTCTCCTCTATCCGAAATCTATGTTCGGAATTTCCTCTAGAACGCATATTATGGCATCAGTGATCTATATTCTGCACTACAAATTCTGTAAAGATGTCTTCATTCATAACAGCATCCTGTTTCAAATAGAGACGTTCAGAAGTTGTGTTACACATTTCGTTATTCCTCTCTATCCGAAATCTACGTTCGGAACTTCCTCTAGAAGTCATAGTGCCGCATCATGTAATCTATATTCTGCATTGCCAAATTTGTAAAGATGTCTTCACCCAAAACGGAATCGATTTTGAAACGGAGACGTTCACTAGTTGTGTTGGAAATTTTGTCAGTCTCCTCTATCCGAAATCTACGTTCGGAATTTCCTCTAGAACGCATATGTGATCTATGGCATCAGTGATCTATATTCTGCACCACAAATTCTGTAAAGATGTCTTCATTCGTAACAGCATCCTGTTTCAAATAGAGACGTTCAGAAGTTGTGTTACACATTTCGTTATTCCTCTCTATCCGAAATCTACGTTCGGAACTTCCTCTAGAAGTCATAGTGTCGCATCATGTAATCTATATTCTTCATTGCCAAATTTGTAAAGATGTTTTCACCCACAATGGAATCGAGTTTGAAACGGAGACGTTCACTAGTTGTGTTGGAAATTTTGCCAGTCTCCTCTATTCGAAATCAATGTTCGGAACTCTTCCTCTTGAAGTCAGTGCCGCATCATGTAATCTATATTCTGCATTGCCAAATTTGTAAAGATGTCTTCACACACAACTGCGTCCAATTTCAAATAGAGACGTTCAGAAGTTGTGTTACACAGTTCGTTATTCCTCTCTATCCGAAATCTAGGTTCGGAACTTCCTCTGGAAAACTTTAAAAATTTTGTAAAGATGTCTTCACTCATAACAGCATCCAGTTTCAAACAGAATTGTTCACGAGTTGTGTTACACATTTTCTTTTTTCCCTCTATCCGAAATCGATGTTCTAAACTTTCTCTAGAAGTTATAGTATGGCATCATGTAATCTGAATTTGCTCTGCAAATAACGATACAAGAGAACTTTTAAATCCTCCGGTAGGGACCATCCCAAATATACCAGGCAACTATAGCAACTACTGCTGGATAGATCCAATGAGTTGCTTATACCTCCTGTTGAGTAATACAACTTTTGTATTCCCGGGATTTACATCCGGCAGCCTAAGCGCCTCCATCTCTTTCATTTTCACTATCCTCCATTTTTTCCGTTTCTTAAATTTTTTTTTGTTATTTCAGATAGGCAGGTTTGGTGTGTTTTTGCATAATTGTATCTTGTTCTTCATAAATCACCCTTGTGGGCTTACTCGTTCTGTGATCAGTGACCATTAATTCATCCGGTGGATTGCTCTTGTGTTCTTTGCTCACTCAATTGGTTTTTAGAGCGCTCCCTATAATGCTTAATTCTATATCATTCAAAGCACCTTTTCAATGTTTAGAAAGTCAGTTAGGGTTATATTTGTGTGCCAGAGAGCTTTTTAACGTCCACATTAAGGTGTGTAGTTTCTTCTTGGATAAAAATTTATCCAATCGTATAATATGAAGACTAATGGCTTCAAAATAGTTGTTAAGAACATTGCTTATTGAGTTTGCGATTCCAACGGAGATTAACATTAATGAAAAAAGGTTTAACTCTTGGATTTTGAGGACCGATTTGCCTGCTTAGAAAATAGCAGAGTCGCCAAAAGATATTGTAATATGACGGACTACGTTATCAGAATGCCTAGACGAAGTGGAAGGTCGAAATTAAATTAGATTGACTACGAAAATGATTTACAACATAAAGCTTTTAATAGAGAAAAATAAGTGAACAACTAAAGCCTACTGTAAGGCAGTAACCGAAAATTAGTTTTCATTCAGAATCTGAAGTTTATGTTATAGAAAGCTTGGATAATAGATCATTAAACACCACTTTATACCAATTTGCATACATACAATACCCCAACAGATACCTGTGTCATATACAAAGGCTTTTTTAAATTAAATTCGAATTCCATGTTCCATTGAAACCTACCTTCTTAGAGAGTTTATATACGAATTAAGCTGTTCTAAACATTAAGCCTAGTAAGCCTGGCTTTAGTGACAGAAACACTCTAAAGTTGATAGAATTTTGTTTTTGAAACTTTGTTAGGATTTTAAGGATGAATTAGAAACAAAAACTTTTAAACCTTTATTTAATAAATAAAAAAAAAATGTTAATAAAAAGGCTTTAAAAAAAAACAGAAACTTTTCTTCCTTTTTATGACGTTTTTTAAGCTCTTTGTATAATTGCGCTCTTTTATCTCTACCTACATACCTAACACTTTTTCTATCTCTCTGTCTCTTTCAAAACTCTCTTGGTGTAATTTTATAATTACTTTAACTAATAATACTAATAATAATATTATTTGGATTTTATTTTTCTTAAATACTAAAACAAATACTTACTACATATAACAACAACAACAACACAAAACTTGTTAATTTATTTAAACAAAAACAAAATTTTTTTTTTCTGTTAATTTTTATTTTTTTTAATAATTTCTTTTGAATATATTTTGAAAATTCTAAAAAAAATATTAACATTTTGAATATTTTTGTTACTCTCAAACCTAAAAAAAAAAACAAAAAAAAATAAAAATTTCAAACCATCTACGAACCACATTAGACAAGTGTTGAGACTTCCACTGATCCTCAACTGGAGAGACAAGTTGAAACAATACGCAATTTAGTTGATTCCTATATGAAAATTGTCACAAAGACTACCAGAGATATGGTGCCCAAAGCCATTATGATGATTATCATCAATAATACCAAGGATTTTATTAATGGTGAACTATTGGCTCATTTGTATGCTTCAGGAGATCAGGTATGTAAACAAACAGAAAATAAAGATTTTCTTTTATTTCTATCACTTTCTTTTTCGGTTCGGTTAGTCTCAAATGATGGAAGAATCAGCTGAAGCTGCTAGCAAACGTGAAGAAATGCTGCGAATGTATCATGCTTGCAAGGATGCTTTAAGGATTATTGGTAATTTTTGAAATGAACATGAACATTAATATTGAAAATATCTTAACACGTGTAAATATGCTTTTTCAAAAGGTGATGTATCTATGGCCACAGTATCGGCACCCTTACCACCACCCGTGAAAAACGATTGGTTACCTAGTGGCTTGGATAATCCACGTTTATCACCACCCAGCCCTGGTGGACCACGTAAACCTGCCCCAGCTGCCCAGGTAATAATAATAATTTCAATAAACATTTTAAGTCGCAAATTATTTATATTATTAAATCTCATTTAGCCTGCTGCTGGTGGTCGTGGCCCACCACCACCTCCTGCTTCTGGTCGCCCAGCACCAGCTATTCCAAATCGCCCAGGCGGCGGTGCTCCACCATTGCCTGGCGGCCGCCCAGGCGGTGCTCTTCCACCACCACTCTTACCATCGTAAGTACAATTCCCTCTTTTTTTATTTTTCGTTTCTATGTTGTTGTATTATTTTTAATTTGTTTTTTGTTTTAATAGTTATTTTTATTACTATTTATACATACTACTTGTTAAATATTTTATTTTTTATATTTTAAATATTATCTCTTACAATTATCGTCGGTTGGGACCTCTTTTTTAATATCAGTATCCAATATCTTTAAAATAAAACTTAAATTTAAGTTGTTTAGCACCACCTACCTCTGCGTAAAGCAATCTTTTTTTTTTTAATTTTTATATTTTTTTTAATAATTTTTTATTGTAAACTTCTTGAAGAAATTTTAAAAATCAATATGTATTCATCCAATGGCCAATTAATTAAAGAATAAGAGAATTTTTATAGGGAAGTTGTCATAGTCTAGTCGGTAGTGTATTGCCAGCAGTCTAGTAGGTAGTGTGTTGCAAGCAGTCTAGTAGGGCTCTTAAGAGTAAATAAAATTGCCGTGAAAAGTTTCTCAAAAAATCTGTCTTTCGAAGTCTCGTCTTTAAACTGTAGATAGGTCATTCAAGCAGGTCACACAAGTTGCAAGCAGTCTAGTAGGAAGTGAGTTGCTATAGCAGATTTTTGGCAAAAACTCTTAAGAGTAAATAAAATTGCCGTGAAAAGTTTCTCAAAAAATCTGTCTTTCGAAGTCTCATCTTTAAACTGTAGGTAGGTCACACCACCACGAATAAAATTAACACACACAACTTGCTTTTGTTACCAATCATTTTATGTGTGTTCACTTTTATATGAATTACGGAACGTACAGCAGTTCCAGAAAGGTAGATGATATTTATATTATTTTTATTTTTTTTTTAATATGTTAGACCCATCGCCCGCCCTATAAGGCAATACAATACACACTAGACTACAACGACACAGTTTATCGAAAGTCTATTAAAACACATTTTGTATTGTATCAAATAGACCTGTAGGAGGCCTAGGATGCTTATAAATAGAAGCAATTTTGTAATACGTTAGTTTATAAGACTATTATAAGAGTGGTGCAGTTTTATCATTATAATGATCGAACGTGCTGCGAGCAGTAGCCTCCTGACATAGGATATATAGGATATAAATAGGATATAAAGGATATATATAGGATATATAGGATATATATAGAATATATAGGATATATAGAATATATAGGATATATATAAGATATGTAGGATATATCTAAATATATAGGATATATATAAGATATGTAGGATATATCTAAATATATAGGATATATATAAGATATATAGGATATATCAAGGATATATAGGATATATCAAGGATATATAGGATATATGGGATATATATAGGATATATAGGATATATATAGAATATATAGGATATATATAGGATATATAGGATATATGTAGGATATATATAAGATATATAGGATATATCAAGGATATATAGGATATATATAAGATATATAGGATATATATAAGATATATAGGATATATAGGATATAGGATATATATAAGATATATAGGATATATAGGATATATAGGATATATCAAGGATATATATAGGATATATATAGGATATATATAGAATATATAGGATATATATAGAATATATAGGATATATATAGGATATGTAGGATATATATAAGATATATAGGATATATATAAGATATATAGGATATATATAAGATATATAGGATATATATAAGATATATAGGATATATATAGGATATATGGGATATATATAGGATATATAGGATATATAAGATATATATAG